>MU249614.1:6422080-6510552 GCA_018977245.1 Lethenteron camtschaticum | reverse complement strand
GGAGGGAGAGGAGGGGGGAGGGAGAGGGGGGGGGAGGGGAGGAGGGGGAGAGGGAGGGGGGAGGGAGAGGGGAGGGGAGGGAGAGGGAGGGGGAGGGAGGGAGAGGAGGGGGAGGGAGAGGGGGGGGGAGGGAGAGGGAGGGGGGAGAGGGAGGGGGGGGGAGAGGGGGGGGGGGGAGAGGAGAGGGAGGGGGGAGGGAGAGGGAGGGGGGAGGGAGAGGGAGGGGGAGGAGAGGGAGGGGGGGGGAGGGAGGGGGGGAGGGAGAGGGAGGGGGGAGGGAGAGGGGGGGAGAGGGAGGGAGAGGGAGAGTGGAAGCGGGAGACGGAACGGGGGAGATGAGGGAGGCGAGAGGGGAAGGAGGAGAGTGTGATGTGTAGAGAGACGAGGGGGGGGGGGGGGATTGTGCATGGGAGAGAGGGAGATGGAGGGAGACGGGAGGGGGGGAGTCGTGAGAGAAGATGAGCGAGAGACGGGGTGGAAGGAGGCTGGAGGGGGAGATCGTGCAAGAGAGATTTTTTTTAACGAAATGATGAACGAAGAAAGTGCCGACTTACCGAGCATCTTCTTGTTTCCACTGATCGTAAAAAAGAGAAAGAGAGAGGGAGATGTTGGGAGACGGGGAGATTGTGCACGAGAGAGAGAAGGGAGCTGTAGGGAGACGGGAGGCAGTGAGGAGTGAGTGAGAGGGGGTGGACAGAGGGGACGGGAGAGTGAATAGGCTGCTGGAGGGCGGTGATGAGAGACGGGGAGACAAGGGGGAGAGGGGAGGGTGACGTGGAGCCCGGAGACGTAATGGGGGAAATGAGGGAGACGAAGGGGGAGACGGGTGGGGGGGAGGGGGTGTGCATGTGAGGCGAGAGAGTTGAGGGACGCAAGGGGGGGGGGTGCTGAGAGGGAGTGAGGAGGGGTGGGAGGGGAGATGTGGAGCTGGGGAGCATGAAGTGGGAGATGACGGGGGTGTAAGTGGCAGGGAGACGGGGGAGAGGCAAGTAGAGAGGGAGACGGGAGGTCGGGAGAGAGGAGAGAGGGGAGAGAGACGGGGAGGAAATGCGTGGTGAGAGCCACGCGTGGCTGAGTGTCACTGTGAGTGTGACCGCGAGGGTGACGGTGTGTGTCAGCACGTGTGTGTAAGTACGCGTGTGTGTGTATGTGTGTGTAAGTACGTGTGTGTATGTGTGTGTAAGTACGTGTGTGTAAGTACGTGCGTGTGTGTATGTACGTGTGTGTAAGTACGTGTGTGTATGTACGTGTGTGTGTGTGTACGTGTGTGAAAGTACGTGTGTATGTACGTGTGTGTAAGTACGTGTGTGTATGTACGTGTGTGTAAGTAGGTGTGTGTGTATGTACGTGGTGTATGTACGTGTGTGTGTAAGTACGTGTGTGTATGTACGTGTGTGTAAGTAGGTGTGTGTGTATGTACGTGTGTGTCTAAGTACGTGTGTGAAAGTACGTATGTGTATGTACGTGTGTGTGTAAGTAGGTGTGTGTGTGTATGTACGTGTGTGTAAGTAGGTGTGGTGTATGTACGTGTGTTGTAAGTACGTGTGTGAAAGTACGTATGTGTATGTACGTGTGTGTGTAAGTACGTGTGTGTATGTACGTGTGTGTAAGTAGGTGTGTGTGTGTATGTACGTGTGTGTGTAAGTACGTGTGTGTATGTACGTGTGTGTGTAAGTACGTCTCTGCCCACGCTCGGTCGAAACGCCAATTAGCGCCATCTGTGCGGAGGCATGAGCACAGCTTCTGCGCGGCAGCCCGGGAGTGTGCGTGGGCGAGTGTGCACGAGTGTTCATGTGTGTGCACGTGTGTGCACGTGTGTGCACGTGTGTTCATGTGTGTGCACGTGTGTGCACGAGTGTGCATGAGTGTGCACGTGTGTGCACGTGTGTGCACGAGTATTCACGAGTGTGCACGTGTGTGCACGTGTGTGCACGAGTGTGCACGAGTGTGCACGTGTGTGCACGTGTGTGCACGAGTGTGCATGAGTGTGCACGTGTGTGCACGTGTGTGCACGAGTATTCACGAGTGTGCACGTGTGTGCACGTGTGTGCACGAGTGTGCACGAGTGTGCACGTGTGTGCACGTGTGTGCACGAGTGTGCATGAGTGTGCACTGTGTGCACGAGTATTCACGTGTGTGCACGAGTGTGCACGTGTGTGCACGTGTGTTCATGTGTGTTCATGTGTGCGCACGAGTGTTCATGTGTGTGCACGTGTGTTCGTGTGTGTGCACGCGTGTTCATGTGTGTGCACGCGTGTGCACGTGTGTGCAGGCGTGTTCATGTGCGTGCACGTGTGTTCGCGTGTGTGCACGCGTGTTCATGTGTGTGCACGTGTGTTCGTGTGTGTGCACGCGTGTCCATGTGCGTGCACGTGTGTTCACGTGTGCGTGTGCTTGTCCACACACCCCTCACCCCGGCGACCCGGTTCGATTCCCGCTCACGGCAAACACACGAGTGACGATTGTCTAAACCGGTCCTGGGTCTCTCCTAGATTGACTCAGCCTCAAACGAGTACCTGGTGCGGTGTGTACACATCACCACTGAGGAGACAAAGGCGGCGAGGCGCGGCGTTGGCCACCGGCCGAGTCTGTTCAGGCTACACGGGTGATCTTTGTGTTCGTGCGTGCTCCCAGTCAGTCAACCCATGGCACCTGGGTCTGCCCCCGTGACCTGAACAGCGAGCCTGTCGAAACTTTACGGCCTCAAGGTGCACCTAGCCTGGCACACGCGCCAATTAGCGCCACATTGTGCGGAGATGTGAGCGCGGCGTTTTCGCCGCAGCCCCTGCGGGATGTGCGTGGGCGAGAGCGCGCGTGTCGTCAACGCACGTGGCGTCAACGCCACGTCGTGGCGAGCGGCGGTGGTTGGCAGTGTGTGGCATTGAGTGCCGGATTAAGCTTGTTGCACTGTAGCTATAAGGGTACTAACCATAAATATAACTTTTAACTTCATGTGTAATTGTATTTTTTCATTTGCTATACAGCCAGATAATGACAAATCGTAATCCAAACACCCCGTCGTTCATAAAAGTTGAAGGCGGTATAGTACTACAGTAATAGAGCAAGTGCAGAATCACTGAACCGGAATTTATAGCTTGAAAGCATTTAGCGCGGGGCTCTGAAATGCGGGGCCCGTAGATATCATAGTAGATACTTTTGCTACTCGGATAATCCGGCACTGCACGCGGGAGAGAGAAAGACGGCCGTGCTTGGTGTTGCCCCTCCCCCCCCTCGTGTGCCGTGTCCGGCCTTCATATGTGCTAGACTGTTCAAGGCTATATGGTGGATCTGTGTCTTTGCGTGTGGTTGGGTGTGCGCGAATGTGCGCCGTGAGTGTGCGATTCGGTGCGCGCGCGTGTTCCGTCCGGAGCGGTTTACCCGGCCACCTGAGTTCGATTCCCGCTCACGGCCACCGACAGCAGTGACGATTATACTCTTCGTTTTTTTTCGGTAAAGTCACGTGGGTAAAAAATAAATAATAGAAATAATAGAAATAATAAATAATAGAAATGATAATAGAAATAAAATAATTATTTTTAGAAATAATAATAAATAAAATAATATAAATAAAATAATTATGTTATTTCAATTATTATTTCTATTATTTATTTCTATTTTTTCCTACGTGACTTTACCGGAAAAAAACTAAGAGTATGAATCCTTGCAGTCACGAAAGCTTCAAATCTAGAAGTGACGATTATCTTAACCTCCCGGTCATCCCCTAGTCGATGCTAAATGAGTGTGGTGTGTAAACATCAGCACTGGGGAGACAAAGGCGGCCGGGCTGTGGTGCCATCCACCTCTCGTGTGCCGTGCCAGCAAGATGCTCGCTGCACTTGCCCCAACAGTCTGGCTAAAGGGGTATTTGTCTTTGTGGGTGTGCGTATGTGTGTATGTGTGTCATCACCATCACCACCATCTACCGCCATCATCCCACCATCATCCTAATGAGACTTGCGGCAACACTCGGCTGCCGTTAGACACCCGCGGAAGCTTTCGTCCTCATTTGTTCGTCTCTTTCGAGGCGCCATACGCCGAGAGACACAGAGGCTTCGCGGATTTTTCTCGGCCTTCCAGTGACCCCACGGCCTCGTGTCAGTCGTGACATATTGACCCGTGACCTCTTAACCAATGACTTCCTGTTGACCCACGGGGATGATGGCGGTGTGCTGTTGTGATTGTTGATGGTGGGTGATGGTT
This sequence comes from Lethenteron camtschaticum, assembly GCA_018977245.1. Classification (NCBI taxonomy): domain Eukaryota; kingdom Metazoa; phylum Chordata; class Hyperoartia; order Petromyzontiformes; family Petromyzontidae; genus Lethenteron; species Lethenteron camtschaticum. The sequence continues at coordinate 6,506,352 of MU249614.1, read as the reverse complement.
GGTGATGTTGTCGTGGGTGATGGGGTTGTGGATGAAGGTGGGGGGTGATGGTGGGTGATGGTGTGGTGGGGGATGGTGGATGATGGTGTGATTCGGTTTGGTGGGTGATGGTGGATGATGGGTGATTGGGTGAAGATCTGGTGGGTGATGGTGGGTGATGGTAGATGATGGTGTGGTGGGTGATGATGTGGTGGGTGATGGTAGATGATGGTGTGGTGGGTGATGTTGTGGTGGTGATGGTGGATGATGTGTGATTGGGTGATGATGTGGTGGGGAGGTGATGTGGTGATGTGGTGGTCTGTGTGATGGGGTGGTGTGGTGATGGTGGATGATGGTGTGATTGGGTGAAGGTATGGTGGGTGATGGTTGGTGATGTAGATGATGATGTGATGGGGTATGATGTGGTGGGTGATGGTTGGTGATGATTGGGTGATGATATGGTGGGTGATGTTAGGTGATGGTGTGATTGGGTGAAGGTGTGGTGGGTGATGGTGGGTGATGATCTGGTGGGTGAAGGTGTGTGGGTGATGGTGTGTGGTGTGATGGGTGAAGTCTGGTGGGTGATGATGTACGGGCGCCGCCCTGGTCGCCGCGGACAACGGTCTGCGGGAGCGTGAGGTCGGCCTCGTCCCCGTCGTCCACCTGGGACTTGTAGGAGAAGAGGATCTTGGGCTCCGCGCTGGGGAGGGAGCGGAGGGACAGCGCTCACGTGCACGCACGAGCCGGAGGCGCCCCCGCATGCCCCACGCGGGGCTGCTGGACAAGTGCTGTTTGCGGGCACGCATGCGCTGTGAACGCCGAGTGAGCTACGATGCAGCAGGAGCAGCAGCAGCAGAAACAGCAGGAGCAGCAAAAGCAGCAGCAACAGCAGCAGCAACAGGAGGAGCAGCAATAGCAGGTGTAGCAACAGCAGCAGCAGCAGCAACAGCATCACCTACAACAGGAGCAGCAACGACAAGAGCAGCAGCACCAACAGCATCAACAGCATGAGCAGCAACAGCATCACCTACAACAGGAGCAGCAACGACAAGAGCAGCAGCACCAACGGTATCAACAGCATGAGCAGCAACAGCAGCAGGCTCTCCATGGACGGAGAGGTGGGGGAGGGAGACCGGGAAAGGAGACGGGGAAAATTGAGGAGGGGTGGAACCACAGGGGAGTGAGATGGGAGGGAGACACAGGGAAGGAGACACACAACACACAGGGGTGGGGGGGGGCGTGGGGGGAGACACAGGGAAGAAGACACACGACACACGGTGGGGGGGGGGGGCGTGGGGGGAGACACAGGGAAGGAGACACACGGGGAAGGGAGACATTGTGGGGGTGGAAGGAGTCTCGGGGAGGAATACAGGGGCTGGGGGCAGCACTGACCCAAAAACCCCGCGCAGGAAGGTGAGGTACAGCAGCGGCGCAAACGCAGTGAAGTAGATGAAGGTGGTGACGTCCACGAGGCTGGGACAAAAACACACAAAGACACAGATCCCCACTATAGCCTTTAACAGACTGTTGGAGCAAGTGCTGTTAGCGAGCATCTATGAAGGCCGGCACAGCATATGACAGATTAGGTGGCCAGCACCACGCCCGGCCGCCTTTGTCTCCCCAGTGCTGATGTTTACCCACCGCACTGGGTACTTAATGAAGGCCGAGTACCGGTTAAGATAATCGTCACCGATGTTGGCTGCGAGCGGGAATCCAACTCGGATCGCCGGGTTCGTAGCACAATGCAGCTCTAACCGCCGCATTACCGCTCCCACCGCGCGCACGCACACACCACGGCTATTAGTGGCTTGTGGCGTGGTTGGCTGTGTGGTTGGTGGTGTGGTTGGTCACATGGTTGGTGGCATGGTTGGCGGTGTGGTTGGTGGTGTGGTTGGCGGTGTGGTTGGTGGTGTGGTTGGTCACATGGTTGGTGGCATGGTTGGCGGTGTGGTTGGTTGTGTGGTTGTCACATGGTTGGTGCATGGTTGGCGGTGTGGTTGGTTGTGTGGTTGGTCACATGGTTGGTGGCATGGTTGGTGGTGTGGTTAACGGTGTGGTATAGCGGCCGGCGTGGTTGGCGGTGCGGTGAGGGGGGCTGTGGTTGGCGGTGCGGTGAGGGGGGCGGTGCGGTTACCACAGCCCCGCAGTGACGTTGGCCACCAGCAGGGCGCTCCCCACCCCCTGCACGAGGTTGAGCACGGACAGGAACGCCGAGTACCAGTAGAAGCTCTGCCTCGCTACACACAAGGCAGTACGGACACATGGTATGCACACGCGGTATGCACACGCGGTATGCGCACACGAGGGGCACCCACATGATACACACATAAGGTACACACACGGAGCACACACACGGTACACGCATACGCAGTACGCACATACAGTACACACACACGGTACGCACATACGCAGTACACACATACAGTACGCAGACACAGTGCGCACACACACGCGGTGCCCGCGGTACACAGGCATGGTATACACACCCGACCTTTTCAGGAAGAATGCTGCGATCTGGACCTTTGACCCCGACACCCAGACTGGGCGCTCTAACTGCGCCTCCCCCATCCACGCCAACCGCTAACAGCTGACCGCCCCGACACAGCACCGAGAAGCGAGTCCCTGTTGCATTTGTCAATCAGTCACTGTGCTCCCCCCTCTCTCCAATCCCGTGACGGCCCCTGACCCGGTTTCTTTAGACCCAATGTAAACACACGTGTGCAATCTACACGCACGCACACACGTGCAGAGTGAACACGCGCGCAAGCGTACGTAGGCACAGATACACGCAAGCAGACAGTGTCAGAAGCACACACGCGTACACGGACAGACATCCGCACGCATGCACACACGGAAAACGCAGAGCCCAAGGCACACAAACCAATATACGCACGCACACATGCACGCACGCAGACATGGACGCACACACGACATATACACACACGCTCTGGTATGCCGGTTAAATGCCGTACAGAAAAAAACGTGGACAAATCTCCATCTATTCCACCTGTATGGGATAAAGTGAACATTTCGCCCATAAATATTAGGCCGAAAACTTTTTTAATATTTGGAGAACCGCAGAGCTGCTGCTGCTGCTGTGATGTACAGCACTCAGCACGAGGGGCGCGGAGACTCACATGGGAGAGAGATCTTGTGTCGGACGGGAGTCCTCGGCAGAATCACGATGACCGAGTAGATCTACAAGACACAGCAAAGACAAAGATCCCCCGTACAGCCTGTCAGAAATTTTGGGGCCAAGTGCGGTTCGCAGATATCATCCATGAAGGCGGGCACGGCCGACACCATGCCCGGCTGCATTTGTCTCCCCAGCGCTGATGTTCACACACCGCACACTGGGTACTCATTCACGATCGAGTGGAGGCCCAAAGCCAGTTCAGGTATCCGTCACTGGTGTTGGCAGTGAGGAGGAATCGAACTCGGGGCACCGTGTTGGTAGCGCAGTGCGATAACCGCTGCGTCACCGTTCCCCACTACGAAACACAGCACACACACACACGTGTACACACCACGACTAACATCAGTTGGCAGGCAGCATCTTAAAAGGTCCTGGGCATCCCCTTGGTCGACTGATCCCACCTCCCTTGTGTACTGTGCCAGACATCAGAGGCACTTGCTAACAGCACTTGCCCCGACAGGCCACCCGGGCTACACAGGGAACCTTTGTCATTGTGTGAGCGTATATGCACGCGAGTTCTATTCCCGGACACGACCAACATCCGCGGCGTGTGACTTCGGCAACCAGTCCCGGGCCAACTCCCCATCCTGCGCCGTCATTCCGCGCTGACCAGCATGGAGAAGCATGACCAAGCAACATCTCCCGCAATGTGCACGTGACATGGGCCGGCGATATTCCAGCAGTGGATTGCGAGAGGGCCACTTGGGTGGTGGCCCCGCAGCGGAGTGGGCGGCTCGCAGCGATCGGATGCTCGCAAGTTCACATCCTGGTTGGACGGGTGGGGGGCGGTGTGTGTTGACTCAGCCCCATCATCCCTCCTTACCTCCCCCCCACCCCCCCGGGTCGATACAATGAGTATCAGTTTGTGGCAGGGGAGTGGGGGGCTCATCAGTGGTTTTTTCTATGAAGGGACTCGCCCCCGCCATAGGAATGTGGAATATGGGAATATGGGGGTGGGGCTGCATTTTGAGGAGTGGTGCGATCGCGCCCTCTAGCGGCAGTGGCTCGTCACGGGCCTACTGGACAGGTTTGATAGAAATTCAGTGTCTCATCATTAGCAGATTCATCCATCTTTGCAGCATCTCATCAACAGCAGGCGCACAGTGTTGCTTGTGTTGGACCAATGCTGCTGGGATGATGCATTCCAGGAGGCCATGTGGCTGATGTAGAAGGAAAGATAAGGGAATGAGGTGAATAGTCTGCCTAAGTTCTCCACAGTGATCTGCATCGAACATCGAACTGGGACCCGCATCGAACGGAGAGAGGGGTCCTTGCCCATAAACATCCAGCCCTTCTCCAGCACTGGTTCAAGCGAGCCCGACTCGGCTGAGGAGACACTGAATGTCGAAACCCTGTTACTTGCGGAACACGGAACGCCGTCCAAGGTCTATGGTTCGCCAACCGCCCCCCCCCCTCTCCCGCTGCGCACGCCTCTCCAGCCCCCACACCCGTGGCGGTACCAGGAAGAAGAAGCAGGAGCTGGCGAGCCAGAAGTGCCGACCCCGTGTCCGTAGATGTTGAAGTCCTCGGCCGAGAGGTAGTAATGTCCGTCCGGGTAGAGGATCTCGAGGGCACCCTGGGAGAGGCGCAAACCCCATCATCATCATTATTGTCACAACCTCGTCATCACAACCTCATCGTAATCGTCACAACCTCATCGGCTGAACAGTAGTAATGTCCATCAGAGTGGAGCATCGCAACATTGTGGTGAGAGTGTGAGTGAGCATGCGAGCGAGAATGTGTGAGTGAGCGGGCGAGGGTGAGAGAGTGAGAATGTGGGTGAGTGTGGATGTCAGTAAGTGGGTGTATGAGCAAGTGTGATAGCGAGTGTAAGTGTACCTATGTGATTATGAGCGTGAGCGCAAGAGTGTGTATCTCTGTCTTAGTGAGTACCTGTGTGAGAGTGTGAGATTGAGTATGTGCCCAAGTGAGTGTACCCGTGTGAGAGTGAGTACCTGTGTAAGAGTGAAAGAGTGAGTGTACCTAGAGTGAGTACCTGTGTAGAGTGAAGTGTACCTGTGTGAGGTGAGTGTACCTGTGTGGGAGTGAGTGTGAGTACCTGTGTGAGTGTGAGAGAGTGGTACCTGTGTGAGTGTGTGAGTGTACCTGTGTGAAGTGAGAGAGTGAGTGTACCTGTCTGAGTGTACCTGTGTGAATGAGTACCTGTGTGAGTGAGTACACAAGGGCGAGTACGGTGGTTGTGGCCAGAACTCGCTTCACGCTGGCCCTGCTGTCCAGGTGGCCTGAGCACACACAGCATCATCATCAGCAGCATTAGCACCACATCAGCAGCATCATAATCAGTCATGGACAGTGCCCGTGCTGTTTGGTGGTGGTAGTGCTGTGCTGTGCATTGGGCCCACCAAACGCAAGGCCGAAGATGACGACGCTGAGCTCCGTAGCGAGTAGGAAGAATCGTGAGATCTCCCACAGGATCTGCAGCACCACCACCACCACAACGATCACTACCACAACAACCACCACAGCTATCACCATCAACCATTGCACCATCACAATCATTACCACCACCATGACCACTACCACCATCAGCATCACAACCATGACATCACTACCACCAACCACCGTGGCACCATCACACCACAACCCACCATACCATTCCTTAAAACCACCATAGCAACCCATGATCGTCGTTGTGTCATGTTTATTTGGTTTTTGTTGCGTTCGTGTACATGGAGATTGTTGTGATTGAGTTTGTTGTTGTGGTAGTTGTTTTTTTGTTTTTGACATCTGTGAAAATAGTTTTATAACTCATCGGATTCCTCCAGTATAAATAAATATTCTGATTCTAAGATTGTGGTCGTTGTGTAGATTGTGATTGCATTGTTGTTGGTCGTGGTGGTGTTGTGGTGCCTGTGATTGTTGTGTGTGGTTGTGGCTGCACCAACCTTGTCAGCCACGGTGGCGCTGGTGGAGGTGCTCACGGTCATTGAGACGATCGCCCGGACGATGCCAACCACAGCAACGAGCAGCACCTGGGGAGACACGGGGAGAGAGACACATGGGGAGAGACATGGGGAGAGAGACATGGGGAGAGATACACACGGGGATAGAAACACATGGGAGAGAAACACTGGCGAAAAATACACACGGAGATAGACAGATGGGATAGAGACACATGGAGAAAGAAACACATGGGAGAGACGCATGGTGAAAGACACACAGGAAGAGAGCGACACGGAGACATGGGAGAAACATGGGGCAAGAGCGACACATGGGGTAGACTGACACAGAGACTCATAGACTTACATAGAGAGACCCAGAGTCTTACATAAACTAAGTTGTGATTAAACCCAGTTCTCAAGTGCACTGAGTGAATGGTCTCCAATGACTGCACACAATAACACTGATCACATTAAATTGGTTCTGCTTTGAATTTGGCCAAATTCCAGCTATGAGAATTAAAANTATCGGTTTGACCATCACGCGGCGAGCATTCATCTCAACTGGCAGTGTGTGAGGAGAAGTGTCTCCCTCTGCCGAGTGTGGACCAGCGGTGACTTGCAGAAGGAATCTCAGAGGTAGCTTTGTGATATCCGCTTCCGCTGCAGGCCATCTGTCTAAGATTTCCAAATGGATTTTGCGTCTCCTGACCACGCGGCGCCAGAAATCGAGGTCGGTATCCCGATGCCATCGCAAAACACTGCAACGCTCGCCCTGCAAGCGGCGCCACGTGGCGATAGCGGCCTCGTGTGGCTGCGCACCAGCAGGTAGAAGGTGGTGAAGATGGGGCTGGCGCTGGCGCGGAGCTTGAGCTGCACGCTGCGGAACTTCCACGTGAGGAAGAGGAAGAAGAGAGCGTTGGGATGAGAAGGATGACATCCCAAACTCGCACCCTGAGCACACACACGCAGCAACGTCATCATTAGCAACATCAGCAAAACCAACGTCAGCAAAATCATCAGCAGCAACAACACCATCGTCAGCAACATCATTGGGGCGGTGACGCGGAGCGACAATAGCGCGCTCGCCGCTAGTTGCAGAGGTTCACGGTTGGTATCTAGCGGCCCCCCCTGGTTAATACTGCGGTGTGCGTATTAATCATAAAATACTAGTGCCGTCTGCTTCACGCACAGTAGACATCAAAGACCCGTGACGTAATTTGCAAGCGTAGACCATTATGTGCTAGCGTCATGGTCCAAATTGACGAAATGTGTTAATTAAACCACAAATTACTCAATTAGGGTCAAACACACACAGCAGCCCCTGCGGTTATCGGCCCCGACTGCGAAACCTTGGCATGACCCTCGTGACGAAGTCGTGGGACTTCTAAGCGAGGCCCTCTAGGTATTGGGTAAACATGCAACCTCACATACCTGTCAACCCCTTATCAGTGTTATTACAGGCCAATTCAGACCTTGTTGGTCACCCCGTGTCACTTATAATCTCAACGTTCATTCTACAAAGTCCCATCACAAGGGAGAAACACGGACAAAGAGCAAAACAATTTTTTTGCCCGTATTGAAACGGCTGTACGCCGTATGGATCTGAAAACTCAATTTGCCTGTACAAGAATACGATGTGAACCGTAGAGGTGGTCATATTGTTGGTCTCTGTGGTAGGTCTCCCGAACGTGTCGCTCTCTCCCGTGATGTTGATGTTTGTGTTGTTATGCCACCACTAAACACTTGTCAGCACCATCAACTCCATCAACAACATCGGCACCTCCATCACCGTGCCCCCCCNGCCCCCCTCACCTGAACTCCCCCCCCCTGCTCCCCTCACCTTGACCCCCCCTGCCCCCTCACCTGAACTCCCCCTCCCCCCCTGCCCCCCTTACCTGAACTCCCCCTGCCCCCCTCACCTTGACCCCCCCTGCCCCCTCACCTGGACACCCTCCTGCACCCCTCACCTGGACTCCCCGATGTCCTCGTACAGGATGTAGAGACACGAGTGCGGCTCGGAGATGTTGCCGGGGTCGTGGGGACCGTGGGGATCACAGGGGTCAGAGTCCCCGGGGGCCCGGGGTCGTCGCGTTATCCAGAAACCCCGCCATGGAGGGGGGGGGGNCGAGGGGACCTGAGGGGAGTTTGAAGGGGGGGGCGAGCGGGGATCAGGGCCCGTAGGGGGGCTGATAGAGAGAAGGGCAGGGGGTACAGAGAGGGCAGGGGTAGAGAGAAGGGCAGTGGATGGAGAAGGGCAGATGTTGAGAGAAGGGCAAGGGGTAGAGAGAAGGACAGATGTTGAGAGAAGGGCAGGGGGTAGATAAGGGCAGGGGTACAGAGAGGGGCAGGGGTAGAGAGAGGAGCAGTGAGAAGGGCAGGGGGTAGTGAGACAGGCAGTGGGTAGAGAGAAGGGCAGTGGGTAGAGAGAGGGGCAGGGGTAGAGAGAAGGGCAGTGGTGTAGAGAGAAGGGCAGGGGGGTAGAGAGAAGGGCAGGGGTAGAGAGAGGGGCAGGGGTAGAGAGAGGGCAGTGGGTAGAGAGAAGGGCAGGGGGGTAGAGAGAAGGGCAGGGGTAGAGAGAGGGGCAATGGGTAGAGAGAGAAGGGCAGTGGTGTAGAGAGACAGGCAGTGGGTAGAGAGAGGGTCAGGGGGTAGAGAGAGGGGCAGAGAGAAGGGCAGTGGTGTAGAGAGACAGGCAGTGGGTAGAGAGAGGGNCAGTGGTTAGAGAGACAGGCAATGGGTAGAGAGAAGGGCAGTGGTGTAGAGAGACAGGCAATGGGTAGAGAGAGGGGGCAGAGAGAAGGGCAGTGGGTAGATAGAGAAGGGCAGGGCCCGGGCAGCCCCGTGTCTGGATACCTCTCTCGCGCTCACTTCTCGCAGTAAACTTCCGTTTCGATGGGAGGGCGAAAGTCCCCGCTTCCGTTTCCGGTTTGGCTGGGGGCGGGGCAAGGGGGGGAGCACGTGCCGGGGGGGGGCTATGGGGGCGGGGCAAGGGGGGAGCACGTGCCGGGGGGGGGCATGGGGGCGGGGGAGGTGACGACCGTCGGCCGCGTCAAGTACTCCGGGTCCCCGCGGACTCGTCAACCAATGGGCAGCGCGCCCTCGCTGTCACGTGCTCTTTACCTTAGTTAATATTCATGAGGTTTCCCGCGCTTTTTTACTCGTCACGTGGTGCGAATTTGGCGGGAAATCGTGCTCACGGGTCGAGGTGACGGGGAGATCCTTTAGCTTCACCTGCCGACTCTGAACTGCTGCGTCTCCTATCGCAATGGCGGTGAGTTATCGGCTCCTTGCTGCGATGATGATGATGATTATTATTGTACGGGTGGTCGATAAGTCCCGATACCCCCTTCCTGAGGAGCGGTCTAAGCTGTACGCTAGACAGTGGGAGGGTTTTTCCGTCCATGCCGGACGGGACTGATAACTTTTTTTAACAGCGAAGTGTCTCGTTGCGTTTGGTACGATCGCGCACGTACGATTGATCAGCAGGCTGCTAAGCTATACTTGGCTACAAGTGAGGTGACCTACCGACTGCCCGGTCACTGGGTGAACCACCAACCCTGCCTCGCCGTTGCTGTGTAAGGCAAAGGCAGGGAGTTGACAATTGCCAGGCCCCCTGCAGTGACCACACAATCGGGCACTGGAGTTAGATGTTGTTTTGTTTCTAACTTGGCAACACCGAGTCGCCCTCTGTCACCGCAAGGGCCTCCTGACAGGGACAGGCGTGATACTGACACGCAGGTGTGTGCAATGTTTGCAGTTGTCCACAAAGTGCACCTATAATACAGGTTTTGTTTGGGTTAGGTCGGGTAAATATATAAATGTTGTGTCGTTAAACCCGCCACCACCCGACACAGCCAATTAGTAAGGTTTGTCACGTAAACAGAACGTGCAATGCGTTACTAGTACAGCACACCGGTACGTTCAGAGCAAAGTCACAACATTTACGACACATTTACGCGATCTAACCATAAACCTGTATTATGGATTTGGCGCGAGAGCCTACGTGTTAAAGTGCACCTAGCATGGCACAAACGCTGTGGTGACGTCACCACCACTTAGTAGTGAACAGCGGGTGCCCACAGAAGGTATTTTAAATCCCTGTAGAGCGGCTCGCAGTATCAACCAAGTTGGCAACTCTCGCCAACAGGACAACCACTGTTTATCCCACACAAGGTACCTTTTTTATCGACCCCGGACGGAGCGAGGGATGATGGGCTGAGTCAGCCTCCCCCCTCAAATCAGGATGTGAACTCGCGACCTTCTGATTGCTGCGAGCCACTTTCACCATGCTGTGTGTGCGTCGTGGGACTGTTGTTTGTCCATACCTCCCACGCTGGTCGGTCACCACGGGTGTCTGGGGCCACCCCGATCACTGGAGGGCGAGTGGCTTGAAATAATTAATCGTTGCTCTTGCAGGATTCTTCGGAGCCAATGTCGGAGGGTGAAGGTCGTGGGGGTGCGCGAAGGACTGGTCAGGACGCCCTGACCTCGAGCCCTGGTCGTGACCTCCCGCCCTTCGAGGACGAGTCTGATGGGCTGCTGGGCACAGAGGGCGACCGCCCGGATGAGGAGGAGGAGGATGATGATGCAGAGGAGCTCATCGGAGACAACATGATAGCGTGAGTGTGGCGCCATGGCCGGACACAGACCCGGTGTGGGAATGTGGAATGAGTGACAGTGTTTTTGTGTTTAATACGTCGGCTTCGCGGCTGATGTTAGGGTCCATGATTGCTTTTTTGGGTTGATGCCAATGCGTCGTACTCCCTCCTCCACCCAGCACAGCCAAATAATGAGAAGTCACGTGATGAACAAACTCGCTGATTCTTATGGAATCAGCTCTGTTGGGTTGGCTGAACAGCCAAACCCACAGCCGTCGACAATTAGGTGCGCCGTTGCACTGGCAGTTGGAGCTGGCATCTCAAGGCGATGGGCGATGGCCTTAGTTTGTCAACTCCCAACGGCCTGCATCACACAGGCACAGGATACGTCCCGGTGTTCCTTCACAGGCTACTGGAGCCAGATCCCCTTGCCAAACACTTCGGAAGACATCCTAGAGAGCTGAGGCTGGTGGGAGACGGGCAGGGGAGATCGTGCAAGTCCAGGCGTATCGTCGTCCGCGGGCATCTGCGGGATCTGGTGGAGGGGGCAGGAAGCGTTTGCTTGTGGGCGATGTAGGAGGAGGTGTGGTATTGGCCCCGATGAGGCCTTCGCGCGGAGCGGCACTGTAAGCAAATCGAACCGCGTGCGTTCACAGAGACTACCGCGCCATCCCGGAGCTGGATGTGTACGAGCGCGAGGGCATCGACGACGACGAAATGCCGTCCGAAACGGAGCTGTCACCCGGCGCGCGGGCGCGGGCTGAGGAGGAGATGGAGCGTCGCGACCAGCAGATGGGGCGGGCGGCGCCGGGACGCACACGGCTGGGCCTGCTCTACGGTGAGAGGGGCGACCGTGAGGGCACGTGTTGGGGAGTGGGTAGCACAGTGGTTGGCATGCTACGCTATGAACCCCGCAATCCAAGTTCACTTCCCGCTTAAGGCCAACACCAGTGACGATTATTTAAACCGGTCCTGCGCTCCTCTAGGTCCGACTAAACCCCAAATGAGTACTTGGTGTGGTACATAAACACCACCATTCGGAACACGTCGGCGGCAAGGCGTGGTGCTGGGCACCCGTCCACCCCCTTGTGTGGCATGCCAGTGTCATACGTGCTTCTCCAATACAACAAAACACGCACGCCGACCCCTCCCTCTGTCGTGACGAGCTGCCTCCTCCCTCTCTCCCTACAGACATGGACGAGGAGGACGGGCAGCCAGCCGCAAGCGGCGCTGGGCGAGCTCGCAGCCGAGGGAGCGGATGATGATGAGGAGGTGTGTGGGTGGTGCCTCTGTTGGTATTCTCAATCAATCAACCCATGGCACCTGGGTCTGTCCCGTGACCTCCTACTAGTGAGAGTTGGACATTTCACACGGCCTGACACAAGCACCGTGGTGACTGCCACTTAGTGGCGAATGGCAGTTGTGTGTGGAGAGCGGCGGCGCGTGGTTATCGCGCTGCGCTACAAACCTAGCGACCTGAGTGCAAATCCCGTTCACGACCAATAACCGTGGCGGATATTCGAACCAGTCCTGGGCTTCCCCTTAGTCGACTCTGCTTCAAATTAATACTCGCATTGTGTAAAACATCAGCACTGGGGAGACAAAGGTGGCTGGGCGTAGGCTGGCCACCCACCCCCTCATGTGCCGTCCTGGCCATAATAGGTTATACGGGGATATGTGTCTTTGCAGATGATTGAGAGCATCGAGAACCTGGAGGACATGAAGGGCTGTCGTGCGAGAGTGGGTCTCCATGGCGGCACCGCGCCTCGAGATTCACAACCGCTTAAGAACTTCCTGCGCACGCACGTGGACGCACATGGGCACAACGTGTTCAAGGAGCGCATCGCCGACATGTGCAAGGGTGAGGGCGGCATGCTGTGCACACAACACACACCACACCACAACGCTACACGCACACGACCACCACACTACCACCGCACGCCACGCATGCCATGGCCACCACAACACGGTGGCCACAGGAGTGCAAGGCTTGTGTTCTAGTCTCCAGGTGTCTCCCCATGTCTGCTTGAGTCTCTCTTGAGTTTTTGTATCTCCCTATGTCTCTCACCGTGTCCTCCCGGTATCATCCTCCTGACCGTGTCTCCTTCGTGCTCCCGTGCGTCTCCCTCACCCAGAGAATCGCGAGTCCCTGGTGGTGAACTACGAGGACCTGGCGGCACGCGAGCACGTGCTCGCCTACTTCCTGCCCGAGGCACCGGCCGAGATGCTCGGGGTGATGGACGAGGCGGCCAAGGAGGTGGTACTCGCCATGTTCCCCAATACGACCGCATCGCTCCCGCGATCCACGTGCGCATCTCCTCGCTGCCACTCGTCGAGGAGCTGCGCTCCCTGCGGTGAGTGGGATCTCGCGTGCGTGCGCGTGCGTCCGTGTGCGTAAGACGGCCGGGCAGTAGGGTAGTGGTTAGTGTGCTGCGCTACCAACCCGGTGACCCGTGTTCGATTCCCGCTCATGGCCAACATCGGTGACGATTATCTCAACCGGTCCTGGGTCTCTCCTAGGTTGAATTGGTCTCAAAAGAATACCTGGTATGGTGTGTAAACATCACCACGAGGGAGACAAAGGCGGCCAGGCATGATGTTGGCCACCCCTTTGTGTGCCGTACCAGCCTTCACACATGCTCACAAACAGCACTTGCCCCAACAGTCTATTAAAACAATATGGGGATATTTGTCTTTGTGAGTAAGGAGAGTGGTAATGTAGTGGTTAGTGCACTGCGCTATGAATTCGGAGACCCGAGTTAAATTGTCGCTCATGGCCAACACCGGTAACGATTATCTGAGCCTGTCCTGGACTTCCCTTAGGTCAACTCGGCTGCAAATGAGTACCTGGTGCGGTGTGTAAACATCAGCACTCGGTAGGGAGGCAAAGGTGGCCGGGTGTGGTGCTGGCCTCCCACCCCCTTGTGTGCCCCAACAGTCTGTTAAGGCTATACAGGGGATCTTTGTCTTTTTTGGAAACTAAATGTAGGTTGGTGGGTGAGTAGTTGTGGTTATTTTTGTCAGCCTTGTTTATTTTCTCGGTGACTATGACACTGGTGGCTATTTAGCATCGCGTACGAAATCTGCGTACGTCTGACACGTGCATGCGCCCTTGGGCCCGGCGCAGGCAGCTGCACCTGAACCAGCTGATCCGCACAAGCGGCGTGGTGACGGCCTGCACGGCCGTGCTGCCCCAGCTCTCCATGGTCAAGTACAACTGCAACAAGTGCAGCTTCGTGCTGGGGCCTTTCTCCAGAGCCAGAGCCAGGAGGTGCGCCCAGGCTCCTGCCCTGAGTGTCAGAGCCTGGGGCCCTTCGAAATCAACATGGAACAGGTACGTCGGCCATGCCAGCCATAGTGTGTATGGTGCTGTGTGGTACTGTGACACACTTGCCCCTACAGTTGGTTATGGCTATGAAGGCCGTCCCGGCCTTAGGTGCTGAGCACTTGCCCCAGCAGTCTGTTAAGGCAATATGGGAACTCCTGTCTTGTTGTCGTAGACTGTCGAAGAGCTGTGAGCTGTGGCGCTGCGGTTAGTGCACTGCAATATTAATCCGGCGACCCGAGTTAAATTCCCATGCATGACCAATAACAGTGGCAAATATTTGAACTGGACCTGGACTTTCCCTACATTGACTGGACTTAAATGAATGCCTGGTGCAGTGTATATAAAGCATCAGCACTGGGGAGATAAATGCAGCCATGGGAGGCGTGGTGCTGGCCTTCACAGGTGCTCTTCACTAAAAGCACCCGTCCCAACAGCCCCATACGATCTATCCGGGGTCTTCGTTTTTTGTCTGTGTATGCATGCATGTATTGTGTGTGCCTTCGTCTCTGCGCGTGTGGACGTTTGCGTGTGTGTTTGCGCGTGTGTAGACGCACACGCACCTCTCGTGTGTGTTAAGGCTACAAAGGGCAACTTTGTCTTTGTGTAGACTGTGTACCAGAACTACCAGCGAATCACGCTGCAGGAGTCCCGGGCCGCGTGGCCGCGGGGCGGCTCCCGCGCTCCAAGGACGCCATCCTCCTTGCCGACCTCGTCGACAGCTGCAAGCCGGGAGACGATATCGTGAGTACCGCGCCGTTGTGCCTGCCCTACCTGGTTACAGTCCTAGTTCGTTTTTTCTCACTACCGCATCGCGCTGTCATCTATATTGTATCGCTGCACATACGCTCTGCACTTCATATAATTCTTCATTTTATCGAATATCTACCCTGAAACTACCCATAATTAAACTAATGGAACATATACTGCATCAAATTGTTTATGAATACCACGAAACATTTGAATATGAATTTTAAACAGAAAGTGGTCACTTCCAAATGTTTTTTTACCGTGCATTAGGCTTGGCCGAGACTTCTCCGATCGCTGTTGGCTGAGATCATAAGCGATCGAAGTGTAATTGTGTTAAATAAAGTTGTTAAAATAAATAACTCGGAAACTTAAAATGAAAACTAGCAATAGAAACATGGGGAAAAAAGAGTTCTAAGCATAGAAAACAAACCGTTACGTGATGCTACAAAATCATCTATTTACCTTAGCCCTAGTGAAGCTCAGGCTCGGTGAAGGCGGCATTTTGGTGGTATTCATCTGTAACCTCGCCGCACTGCACGGTTTGCGCTTACGTAACTAACACAAACATTTCTTCATATATATATATTTTTGTTACATTATTTATGAGAGCATTTCTGTAAGGTTGGATTTCCGAAAGTCGGGTCTTCCGTCACCCTAGCAACGGTGCAATGTTATTGCGATGTCTCCATAGCAACACCGCAGCATCGTGTCATCACCACAGCAATATTGGAGTATTACAGTGTCCCAACGGCAACATAATGTCAACGCGATGTCTTCAAAGCAATACCGCCACATGGCTCGGCAACATTGCACCCCCCCCCAACTCCTTTTCCTGTGGTCGGTGATGGTGACCCCCCCCCCTCACCCTGTGTCGCCACGACCGCAGGAGCTGACTGGAATCTACCACAACAACTACGACGGCGCGCTCAACATGTCAAATGGCTTCCCCGTGTTCGCCACCGTCATCCTCGCCAATCACATCACGTGCCGCGACGACAAGGTGGCCACCGAGATGCTCACGGACGAGGACGTGCGGGCCATCGTTGCGCTGAGCCGCGACGAGAGGATCGCTGAGAGGGTGAGCCGCGCGGCGGGGAGAGACACGGGGGGGGGGGGGGGGGTCGTGGGGAGACACGGGGAAGAGACATGGGGGAGTTGCATAGAAACACAGGGATAATTGAGGACACGTGACCACTGTGAGTGGATGTAAGTAAGTGGACACGGGGAGACGTGCAGGTGCAGGCAGGGGGGGTTGGACAGACATGAGATGTACACGTGGACAAGCGTGTAAGGCATCGAGTGTGTGTGTGCACGGCGCAGGTATTTGCCAGCGTGGGGCCGTCCATCTACGGGCATGAGGACATCAAGCGCGCCATCGCCCTCGCCATGTTCGGGGGCGTACCCAAGAACCCAGGTGACCCCTCCCCATGACCCCCGCCCCCCCCCGTCATAGCCCCTTCTCGCCGACCTCTTAAATCATGGTTGGCACCGTCAAAGTTCGACTTGAGCGTAAACACGTCTCTTGAATTGAGCTAGATCAACATCATTATTCCCATAAGAGCCTGGAGAAAGAGACCATGATTAATGGAATTACAAAGCGGAGCAGCTCAAGGGAAGTAGCAGATAGAGAAGTCAAGTGCAATTGTATAACCAGGTGAGAATTCCAGAGACCAGGATGGAGGAGTCTCATTTGCACGAGCGAGGTGAGCATCGCGTCACTGAAACGATCAACGTAAAACAACATTACAGTGACGAAGCGGCAAATAGCAATCAGCGCAAAATCACGGACTACCGCCCCCCACCCCTTACCGACAGGCGGCAAGCACAAGGTGCGCGGGACATCAACGTGCTCCTGTGCGGGGACCCAGGCACCGCCAAGTCCCAGTTCCTCAAGTTCGTGGAGAAGGCCGCGAGCCGCGTGGTGTTCACCACGGGCCAGGGTGCCTCCGCCGTGGGCCTCACGGCCTACGTGCAGCGCAACCCCGTGAGCCGCGAGTGGACGCTGGAGGCCGGCGCCCTTGTGCTGGCTGACCGGGGAGTGTGTCTCATTGACGAGTTCGATAAGGTGAGTGACGTCGGAGGGGGAGGTGGAAAGGGAGAGGGAGGGGAGAGAGGAGATTAGGGCAGTGACAAGCACAGGAGGTTGATGCGATCTGGCAGTGGCATGCTTAACCGCTTGTCGCTTAGCGGTTTGAATCCAGCAGGTGCCCTGGTTAATGCTCCAGTGGTGGTGCCGTCCGCTTCAATCACAGTGGATGTAACGGTCTGTTAAAGGCTACGCGGGTGATCTTGTCTTTGCAGATGACAGATCAGGACCGCACGAGTATCCACGAGGCCATGGAGCAGCAGAGCATCTCAATCAGCAAGGCCGGCATCGTCACCTCGCTGCAGGCGCGCTGCACCATCATCGCCGCTGCCAACCCATCGGTACAGCGCCTGCCCTTTCCTCTTTCTTTCCTTCTCCACCTCCTCACCCCGTCCTCGTCAACTGTCATCCTATGACTTTTAGGGTCGCATGACACCCGCGTCACCCGTGTCACGCTGTCCCCTCCGTATGTGTGCGGTGCGAGTGCAGGAGGGCGCTACGACCCTCGCTGACCTTTTCGGAGAACGTTGACCTCACGGAGCCCATCCTGTCTCGCTTCGACATCCTGTGTGTGGTGCGCGACACCGTTGACCCCGTGCAGGTGAGTGGTGGGGTGGGGGTGGCACTACGAAGTCGGTCACCCAAGTTCGATTCCCACTCACGGCCACCGACATCGGTGATCGCGAATATCTGCACCCGATCCTGGGCCGCCTCTAGGTCGACTCGGCCTTTAGGTGAGTGCGGCTTTGAAAGCTCGGCACCGGGGCGACGAATGTGGCCGCCCGTGGCGCTCGCCACACCACTGCCCTCGTGCGCCGCGTTCACCTCCTGACTCACAGCGGAGTCCGCACGCGCGGGTGTGCGGGGATGCAGGACGAGATGCTGGCGCGCTTCGTGGTTTCCAGCCACGTGCGGCACCACCCCGGCGGACCCGAGCGCCGCGGCGAGGAGGCCACCGGTGCCGGGCCGGCGCCGATGCCCAACTCGTACGGTGTGGAGCCCATCCCGCAGGAGCTGCTGCGCAAGTACGTGACCTACAGCAAGGAGAAGGTGCGGCCCAAGCTCAACCAGATGGACCAGGACAAGGTGGCGCGCATGTACAGCGAACTGCGCAAGGAGTCCATGGTGAGACTGGTGGGGGGGGGGAAATCGACGAGACACCAGATGATCGTCCAGCGACCCACGCGTTGATTTGTTCAACTGCTTCTGCACCCGACACTCCACCATTCACCAATAAACAACCCCCTGCCCCCTCGAACCCCCTTCCCCACCCTGTCTACAGGCGACGGGTAGCATTCCCATCACGGTGCGGCACATCGAGTCGATGATCCGGCTGGCAGAGGCGCATGCGCGCCTGCACCTGCGCGACTTTGTGCTGGAGGAGGACGTGAACATGGCGATCCGCGTCGTGCTCGACAGCTTCATCGACACGCAGAAGTTCAGCGTCATGCGCAGTATGCGCAAGGTGGGAGCAGGGGCCACCGCATGGGAGTAGGGTCCGGTGGGAACAGGGTAAGGGTGGGAGCAGAGTCCAGGTAAGGGCAGTATCCAGGTAGGGCAGGGTCCGGGTGGGATGAATGGGAGCAGTGCTGTGACCGGTCGCCTGTCTCTGTCCACCTCTCCTTGTGTTGTCCACCTGTTGTAACCGCCGTGTGTCTCCGCGTATGTGTCCCCCGCGTGTTCCTGTGTATCCCCTCCCATGTCCCCCTGCATGTTCCCCTTGTCTTCACCTGTGCCCATGTGTGTTTACATGCTTTTCATGTATCCCGTGCGTGTGTCCCTCGCGCGTCCGTCACAGACATTCTCACGGTACCTGTCGTTCCGTCGGGACAACAATGAGCTGCTGCTCTTCATCCTGAAGCAGCTCGTGTCCGAGCAGCTGAGCTACCAGCGCAGCCGCTACGGCGCCACCGGGGTCGCCGGGGTCCGGCACGAGCGCGTCGAGGTGCCCGAGAAGGACCTCGCCGACCGGGTGAGCTCGCGAGGTCATCGGGTCACCAGTTAATGGGGTTCACGGGTCAGACATTGCAGATTGTTAATGGGAGAAAGAAAAAATATTCTGAGCCAAAATTAAATGGAATACAAATCAGAGACAGCCTGAAAGCAACAGGCCTGATCAACATTTATTTAAGTGCTTTTACTGTAAAGGAGGTCAGCTCGGACGAATTGCTTTCAAAATCCATTGATCGTAAAGTTCAGGTGACAGAAACGTCAGCTTAGGTTGGGAATGATTTCCGCATTGGTAATGCTCAGCAGGGCTATTTCGGAGTACCGACTATGATGATGCCACTACAATGTGGGTAACATTGTATGAGCTGTGTAACAATGTCGATGTTACCGTGGCGAGGATGAGCGGCGTCACCGTGGTTACCAAGTGGCAGTACCTAACCTGTGACCCCCCCCCTTTCCGCCCCTCCCCCTTTCTGCCCCCCCACAGGCGAGGCAAATCAGCATCCACAGCCTCTCTGCATTCTATGACAGCGACATCTTCAAGAACAACCTCTTCTCTGTTGACCCGAGGCGCAAGCTCATCATCCAGCCACTCTGAGTGACACGGAGGGGACACGGAGGGGACACGGAGGGACACGGAGGGGACACGGAGGGGACACGGAGGGGACACGGAGGGACACGGAGGGGACACGGAGGGGACACGGAGGGGACACGGAGGGGACACTGGGGTGGGGGGGGGGACACGGGGAACAGAGGGGGGCCATGGTGTCCTGCGGACGAGGGACACGGGCCAAACACGGGGATCACGGTGTTTGCTGTGTGGCTGTCGTATTTTAAATTGAACAACTGCACAATCATAAGTGGATGTTAAATACATGTCCGGGAGCCCGAGTCTCCTCTGGAAAACTACGTTTGCGAAAATTCTCAGCACAGTAGAGTTTGAGAAACTCCAATCAACGCCCCCTTGGCGAATGGGCGCAGTGTTACTACGGGGTTAAGAGGGCACGGGACGCGTGTATTTGTGTGTGGCGGCTGCTGCTGCGGCGCTGGAGTCGTGTGTCGACGTCGCGAGGTTGAGATAAAGCTGCGTTTTCTCAATGGCCGAGTTGAGAGTGGATTTTGTCGGCTCCGCACGTGCAGCAGATGTCAAGGTTCACCTCCAACCCTTGCTGCAAGCTGCTCCCAGAGGCGCGAGGGTGAGGGGCAGTTCTGGTGGTGGTAGTTCAGTTGCTCCACGCCCACCACTAATGACTACGCCCACCCGCTACTGCCCCGCTCGCCATGCACCAGAGGTCGCAACCGGGTACCCGATACCCGTACCCTACCCGATACCCGGCTACCCGTACCCGGCCGGGTACGGGTACCCGTTTGCGACCCTGGTGCGGCCGGGTACGGGTAGGCCGTAAGTCACTGGTGAATAACCGTTTGTCACTCATTTCGGTTAGGGTACGGGTAGGGAACGGGTACCCGTTTGCGACCCTGGTGCGGCCGGTACTGGTAAGGAATCGAAACCCGTTTGCGACCTCTGCCATGCACCCCTCCGTGTCTGAACGCAGGGTGGGACTTGAACAGGCGGGGCTTGGGAGAGTAAATGGGCGGGCATGGAGAGGGCGGGGCTTACAGGGGTAATCGACTTACAGCCGTGTGACTAGTCAATAATTATTACATTTTTGTAGGAGCTTTTCATCAAAGATCTCAAAGGACTGTACAGAGCAGGAGCAGACACGGCATGAAAATAGAATTACATTTTAAGAATAGTTCACGAAATTAACTAAAATTGTAATAAGCGGAAACGTATAAATAGGTTTCAAAGCGCATTTGTTAAATCTATCTCGTGGAAGAGCGTTCCATAGCCTGGGAGCTCCACGGGAAAAATCTCGGTCACCCAGAGACCGAAACCTCGACCCGGGAATGCAGAGAAGAGCTGCATCCCCACATCTTAGAGACCTTGAGGGGACATGGGTGCAGCATGTCAATGATGTAGGCTGCGGCAAGATGGTTCGCTGCTTTGTAACTTAATAGGATTTTAAACTGGTATGTGAAACTGGAAGCCAGTGCAGGGAGGCCAAAACTGGTTTAATATGCGGTGTTCTGGTTAACACTCTTATCAGCCACATTCTGAACATGCGGCGAATTGATCAGCACCTTATTAGCCACGCCAGGGAGTTAAGACATGACAATAGTCTATGTAAGATGAGATGAAAGCACAATAATACGTAACATTTTTATAGCGTCATTCATGCTAAGAGTCCCAGTAGCGCTGTGCCCGAGATGAACCACGGGCCAACTCGTGATACATTTAAAAAAAAATCCTTTATATTAAGTTCGCTTGCTTGCTTGCGCGCTTACGACCGTGCAAATCTTTCGGTCGTTTTTCAACCCACTTCCCGTGATCCAATCGAGCTGACATTTTGCACACAGACTCGTGCTTGACAATTTATTTTCGTGAAATTTTTTTCCATAACTTCACACTTTTTAGGAATTTTTTTATATTTAATTACCAATTGCTTAATGGTGGCAGGCAATCATCTGACCCATAGGTGGCAGCCATCTCAAGCCAGAGGACGAGAGGACTCTAGCCGCCACGCATATTAAGGATTTATAGTGAAAAACTTTGTTTTTACGGGTTAATTTTTCTTGGCTGAGGATGACGCAATCTGAAATGTTTTAATTTGTCGTGAGCACCCCTCCGCTCGCTACCAGTCACCCCCTCGGGGCGTAGCAGTCCTCACGAGCGAGCCGCCACCACCAGGCACAGCCAAGCGAATTAAATAGCCACGTGGCGTGTGAGCGTTTAACGGCGCGCGGATTATAATTATAAATGAGCTTCGCTTGGCGGCGGCGGTGGTGGGTGGGTGAGCGATTGTCAACTCACAACTCTACGTTTAAAATTCACTTCTTTAGAACCGCCTTTTTGTGTTTCATTTGTTGTGTCCCCCTCCCCACACACTTCCGATTAGCACGGCTGGCTACGTATTAGTTTTCAAATTTTTATATTTTTTCTGGGGGGGNGATCCCTGGAAGATTTGCCCCCCCCCCAATGTTGACTCCATGGCTACGGTGTTGAGTGGTCGTAACAGAGCAAGCTCTCTCGATCACCTGCAGAGTTGAGACAGCTTTGTAGCTCGAATTGATGCTGTCCTTGTGATGGCCGGCGCGGTTTCCTGCGAAACGTCGAATCGCTGCGTTCGGCTGTGGCGAGAGAGTTTAACACGTAGGCTTTCGCGACCAATATCCATAATAGAGGTTTTTGGGTTAGATCGCGGAATATATAAATGAGTCGTTAAAACCCAGCCAACTAGTAAGGATTGTCACTAAACAGAACGTGGCTAATTCGTCACGAGTACAGCACTAGTGTAGTGTATAGTGTATAGTAGTGTATAGTAGTGTAGTGTATAGTGTATGGTATAGTATATAGTGGAGTGTATAGTAGTGTAGTGTATAGTGTGTATAGTGTAGTGTATAGTAGTGTAGTGTATAGTGGTGTATATTAGTGTATAGTGTAGTGTATAGTAGTGTAGTGTATAGTGTGTATAGTGGTGTATAGTAGTGTAGTGTATAGTAGTGTAGTGTATAGTAGTGTAGTGTATAGTGTACTGTATAGTGTAGTATACTAGTATAGCACACCGGTTGTGTGTTGGAGAGCCAAGCCACAACATTTACAATCTGAGTACGACGTTTCGCCAGTAATTACAACTAGCTTCATCAGGCGACAGCCAGAGTTGTGGAGAAGTTATATATATAAGGAACGAAACAGGTGGACTTCACGAATCTGTCTGCACTACAATGACAATAGTTTAAAGCGATTTGAAGCATAAATTTCGATTTAAAGCTTTCGTGACTGCAGGGATTCATCTTCTTGGTTCTTTCGGTAAAGCCACGTAGAATGGAAATATAAAATAATAAAAATAAAACATATTATTTCCATTCTACGTGACTTTACCGAAAGAACCAAGAAGAATATTTGAAGCATGCTTTTTTTTTGGGGGGGGAGCAGAGCTTTGTGACGTCATATTTGAGGGGGGGGGGGGTCTGACTTTTTTGTGACGCCGTGTGACGAGGGGGGGGNTCAAAAATCGTCCAAAATCGCGTGACGTCATTTATGGACGAGGTGAACGGGGGGGGGGGAGTTAAGAATCGCATCGTTCCACGTGCCCCTTGGAGATCGAATCGAATCGGCGGTCCCTGGATCGCGTGTCGCGCGCGTGATTCGTCACACGGCCGCGTCTCTCTGTTAAATGTTTCGACTGTCGCGAAACACGAATCGATTATTGTAACAGCGGAATTAAATCTGCGTCCATTTATTCTTCGTGCGCTCTTTTAAAGCGATTAATCGGTGCAGCGAATCGATTGAATCGCCACGGCCGCGCGAATCAGCGGAGCGCGAACTCGGACGCGGAGTCCCGGAGGCGCGAATCAAAGACCGCGAATCCGCGACTGAGGACGCGGGACCCCACGGCTACACGTGTTTGGGGCAGCATCTGCACAGCACCGCGGAATTTGGGTTACGGGGCAGTTGTGAGTGTGTGGGGGCACGGGCAGCTTTGAGTGTGTGGGGGCACGGGCAGTGTGTGGGTGGGGGTGGGCAAGGCTCAGGGCAGGAGGAGCGAGGCGATATCAGGCGCGGGAACAGCAGCGGAGGTGAGAACGAGTTGAATGAACGCCACCACGAACACGACTGCAGCTAACACTGGCCCTGGTACTAACCGCTGTCTCTAACACTGACACGAGCTCTATCGCCAACCCCAATCACCAGCACGAGCCCCAACACTAGCGCTTACACGAACCCTAACCTCTTCAACTCATACTATCCTTGACTCTAACCCTCGTCCTAACCCCCAGCCCTAAGCCCCAGCCCACACCCTCATCCTAACCCCAGCCCTTACCCTCGTCCTAACCCTCTTCCTAACCCCAGCCCTATAACCCCCAGCCCTAACCCTCAGCCCTAACCCCCAGCCCTATAACCCCCAGCCCTAACCCTCAGCCCTAACCCCAGCCCTATAACCCCAGCCCTAACCCTCAACCCTAACCCCAGCCCTATAACCCCCAGCTCAAACCCTCGTCCTAACTCTCGTCCTAACCCCTAGCCCTCATCCTAACTCTACCCCCTTGCCATACCCTTGTAATGACAGGAAAGGATCACCACCCTGACCCCGTCCATCACCCCTGACCCCGAGTGACCCCCTGGACACGATCGCCACGATGGCGCAGGGAGGTCAGCGACGACCTCCGCGCCTGCTTGCGGTGTCGGGTCCTTCCGCCTGCGACGACCCCTGCTGCGACCCCTGCTGCGACCCCTGCTGCGACCCCTGCTGCGACCCCTGGGACTCCTGCGAGAGGACCCCGGCACCGACGCCGGTCACCCTGGCGCGACGAAGATTGGTGACGCGTGGGGTCGGCACGTGGTCAGGAGAAGGGTCGGCAGTGATGATGATGATGATGTTGGTGATGATGTTGGTGATGATGTTTGTGATGACCCCGTGAATTCGGAGCCACAGTCGGGAGGCGAGGGAACCACCGCAGAGGAGATTGATCCGCAATCGGGCTCCGGAACGGGGCCAGAGGAATGGACATCGACTGATGCCGAAAAATTCGGCATTGGCAGCGAAGATGAAGAGGTGGACGAGGGGCATGAAAAGGTAGATGAGATGGAGGAAATGGAAGAGGATGACGAGATGGACAGGGCAGATGGTCGTGAAGAATTGGGCAAGGTGGGGACACTGAAGACGTGGAGGAGGATGACGAAGAGGTGGAAGAGGAGGAAGACGAGGTGGACGAGGTGAAGGAGGAGGAGCCGGAAAGCGGCGGTATCGCCTCGCAGAGGAGACCGCGTTGCCGTGGTGATGGACCCCGGTCAGGTGAGAGGGTTGGAGAATCGCGCAAAAAGATCATCGCAAACTTCTTGCTCCACACCCCCCTAACCCTCCTGTGTCCCTCTTCGGGTTCCCGGGGGAGTCCCCTCTGCCCCCCCCCCCGTCACCGCAGACCCTGACGTTGCATGGCTGCTGCGAGCTGCGCTGCCTGCGGGGCGGCTGGAGCTGCTGGGATTCGAGCTGGCGCCATCCCACGCGCCCACGGAGCTCCTGTCGCCGCGGACGCACCGCGCGCTCTCACTGCGCGCCCTGCCGGACCCCCACGGGGACCCCCACGGGGACCCCACGGGCAAGGGATGGAACGTCTCGGCTGCGCCAGTCGCTCACCGCCGCCTCCTTCAGTGCCGGTGCGGCCCAGGCCTCGGTCCTCTGCCCTGTTTCCCACAACGTGTCACTTCCTGCTGCCACCTCCACTCACTTCATGCCGTGCCCTCGCTCTTAGGTCATTTTTGCCTTGATTTCTCAAAGCAGGCAGCACTCACCCGAGCCCTCACTGTAACCCTCACCCTGTCCCTCACCCTCTCTCTACCCTAACATGATGTAGCCCTCACCCGAGCCCTCACCGTAACCCTCACCCTCTCTCCACCCTAACATGATGTAGCCCTCACCCGAGCCCTCACCGTAACCCTCACCCTCTCTACCCTAACATCATGTAGCCCCTCACCCAAGCCCTCACCCTAGGCCATGTGTATCCCTGACCAGAGTGTCACTCTTGTTCCGGATCACTCACCGAGGCCTGGCTGAAATTATCCCTAACACTGACTCGAGCTCCTCCGCTACCCCATGCATCTCTCTTAACCCCATCTGTGCTCTGTGAACCCATGCAGGCGCGGTGGAGCGGTTATTGCGGTGGCGGCGCGGTGCGATGGTGGCACTGGTGGCGGTGGTAGTGGGTCACCGCAGGGTCAGCGGTGCTGGTCCTGCGCCGGCTACACTCGCCGCTCGTCCGCTTCCTCTCCGAGTTCTCTCCCACCCCGCGCCTCCTCTCCCCAGCTCGGTGGGGTCACGTGGGGTCACACGTGGGGTCGCACATGGTCATGCACGAGGTCACGCGGGTTACACGCGATATACGTGGGGTCACGTCGTTGTTACACGGGGTTTGTACAGGGGCCACGTGGGGTTACATGGGGTCATGCAAGGTCATGCTTGGGGTCAGACACAGGGTCACGTGGGTCGTGCATGGGATCACGCGGAGATAATACACGGTGCTGTTAGCGAGCATCTATTAAGTCCGGTACAGTGTACTTGCCGTGTACACACCCCTGTATGACGCCGGTGCTGGTTGTTTGTGGGGCACAGGGGCACCCCCACAGGAGCCGGGGACCCTACACGCGGCTGGGGTGGAGGAGGTGGGGGAGACGGAGGGGATCGCAGTGTCCGAGAGCTACAGACACGCCATCGACACCATCGTCACTGCGTGCCGCAGAGAGGGTACATCACCATATCATTACCATCACCACATCACCATGACGCCGTCACCATCACGACATCACGGTCACGCCATCGACACCATCGTCACGGAGTGCTGCAGAGAGGGTACATCACCATATCATTACCATCACCACATCACCATCACCACATCACCATGATGCCATCACCATCACGACATCACGGTCACGCCATCGACACCATCGTCACGGCGTGCTGCAGAGAGGGTACATCACCATATCATTACCATCACCACATCACCATCACAACATCACCATCACAACGTGTGTGTGTGTACCACGAACCCGGCCAACGCTAGTTACGATTTTCTGAGCCGGTCCTAGGCCTCCCCTAGGTCGACTCGGCCTCAAATGAGTCCCTAGTGCGGTGTGTAAACATCGCCATTAGGGAGACAAAGACGGTCGGGCGTGGTGCTGGCCACCCACCCCCTTGTGTGCCGTGCCGCCAGCCTTCATAGGTGCTACTCGCTAACAGCGCTTGCCCTAACAGTCGGTTAAGGCTGTACGGGGTTTCTTTGTCTTTGTGTACGTGTGTGAGTAGAGGGGTGCACTACCCCGTGGTGCTCGTGTGCGGCAAGAGGAACTCTGGGAAATCCACGTTCAACCGCTTCCTCCTCAACTCCCTCCTCAATCAGTGAGAGCCACGGCGGGGATCAAGGGGATCGGGAGGGAGTTGGGGGTGGGGGGGTACAGGGGAAGGGGGCGATCAAGGTAGAGAGTGGGGGGGATTAAGGGGTGGGGGGATCAATGGGAGTGGAGGGGGAATCAATGTGACAGCACTTGCCCATCAGCCTATGTGGGCTACATGGGGAACTTTATATTTACACGTGTGTCTGTTTGGGGGAGCGGTGGCGCAGCGGTTATCAGATTTGCTGCTGACAAAGTTCGAATCCGCTCACGACCAACGAGTGGCTCCCGGTAGGTCGACTCGGCCTTAAAAATGTGTAATTGGCATGGTGTGTAAAATATTCAGCACCGGGGAGACAAAGGCAGCCGGGAGTGGTGTGCCACGCTGGCTGTCACAGGTCCCGATAGTCTGTTAGAAGGCTACACGGGGGATCTTTGTCTCTGTGTGCGTACAGTATGTCACGAGTACAGTACCTGGAGTGCGACGTGGGGCAGACGGAGTTCACTCCGCCCGGCTGCATATCTCTCCACGACGTCACGCAGCCGCTCTTCGGTGAGTCTCCCTCACCCGGTGAGGTGCTCACCTGCTGATACACACTCACAAAATGTCACTTTCACGCGCATAAAAAAAGACTAAAGATGCCCGTGTAGCCTTAACAGACTGCTGGGGAAGTGCTGTTAGCGAGCAGCACCTATGAAGGCTGACACGGCGCCCGAGGGAATGGGTGGCCAGCACCACGCCCGGCCGCCTTTGTCTCCCCAGTGGCAATGTTTACACATCGCACCAGGACTCATTTGAGGTTGAGTTGACCTAGGGGAGACCAAGGACCGGTACGGATATTCGTCAGTGGTGTTGAACCGTGAGCGGGAATCGAACTCGGGTTGCCGGTTTCGTAGCGCAGCGCGCTAACCACTAAACTACCGCTCCCACAAACACACGTGCACACACACGTGTACACGCACATGTGTACACACACGTGTACACACACACGTGTACACACACGTGTACACACACGTGTACAACACACACACTCACCCTCGTGCTGTACTTCTCTCACCATGGTGAAGCCAAGGAACTGAGACTCCAGGAATAATTTCTCAACTTCTGCGGCCATCCCCCCTCATCGTGCCCCCCAACCGCTTGTGCCCCCCCAAGGTCCCCGTTTGGGCACCCCCGCGAGGCGGCGAGCTGCGTGTTCTACGGCGACGTGAGCCCCGAGCGGGACCCCAGCCGCTACGTCGCGTCGGTTCGGAGCGTCGTCCTCGCCAGCGGCACCCGACGCCTCGCGCCGCTCATCGTCAACACCATGGGATGGGTGCAAGGTGCGGGGGAGGGGTGGGGGGGTGGTGGTGGTGGGGCTGGGTGGGTGGGGGTAAGGGGGATTGGATGAGGTGGGTATGGAGAGTGTGCGATGAGGGGTGGTGCATAAACACACAGATTCTTCTCCGGACACGGATGTCCACACACACACACAAAGACAATGATCCCTCCTATAGCCTTACCAGGCTGTTGGAGCAAGATTGATGTTAGCGAGCGCCTATTAAGGCCAGAGTGGGGCACGTGGGGGTGGGTGGCAGCACACGCCCGGCCGCCTTTGTCTTCCCACTGCTGAAGCTTACACACCACACACTCATTTGCACTCTCTCACACACTCGCCATCACTCTCACACTCGCACACTATTGCTGCCCCACTCATTCACAAGTCTCTCCCAACTCTCTCGCGACCCCACACGGTAACCCCCTCCACCCGCCGTCTCCTAGGTAACGGGCTGGCACTGCTCGTGGACCTGTGCCGGATGCTGCGCCCAAGCCACGTGGTGCAGATGAGCCCCAAAGGTGTGGAGGCCCAGCCCTTGACGGCCGCCACCCTGCGCGCCCTGCACGGCTGGGAGACGGCGCCCGAGGAGGACAGCCACGATCGCGACGACGACGACGAGGAGGACGAGGAGGAGGAGGAGGGATGAGAGGAGGAGAGGGATCACAAGCTGCTGGAAGTCGTCAACAATTTTGCTTCCATCAAGGGATACAGGGCCATGTGAGTCACTGACCCTTTGACTTTATGTATGTCTGTTGGACTTCTTTTGCACCCTATGTAGCCAACTCTGAACCTATCGAGGTGCACAAAGCGAGAGGGGGGGGTGGGAGGTGGGGGTGGGGGTACGGCACAGGCCGCACGGCCAACATCAGTGGGTCCGCGTGATCAGTGAAACGGTGCTGGCTCCCTCCCCAAGCCGACTCGGCCTTAAATGAGCAGCAACTGGCACGGCGGCCGGGTGCGGTGCTCGCCACCCACCAACTCTCCGAGGTGCGCAGTGCCGCCGTTAACAGGCGCTCTCTATACAGCACTTGCCCCGACATTGCGATTGGGCTCCACAGGGGATGTTTGTCTGTAGCTGTGCGTGTGTGTGTGTTGAGTGCAGGCCCGTGCCCAGCAATGTGCTGCGGGAGCTGTCCCTGTTGGCCTACCTGAGCCAGCTGCAGCCGCCCGGAGCCAGGGCCCTGTGGCCCCTTCACCGGCTGCCTCCCTACGAGGTGCCCGCACACACAAACACGCGTGTGCGCATCAGCCAGTCATCTCGGTCATCTCGGTCAGTCGACCCGTGGCACCTGGGTCTGCCCGTGACCTGCCAGCGGGCGTTCGACACTTCACGTGGCCTCAAGGTGCACATGGCCTGGCACAAGCGTCGTGGTGACGTCACCGCCACTTAGTGGCGATGGCGCTTGTTGTTGTTGTGCGTACAAATATATGGGGATCTTTGTCTAGTGCAGCGGTTAGTGCGTTGCGCTACGAACACGGCGGCCCGCTTTCGATTGACGCTCATCGCCACAAACACCAGTGACGATTATCTTACCTGGTCCTGGGCTCGCCTGGGTCAACTCATGAGAGTACCTGGTGCGATGTTTAAACATCGCCCCAGGGAGGCGGAGGCGGTCGGNCGTGGTCGCGGGTTAGGGTTCGTGCTCGTCAACAGCACTTTACCCAACGTCTGCCGAAGGCTGCACGGGGACCTTTATCTGTGCGCTTCTCCGCGTGCCCCTCCGCGCAGGTGCCGCTCTCCGCCGTGGCGCTGCACTGCGCGCCGGGCGCCGTGGCCCCCGCCCACATCCTCTACGCCCTCAACGCGCGTCGTGGGACTCTGCCGGGCCCCCCGGGCCTCCCACTGCGCCCTCCCCACGGTCCCCCGAACGCCCCCTCATCGTGCACGGGGACCTCCCCCCCTGCCGCTGCTACGGCCTCGGTGAGAGGGATGCGGGGATGGGGGGGGGGACCTGGGAGGGACGCTGGGATCCGGGGATGACGCGGGGACACAGGGAGGGACACGGGGATGGACACGGGGACCCAGGGAAGGACACGGGGATCCAGGGAGGGACACGGGGAGGGACACGGGGAGGGACACGGGGACCCAGGGAGGGACACGGGGACACGGGAGGGACACGGGACCCAGGGAGGGACACGGGGAGGGACACGGGATCCGGGAGGGACACGGGGGACCCCGAGTGTGTGGAGGGGTTGATGGATGTAATTTGGTTGTCGTGGTTGGGTGTAGTGGCTGTAGCGTAATGCAGTTGCTGTGGTGGTTGCCTTCTGGTGATTGTTCTCGCGGTGCAATGTGGTGGTGGCGGTGGCTCCCAGGCGTGGTGCGCGGGTGGACGCTCCCGCGGCACGCTGCTCGTCCTCACCCGCTCGCCCCGCGCGCCTCCGCCTCGTCAACCTCCTCGTCTCGGCAACGTGCCGCTCCCTCCGCTCCTCCTCAGAAGCAGGTGACCCGGGGGTCATCCGGGGGTCATCGGGGTCGGGGTTGGCTCACTGGGCCCTACGCCTTGTGATGGTTGTCTAGAGGTAGTTCTAGTGGTGATGTGTGTGGTGGTGATGGTGCTGATACATTTGGCAATGGTGGTGGTGGTGATTGTGGGAATAGCGGTGGTCTTGTTGGGGTTGTGGTCATGAGGATAGTGGTGGTGGTGGTGTTGATGGTGATTAAGGAACAAAACTTATCCACAAATCTGGCTGTCGCCTGATGAAGCTGGTTGTAATTACTGGCGAAACGTCGTACTCAGATTGTAAATGTTGTGGCTTGACTCTCCAACACATCGGTGTGCTGTACTAGTGACGAATTGGCACGTTTTGTTTACGTGACAACCCTCACTAATTGGCCGTGTCGAGTGGTGGCAGGTTTAACGACCCATTTATATATTTATGCAATCTAACCCAAAAACTGTATTATGGATGATATTGGTCGCGAAAGCCTACTTGTTAAACGGATTATATTTTCATCAGCTTTTTGGAAGCTACGTGGCCTTTCGCTCCACATGAAGCTTCGGTCTTGTCCACAGTTATGCCCTCAACGTAGACCCCCCCCCCCTGAAGGAACATCTCCACCAGTTAGAAACATTCAGGCTGGCCTGCCTACAATCCATCCTGGGTTAACTAGACTGCATTGTGTGAGGAGTTCACAGATCCTTAAAAATCTGGACACAGTCATCAGTTGGCTCTGGCAGGTGAGGCTGTGTGGCTGAGTAGCTCGCATGCCAGCCACCGCATGCCCAGCCACCGCATGTCCAGCCACCGCATGCCCAGGCAGCTTCTAAACGGGCACGGCACGGGTTAGAGAAGACCGATGTGGAACAGTAGGATGTGCAGCTGAGTGGACTTACCCATGACTGGTACCAGCGGTGTCATATTGGCCTATGTGGAGGAGGCTCGCGAAGAATGCTACTGGGAATTTGGATGCAGTTGCCCTCCAACAAGGGTGGAGGTAGAGGAGCGACGCTCACAACAACTAGCGAAACGCCGGGCGGCTAAAATTAAGAAATGTGGCACAGTAGAGAGCGAAGTGCACCTAGCCTGGCAAAAGTGCCATAGTAATGTCACCGCCACTCAGTGGGCAACTGTGGTGGTTGTTGTTGATGTGGTGTGGTGGGATGAAGGTGGAGGCAGTGGTAATGATGTTGTTGTTAACATGGGCGGCCATGCCGTGCGTAGGGGGAAAGGAGTGGGGGGGGCACACCGCATCCCTCCCCCACACGTGGCTGGCTCGTGAAGATAACGGCCGAGACAATAACTCTCAAGGGGGGGGGGGGGGGGGGCACGGTCCCCCACTCCTCAGCTCCCTCCTCCCCTCACCCAGCTCCCCCATCACCCGAGCCCCCACCGCACCGCCCCTGTTTGGAAGCGCGGTGACGAATGTGTGAACCGGTGCTGAAGGCCTCCCTTAGGTTCACTCGGTCTTAAATGGATAACTTCTGCGGTGTGTGAACATCGCCGCTGGGAGACAAAGGCGGCCGGGCGTGGTGCTGGCCACACCCCCTCGCGTGCCGTTTGACGGCTCTCATAGGTTCCTGCTCGCCGCACGATTCTGTTGAGGCTCCACGGGGCGATTTTTGTGTGTGTGAGCGGTGAGCATGTGATTGTTGAGGAATGCGTGCCCTCATTACAGATTAAAAGAGTGACTCGGGCCATTGTGGCTGCTGCTGTGGCTGCCGTTTCTGTTTGTTGCGTCTCTGTGTCGCGCGCGACGTCACAGCTGTTCATGTGATTAACAGTGGGTAAACTTGTCCCTGTGTCGTGTCCCGCTGTGTCTCCCTCTGTCGTGTCTCCGTCGTGTCTCGTCGTCCAGCACGGCGTGCCGGGCGAGTTGCCCTACGTCTCGGACCTCTACTCCGTGCGTCTCGCCGGCTCCAGGCAACTCCGCATCGCTCGCAACAGCAAGAGACCGGGCAGCAAGCGCAGTCGTGACGCCGGCACTTCACGCCAGCACCACGCAACATCTCACAGCATCACACCACATCTCACAACATCACATCACATCTCACAACATCACACCAGCATCACGCAACATCTTACAGCATCATAGCACATCTCACAGCACCACAGCAGCATCACGCAACATCACACAGATCACACCACATCTCACATCACACCACATCTCACACCAGCATCACAACAACACACTGGGTCACACCGGCAAATGAGGACTGGCCCATTACACAGCTTATTACTTGATCAACATCGCCATCACATCACACATCACGTGGCGTCTGTGCTCGTGTAAAGTTTTTTTAAAGTCAATATCAATAAAGTTCTCTTGATTTTGCGTCCGCTGTTGGCGACCTGAGTGACGGGAGGTGGGGCAGCCCGCCCCCCAAGCCCTCCACAAAATCCCCGCCCACTCCAATTCCCCCCCAATCCCCCCATCCAACCCCAATCCCCCAATCCCCGCCCCCCCAATCCTTCTCCCCCAAGTCTCTTCTCCTCCATCCCCAGCTCCGTCTCCCACTCTTCACACCGCCCCCTAAGCGCCCCCTAAGCGCTCCCTAAGCGCTCCCCGTCTCCCATCTCCCTCTCGTATCCACCCCTCTCTTTTTTACGATCAGTGGAAACAAGAAGATGCTCGGTGTAGTCGGCACTTTGCTTCGTTCATCATTTAGTATTTTTTTTATAACTTTGCTTTTTGTAAACCCCACCTCTCGCTCGCTCACTCTCTCGCTCACTCTTTTGCTCACTCTCTCGCGTCAGTCGTCTTACTCCCGTCTCCTCGCTCTCCCCCCCCCCAAAGTCTCCCTTCTCCCACTTCTGCACTTCCCTCCATCTCAACTCCAGTCCCTCACTCCCTCCCCGCCACTCCCACTCTCCCTTCCCATCTCCCCCACTCTCCCTCNTCTCATCTCTCCACTCTCCCTCCTCCCATCTCTCCNACTCTCCCATCTCTCTCTCATCTCCCATCTCTCCCACTCTCCCTCCTCCCATCTCTCCCACTCTCCCATCTCTCCCACTCACCCATCTCTCCCACTCTCTCATCTCTCCCCTCCTCCATCTCCCCCTCCTCCATCTCTCCCACTCTCCCCATCTCTCCACTCTCCCATCTCTCCCACTCTCTCATCTCCCCCTCCTCCATCTCTCCACTCTCCACTCCTCCCATCTCTCCCACTCTCCACTCCTCCATCTCCCCGCTCTCCCTCCCATCTCTCCCCTCCTCCCATCTCTCCCGCTCTCCCCTCTCATCCCGTCTCCATGGCAACCGCTAGGCGCGCACTGAGGATGGATGAACCCCCCGCCCCACTCTTGCCTCTCTCTCCACTCTCTTTTATCGCTCTCCCGCTCTCCCGCCTCTCCCCCTCACGGGAGTTCTTATTTCTAACGGGACGGGCAACGCTCGGGAGGTTTACACGGATCCATCACCACCACCCCTCGCCCTCCATCCACCATCATCCCCTCATCCACCATCACCCTCCACCATCCCTCACCCAGACCCTCACGTTCCATCCAACATCACCCCTCATCCTCACCATCCATCCACCATCCCCCCCCCACCTCCATCGCTCACCCCCCCCCCCCCCCAAAGGGCTCCAAGTTGTGAATTGTTGTCAGGAGCGATGTCAGCCGCCATCACTACCTCGCGGTGATGATGGTGATGATGGTGGTGATGTCTCTGCGCTCCACTGCACCGTACGCGACTCTGCTGCTACTGCTGCTGCTCGCTGCTCGAGCCGCTGTTGGTGATGGTGGTGATGTTGTTGGCGATGTTGGTGGCGATGGAGGGCAGCCGAGCACTGGAGCAGATGAGCCAGGGTTCGCGAAGCCAGGACCCGACGCCCGGGTCCCAGCGTGGACCCCTGAGCCCGGCACCCCAACGGGACCCCCCCTCTAGGGCCTCTCACCGGGGCACCACTGGGACCCCCCTCTGTCGGCCACCACGAACTTTCAGACTCCGCAGCCAACAGGTGAGGGGGAACTCGGCCACGCAGTGTGGTGTGTGTGGGTTAGTGGGGTGGTGGCGGTGGTGGTGGTGTGTGTGGGGTTAGTGGGGTTAGTGGCGGTGGTGGTTGTGTGTGGGGTTAGTGGCAGTGGTGGTAGTTGTGGTGTGTGGGGTTAGTGGTGGTGGTGGTGGTTGTGGTGGGCAATGGGGTTCGTGGCGGTTAGTGGTCATTGTAATGGGATTTATTGATGTCGGTGCTAATGGTGGTGATGTTGGTGATGTTCGTGGTGATGTTGGTGGTAATGATGGTGGTAATGATGGTGGTATTGTTGGTGATGTTGGTGGTAATGATGGTGGTAATGTTGGTGATGTTGGTGGTAATGTTGGTGATGTTGGTGGTAATGTTGGTGATGGTGGTAATGATGTTGGTGATGGTGGTAATGATGTTGGTGACAGTAACGATGGTGATGATGTTCGTGGTGGTGGTGATATTGGTGGTAATGATATTGGTGGTGGTGGTATTGTTGGCGTTGATGGGCTTAATGATGTTGGTGATGGTGGTAATGATGTTGGTGATGGTGGTAATGATGTTGGTGATGGTAACGATGGTGGTGGTGATGGTAACGATGGTGTGGTGATAGTAACGATGGTGATGGTAACCATTGTGGTGGTGATGGTAACGATGGTGATGGTAACGATGGGCATGGTGATGTGTGCAGGTGATGAGGCGGTGGATTTTGAACCGAGTGACGTCACGCCCGGCGCCCAGGCTCCGACCAATCAGGAGACGGCAGGGCCTGCACAGACCACGCCCACTAGCGCACCTGTGACCCCACGTGACTCCGGGGGACCCCGTCCCGGCAGGTGTGGGCGGGGAGGGTGGTGGTGATCGTGGTGCTCATAGCGGCAGTGATGGTGATGATAGGGGGTATAGTGATGGTGATAGGGTAGTGATGGTGATGATAGGGGTATAGTGATGATGGGNTAGTGGTGATGATGATGATCGGGGTATAGTAATGGTGGGTAGTGATGGTGGGTAGTGATGATGGGTAGTGATGATGATGATGATAGGGGTAGTGATGGTGATGATGATAGGGTATAGTGATGGTGGGTAGTGATGGTGATAGGGTAGTGATGGTGATGATAGGGGTATAGTGATGGTGGGGTAGTGATGGTGGGGTAGTGATGATGATAATCGGGGTATAGTAATGGTGGGGTAGTGATGGTGGGTAGTGATGATGATGATAGGGTATAGTGATGGTGGGTAGTGATGATGATGATAGGGGTATAGTGATGGTGGGTAGTGATGGTGGGGTAGTGATGGTGGGGTAGTGATGATGATGATGATCGGGGTATAGTAATGGTGGGGTAGTGATGGTGGGGTAGTGATGATGATGATAGGGGTAGTGATGGTGGGTAGTGATGATGATGATAGGGGTATAATGATGGTGGGGTAGTGATGGTGGGTAGTGATGATGATGATAGGGGCAGTGATGGTGGGGTAGTGATGATGATGATAGGGGTATAGTGATGGTGGGGTAGTGATGATGATGATAGGGGTATAGTGATGGTGGGTAGTGATGATGATAGGGGTAGTGATGGTGGGTAGTGATGATGATGATGATAGGGTATAGTAATGGTGGGTAGTGATGGTGGGTAGTGATGATGATGATAGGGTATAGTGAAGGTGGGGTAGTGATGGTGATGATAATAGGGGTATAGTGATGGTGGGTAGTGATAGTGGGTAGTGATGATGATAATGATAGGGGTATAGTGATGGTGGGGTAGTGATGATGGGGTAGTGATGATGATAGGGTAGTGATAGTGATGATGATAGGGGTATAGTGATGGTGGGGTAATGATGATGAGTGGTATAGTGATGGTGGGGTAGTGATGATGATAGGGTATAGTGATGGTGGGTAGTGATGGTGGGTAGTGATGATGATGATGATAGGGTATAGTGATGGTGGGTAATGATGATAGGGTATAGTAATGGTGGGGTAGTGATGGTGGGGTAGTGATGATGATAGGGTAGTGATGGTGGGTAGTGATGGTGGGGTAGTGATGATGATCGGGGTAGTAACGGTGGGGTAGTGATGAAAGTGCACCTAGCTTGGCACAAATGCCGTGGTGACGTCACCGCCACTTAGTGGTGAACGGCGGTTGTTGTTGTTGATGGTGGTGGTACTGATAATGCTGATAATAGTGGTGGTAGTTGGTGATGAAGGTAGTATCTGATTGTGGTGACGGTGGTATGGGGTGGTAGTGATCGTGGTGGCGATGTGGGTGATGGAATGCGAAGTGGTGGTGAGTGGGCGATGATGGTGGGTGATGGTGGTGATGTTGATGGTTGGGGCAGGGCTGGACTATGAATGCCCTTTGTTCTTCTCTTCTTGATCCACACGGGAGAGAGGGGGGGTGGCGAGCGGCCATTGTGAGCCGTGGATTTGTGAGTCTGGTCTCAGCCACGACGATTTCATTCGGGGGGTCCGGGGGGGGTCAGCGGGGGGGGGGAGGATAGAGAAGAGTGGGGAGATAATAGAGGTATGCGAGATGCGAGATGAACCGAGGGAGGAAATGGGAGAGACCCGTGTAGAGGGAGGCCAACTCCCGTTACCGGCTTTAGCGCAGATTACACGCGGGGATTTACCTCGACAGATGGAGGGGAGGAGAGGGCAGACCCATGCTGCTCCTGAACCCCCCCCCCCCTAACCCCTCTCCCGTAGCCCTCACCCACTTGCCTGACTCCACAACTCCGATGCACGTTGTTCGTGCGTCAACCTCCGTGTTCACGTCGAGGTACCTGCCTCGGTATGTGTGCGTCGTTGAATGCCCCAGCCCTTTCGACTCCCCGTGCGTGATGGGGCAGTTGTGGAGAGAATGGAGGAGTTTCCGTGCCCCCCCCCCCCCGGGCAGTGTGCTCGTGACCAGCTCCGTCTTGGTAGCCGTGGTCTCGCTCCAGGCTCACTGGAGTGGCAATTCTTTTTCATTTGATGCGTAGCGCTGCTGCGTGGGAGATATTTGGTCTGTCGCTCCATACAAACCTCCTGGTCTTTTCGGCCACTGTTATGCCCTCCCTTCTCTATGCTTGCGAAGCGTGGAGCCATCGAATGGAACATCTGCACCGGTTCAAAACATTCAGGCTGGCCTGCCTACGATCCATCATGGAAAATCCCTGAGTTTGATCTTCCAGGAAAATCATAGTCCAGCCTAAACCACAAACCATGGCAGATTCGAATACCTGATGCATACATTAAAAATGAAAAACTCTTCGGTGTGACTGTGGTCATCCAGAACAGACCATACAACGTATAGCAACGCAATGCCCATCCACAAATACGAAGGAGACATCACAGCGATCAACGCCGCTGCTTCTGACGCGGTTATCTGGCCTTGACCACCTGAATGTGCAATTGTTGTCGTCAGTGCCGGATTATCCTCGTAGCAAAAGTAGCTACATATTCTACGGGCCCCGCACTTTCAAGGGCGCCGCGCTAAATGCTTTCAAGCTGTCAATTCCGGTTCAGTGATTCTGCACTCGCTCTATACTATAGTACTGCCTTAAACTTTTATGAATGACTCAGTGTTTAAGGTTAGCGATTTGTCGTTCTATCTAGATGTATAGCGAATAAAAAATGCAATTCCTTTACTGTGCAAGTTACAAATGTGTGTTTTAATATTTACGTGTTTAAAAAAAAAATTAGGGCCCCTTTATGACATATGCTACAGGCCCGCACTAGCTTAATCCGGAACTGGTAGTTGTCTACATCAGCCGTGAGAGAGAAGACGTGTTTAACCAGGCTGGACTGGTTAAACATGTCCTTAAATAAGTATAACCCGTAAAAACAAAGTTTTTCACTCTAAATCCTTTATATGCGTGGCGGCTAGAGTCCTCTCGTCCTCTGGCTTAAGATGGCTGCCACCTATGGGTCAGATGATTGTCTGCAGTATTAAACAATTGGTAATTAAATATTTAATTGTTTTCCCTAAACAGTCTAAAATTTTGGAAAAAAATTTTCAC
This sequence comes from Lethenteron camtschaticum, assembly GCA_018977245.1. Lineage (NCBI taxonomy): Eukaryota > Metazoa > Chordata > Hyperoartia > Petromyzontiformes > Petromyzontidae > Lethenteron > Lethenteron camtschaticum. The sequence goes on along the minus strand of MU249614.1, from coordinate 6,467,898 downwards.
GAACATTAATTGTCTCGCACAACGAGTCTGTGTGCAAAATGTCAGCTCGATTGGATCACGGGAATTGGGTTAAAAACGACCGAAAGGTTTGCACGGTCGTAAGCAAGCAAGCACGCAAGCACGCAAGCAAGCGAACTTAATATAAAGGATTAAAAAGCTGGTGATGCAGTTTCTGTTTGGCCAGATAGAGGAAGCTAAACGGGCACGTCAACGGGCTAGAGAAGAGATGGACTTATGCGGTAAGCGAGGATGTGGACCTGAGTTGGCTTGCCGAAGGCTCGTACCAGCGGTGTCAAGATCGACCTCTGTGAAGGAGGCTCGTGAAGGAAGGAGGCTCGTGAAGGACGCTGCTACTGGGCAGGTGGAGGCAGTCGCCCTCCAACAACAATGGAGGGCGCAGGAGCGACGCTCACAATAACGAGCGGAGCGTTTGGCGGCTAAAACGCAATAAGTTGGCACAGAAGGGGGCACAGGTGGTGCATCTGCCAGTCATCTCATTCAGCTCATGGCACCTGCGTCTGTGCCGTGACCTCCGATCAGCGAGCCTACAACACTTTACGTGACCTCAAAAGAGCACCTCGTCTTGCGCAAGCGTTCTGGTGACATCGCCGCCACCTAGTGGCCAATATTGTTGTCTCCTCTGTGTGTTCAGGAGGTTGGAGAACGTGGGGTTGAAGAAATCGGGAGGGAGGAGGAGGCTGGGGTTCCTGGGAGTGAGGGCACCGAGAGCCCTGAGATGGAGGAGACTGGGGGCCCAGTGGGAGAGGCTGAGGGTCCTGGGAGCGACGGGACCGAGAGCCCTGAGATGGAGGAGACTTTGGACCCAGTGAGAGACACTGGGGGTCCAGGGAGGGAGGAGGCTGGCGGCTCAGGGAGGGAAGAGACTGGGGACCTCGTAAGGGAGGAGGAGGCTGGGGAGGGGACCGAGGGCCCTGAGAGGGAGGAAACTGTGGACCCAGCGGGAGAGACTGGGGCCCAGGGGGGAGGAGGAGACTGAGAGGGAGGAGGCTGGGGCCAAGGGAGGGAGGAGGAGACTGGGGTTTCTGAGGGGAGGACGCTGAGGGCCCTGGGAGTGAAGAGAATAGGGGCCCAGCGGAGACACTGTGGACCAAGGAGGGAGGAGGAGACTGAGAGGGAGGAGGCTGGGGGCCCGGGAGGAGGAGACCGAGGACTTGGGAGTGAAGAGAATGGGGCCCAGTGGGAGAGACTGTGGACCCAGGAGGGAGGAGGAGACTGAGAGGGAGGAGGCTGGGGCCCAGGGAGGGAGGAGACCGAGGACTTTGGGAGTGAAGAGAATGGGGCCCAGTGGGAGAGACTGTGGACCCAGGGAGGGAGGAGGAGACTGAGAGGGAGGAGGCTGGGGGCCCAGGAGGAGGGGACCGAGGACTCTGGGAGGGAGGAGGATGGGGGCCCTGTGGGAGAAGTGTGGACCCTGGGTGGGAGGAGGAGACTGAGAGGGAAGAGGCAAGGGCCCGGGAGAGAGGGACCGAGGGCCCCGGGAGGGAGAGGGCTGGAGAGGAGAGAGGGATGGGTGGGAGGGAGGAGAAGGGGGGGAGGAGGAAGAGGAGACTCGAGAGGGAGGAGGCTGTGGGCCCGGGAGGGAGACTGTGGGCCCTGGGAGGAGGGGACTGTGGGCCCTGGGAGGGAGGAGGCTGTGGGCCCTGGGAGGGAGGAGGCTGTGGCTGGGAGGGAGGAGACTGGGGGCCCTGGGAGGGAGGGGACTGTGGGCCCTGGAGGGAGGGGACTGGGGCCCTGGGAGGGAGGACGAGGCTGGGGGGCCTGTGGAGGAGGAAGAAGAGACTGAGAGGGAGGAGACTGGGAGCCCTGTGGAGGAGGAAGAGACTGGAGGCCCTGTGAGAGAGACCGGGGACCCTAGTGGCCCTCACGGAGAGGTGCAGACTGGGGGCCTCAACAGGGAGGACGGGATTGGGGCCCCTGGCAGGAAGGAGGCTGGGGGCGTGCGGGGAAGGAAACTGGGGGCACGAGGGACCCTGCGGAGGATGAGGAGGCGGGGGCCCCTGCAGGTGGAGAGGACCCCGGGGGCCCCCCCTCCCCGCCCTGCTGGGGCACTGGGCGTGGCGTGTGCACTGCTCCTGGCACTGGCGGCCGCGTGCGCCGCGTGGAGGAGGAGCGCGCGGAGAGCGAAGAGCGGGGTACGCGACACATTCACTCGCGGTCACTCCATTTTCACAAACTCACACGCTCATTTATGTGAGCGGCACCATCTACCGCCTTGCTGCTGAACATGCCTTGAAACATCTCGTTACACTGAACCACTACGCTCTCCGTTTTGGCTTTGAGGCCAATTCTATAACCCATCATTGCAACCTGCAGGTCAACTCAAGTCTGGATATGTGGCGAGACCATCATTGGGCTTAAATCCGCCATTTACCGAAAGGACCACTTAGTTTCTCCAACTCCGTTCGTAGTTTCAGAAGTGCCTCCTTATTCCTATTAAAACATTCCATTTACACCATTAGAACCTCATTTGCCAGTAAAAAATATAATTGGTTTTTAACCCTTCTATCTGGCAACAAAACTGACACCTTTTTTACAAGGAGTCATGTTTGCATAGACCACAATACCTGCAGTCATAATGCAAACAAAAAACATAACTCTGATAATGTATGCACTGTCCTTGAAGTTGATTGGTCCACACCGAGACAGCTTTCCTTAGAGCCTAGTCTCACATGGGTTGGACCAGATGACGCCAAAAGGCCAAATAAAGGGTAAAAAACAATTATTATAACATCCATTTGTTAAAACTTTGTTTTGGTAAAAAAAAGTATTGACGCATTGCTGCTCCGAGTTCATGACAAACCGTTACCCGCTCATCTCCAGTTTGATTCTCCCCATTGTCCCTATTAAGACTTAAAACACAATTCACTTGCACCTGGTACCGACCTTCATTCTCCGTGCGTGCCTCGATCCCGGCTCCGTTCTTGGGGTGAGCGGCCACTCGCTGCGTCTGCGACACGGTCGCGGGATTCCCTACCCTTGGAAATTCGATCATGCGATAGTGCAGATACTTTCATCAAGTCTCGTCTTAATACCACATCTTCTTAACCACAATAGAGGTTTTCGTGGCTTGGATCATCTCGGATATTACCCAAAAAAACTCTATTACGGATAACATTGGTCAAGAAAGCCTATACGGCGTTAAACATCTTCTTAAGTCAGTTTATTCTCTTTAGTTTCTGTTTTATCTTGGCCTATATCCTTATTCTTACAAAGCGCCTTGAGACATTAGTGGAATGCTCCTCACAAATAAATGTAAATTACTACTAGTACTCATAGGTTTTTTCGGTAAAGTCACGTAGGTAAAAATAAGTAATAATAAATAATAATAGAAATAATAGGGGAAAATAATTTAATTAATAAACGTTTATTTCTATTATTTTTATTATTTATTTTTTACCTAGGTGATTTTACCGAAAAAACCTAAGAGTATGAATCCTTGCAGTCACGAAAGCTTCAAATCTAGAATTACGACTAGTATTTGCACTCAGGGGAGGGGGGGGTGTAATTCGGGTGTCTTGTTTACGACCGGTAAATAACCTCGTTCCATCGTCTGCTGGTTGTGCAACATCCCTGAAGGCCCTCTGCTGCACCAACACAGCCGTCATTCACCCCTAAGTGACGGTAACGTCACCACGGCGCCTGTGCCAGGCCAGGTGCACTTTGAGGCCATCACGTGAAGTGCCGAACGCTCGCTGCTGGCAGCAGGAGGTCTCGGGGCAGACCCAGCAGGTGCCATGGGTTGGCTGACTGAGATGCCCGTCAGATGCACCCACCAGCTGCACCCCCTACTGTTCCGTACTTGACTCCGTCTCGTGTTCTCTCTGTTGTTACTGCTGCTGCTACTGCTGCAGTGCTCAAGCAGCAACAACACAGTAAAAGAGCCGCGAAACTGTGGTGAAACGCGACCGTCCTTGTAACAAATGAAATGAACTCATTCACACGGTCAGTCATTCACTCATTAACGCCAATGCAGGGAATCCCCCTCCTCGTAACGATGGCGATTGGTTCCACGAAACCGGCCGTTAAGCGATTGGGTCGTTAAGCGAGTATAGGGGATGAGTTGGTCGTTAAGCGAGTAGAGGGGATGATTTGGTCGTTAAGCGAGTATAGGGATGATTTGGTCGTTAAGCGAGTATAGGGGATGATTTGGTCGTTAAGCGAGTATAGGGGATGATTTGGTCGTGAAGCGAGTATAGGGAATGATTTGGTCGTCAATCGAGTATAGGGGATGATTTGGTCGTTAAGCGAGTATAGGGATGATTTGGTCGTTAAGCGAGTATAGGGGATGATTTGGTCGTTAAGCGAGTATAGGGAATGCACGTTAAAGGCTTCATTCGTTCCGATAGCATCGAAAGTTACACCTTTTTTCACCCAAAAACGTACGCTTATCATATTTCAGCAATGGATATTAATAGATAAAGATACTAACAACATTATAAGCACACAACATTAAAATAAAAACGTGGTTAATCAATGCATGAATTAATATTTACCGTAGCCACAACAGCGGTCGTTCGCAGGGGAACGGTTGGTAAGTGAACAAATTGGCCTCTTTGGAGGGGTGGCCGTTTAGGAGTGGGTTCTATTTTGATTTAAAGCTTTCGTGACTGCAGGGATTTATATTCTTGGTTCTTTCAGTAAAGTCACGTAGAAGGGAAACAATAAAATAATAAAAATATCAAACAATAAAATTCTCACGACGTTTCGACTGCAACACGAGCAATCATCACCAGGTGAAAACCACAGCAATAATTTTTTTTAAAATTTTCTTGCTGTGGTTTTCACACCGTGATGACCTAAACAACAAACGGTACAATAACACGATAGTAGTGCAACGTACAAGAAAGGTAAACAAATCATCAAAACACAAACAAATACAAAACGAAGATTCATCCTTCCAGGAAAAGCCCACTGAGGTATTAGCTTATTTCAGGAGCGACCTGGCCACTAACGATAACTCGACAAAGTGTTCCCGCCATTCATAGCAGCAACGTCATCGAGATAATCTCAACGCAATTCTAAATGTGGAGGAAAAAAATTAACCCGTAAAAACAAAGTTTTTCACTATAAATCCTTTATATGCGTGGCATCGGTTTTATTTTATTATTCATTTCTGTTTTTCTTGAGTAAGAGTTTCATTTTTATCACATTGGTATTTTAAATTAAATATGAAAAAAAANTTTTCCTAAAAAAAAATTGTCACACACAAGAGTCTGTGTGCAAAATGTCAGCTCGATTGGATCACGGGAAGTGGATTAAAAAACGACCGAAAGATTTGCACGGTCGTAAGCGCGCAAGCAAGTGAACTTAATATAAAGGATTTTTAAAAACCGGAGGACCCGGAGAACAAAAAATCCACGCGACACGGGGAGAGAGACACGCAAACTCCAAATATACAGCAGCAGGCGTCAGGGATGAGATCGAACCCACGACCTCCTGTATACCAGGCGAGGTAGTTAACATCTCCTAGCCACCGTGATGATGATGATAGAGAGACACGCAACTCCAAATATACAGCAGCAGGTGTCAGGGATGAGATCGAACCACGACTCGTGCATACCAGGCGAGGTAGTAAACATCTCCTAGCCACCGTGATGATGATGATAGAGAGACACGCAAACTCCAAATATACAGCAGCAGATGTCAGGGATGGGGTCGAACCCACGACCTCGTGTATACCAGGCGAGGTAGTTAACATCTCCTAGCCACCGTGATGATGATGAGAGAGACACGCAAACTCCAAATATACAGCAGCATGTGTCATGGATGGATCGAACCTACGACCTCCTGTACACCAGGCGAGGTAGTTAACATCTCCTAGCCACCGTGACGCGTCTGGAGAGCTGCGTCCATCGCGGAGATGGAGCGATGAAATATCAAGCAAAATGAAACCTCGCCACAGAAATGTAGACTGAGGGCATCACGGAGTTCACGGAGCTCCACTCTGAGAAGGATCCCGGATTGGCAGCGTAGCAGCTCCCCCGCCACTACCTTGTAGGAGTACAGTAGAATGCACTTGTCAATACATCATACTTAGTGACGTTATCAACAACGTTATTTTTTNAATTCATGAAATGTTTACCATCTGTGTTAGTATTCACACTTTTGCCGATAAAGCCCTCATATAGTGCTCATATGAATAAAAAAGATATATAACGCTGTCAGGAGCGCATCCCCATATATACAATGGTGCACTGGCCCCTTTAGCGCTGATTCGATAAGCGCTCATTTCTTCAGGAACACATCTTGCTCGCTAAGCGAGGTCTGCTTGTATTCCCTCGGGAGAGGTGGGGGCGGCCTGACCCTGTCCGGGCTGTGGAGCCTCAAAGGTCGAGTGGCTGGCTGACATGTCATCTAGGAGCGATCGGCTCAAAGTGCACCTAGCCTGGCACAAGCGCTGTGGGGACATCACCATCACTCAGCGGTGAATGCGGTTGTTGTGGTTGCTGTCTCTGCCCACGTTTCCATGGCAGCGGCTCACCGAGGAGATGCAGGGACCGCGCTTTGGTTGCCACGACAACCCGGCGATGGACCCCCGTCCCGAGATGCAGGAGCGGCCCCACAGCTGGAATGGGGGCCCGGCCGGGGCTGCCCCTCCACGAGGGTCCCTCCGGGGGTGGCCAGACCCCTTGGGCCCCCAGCACACCTCACACCCGGGGCTCCCAGCAAGAGAGAGCAACACGAGGAGGAGGACACGCACCTGTAGAGAAGCGACCTCACCTGGACACGCGATATCACCTGGACACGCAGCCTCACCTGGACACACTGCCTCACCTGGACATGCTGCCGAACCTGAACACGCTGCCGAACCTGGACAAGCGATCTCACCTGGACACGCAGCCTCACCTGAACACAATGCCTCACCTGGACAAGTAACCTCAACTAGACAAGCGATCTCACCTGGACATGCTTCCTCACCTGGACACGCTGCCTCACCTGGACAAGTAACCTCAACTGGACATGCTGCCTCACCTGGACACACTGCCTCACCTGGACATGCTTCTTCACCTGGACATGCTTCCTCACCTGGACACACTGCCTCACCTGGACACACTGCCTCACCTGGACATGCTGCCTCACCTGGACATGCTTCCTCACTGTGACACGCGATCTCACCTGTTCACATTCTCAACTGCACACAGGTTTACTCGCCCGCACACCACCTGGTCGCGTGAGACCCAGGCAGGTGGTGGGAGGGTAGTGCCGTCACGTGCTTGTGTCTGCGATTGCCTATTAAAGGCGCCACTCGAGTACCAGATTCCCCTTTCCCCTCCAATTCGTTCTCCTCGCCTTGTCTCACCCGGATGAAGGAGGAGCCCGGATCGATAGCGCGTGTCCTGGTGGTGACGTCAGCGTCTGTCCAACTTGGCCCTGCCCCCCAACTCCAATCAAAATCCTCATCCAAGCGTGAATAATCACTGAGGCCAACCCACCCTAACCGAATCCCAGTTATAACCCGAACCGCAACCCAAACCTTAGGCTTAATCCCAACCTTAACCCAAACCCTAGCTTGAGACTTAACCCAAACCCGAAGCCTTACTCTAACCCAATCCTAACCTGAACCCTAATCCCAACTGAACCCAAACCCTAATCCTCGCCCTAAACGCGAATCCGAATCAAAACCCCAACTCTGACCCTAAATCATTCCTCAACTCCACCCTGTGCCTGACCCTATCCCGAGCCTAAATCATGATTTCGAGCTCCATGCCGAGCCAGAGACCTGAATACCATCTGACCCTACTAACCCTATCCGCGACCCCGAATTCCCAACCTCCATCCAACCCTAACCCGACTCTAACCCAGACCCCCCCCCCCCCCCTGATGACCCGGCACCCAAAGGTCACCGTGGCCCCCGAGGAGGTGGGGGAGGGGGTCAGTGTGAAGTGGCTTCTCGCTGGAGGGGAGCTCGCAAACGCGCGATCAGTCGAGTCCACGTTCGTTGCACCGGGTCACTTTTTTTCTTCCCTTTCTAGCCGACGTTTCGTGTCGGCACCTCGTGGCGTTGAAGGACGGCGTCGACGTTTCGTGGCGCGCCGACGATTCGTGCTCTAGTCTGTTTGGGGGGGGGGTTCTGTATGTGTGTGTGTGTCTGTGTGTGTGTTTGTGTTTTTCGTGGAGTCCCCCACGCTGCGTCGATGGCTGCACGCAAACGCCACTTGAACTTGCACGAAATACACGCGACGTAGTAACGCACGAGTGAATATAACCTCGCAAACACACAAAATGTCTCTATGTGAATAACGCTCGCGACAAGACGCGCGTGGACGTGACGCGTGTGTGTGTGTAAGTGCGCCGTGCTGCTCTTAGTAGGTGCTCGCTAACAAACAAAAAACATTTGCCCCAATAGTCTGTGATGGCTTTATTTGGGATCTTTGTGTGTGGATGTGTGTGTGTGTGCAGCGGTTAGCGCGCTGCGCTACGAACCCGCAGGGTTCGATTCCCGCTCACGGCCAACACCGGTGACGATTATCTGAACCGGTCCTGGGCCTCCCTAGGTCGACTCAGCCTCAAATAAGTACTTGATGCAATTTGTAAACATCGCCACTGTAGGTGGCCGGGCGTGGTGCTCGCCAACCATCCCCTGGTGTGCCGTGGCAACCTTCCTCGTTCCCTAGCAGCACTTGTCCCACATCCTGCTAAAGGCTATACGGGGAATCTTCGTCTTGGCTTTTAATGATGAGAGGCAGTCACCGCATCCTCCTACTACTCCTCCTCGTTATTGATTTCCCGGAGAGGCGGAGACCCGCGTGTGCGTGGGTCCCGTGGTGTAAGAGGCAGTGTGCAGAGGGGTCCCGGTGTGCAGAAGGGGGTCCCGGTGTGCAGAAGGGGGTCCCAGTGTACAGAAGGGGTTCCCGGAGTGCAGAAGGGGGTCCCCGTTTGCAGAAAGGGGTCCCCGTGTGCAGAGGGGGTCCCGGAGTGCAGAAGGGGTCCCGGTGTGCAGAAGGGGGTCCCAGTGTATAGAAGGGGGTCCCAGTGTATAGAAGGGGGTCCAGTGTACAGAAGGGGTCCCGGTGTGCGGAGGGGGTCCCGGTGTGCAGAGGGGGGTCCCCGTGTGCAGAGGGGGTCCCGGTGTGCAGAAGGGGTCCCCGGTGTGCAGAGGGGGTCCCCGGTGTGCAGAAGGGGGTCTCGGTGTGCAGAGGGGGTCAAGTATACAGCATGGCGACAGAGGTGTGGAGAACCAGGGCAGCGGTGGGTGAGGCACACCAAGGGGGTCACACAACACAAGCACGTCCGGTGCACACTCACACGTGCATACTCACACGTGCACACTCACACACGTACACACTCACACACGTACACTCACACGTACACACTCACAGTGTACACTCACATGCGTACAAACTCAAGTATACACGTGCACACTCACACACAACACATGCACGTGTGTACAAANCACACGTGCACACTCACACAACACACTCGCAAACTCACGGCACACACACACGTACACACTCACACGTCACACTCACACGTGCACACTCACACGTCCACACTCACACGTGCACACTCACACGTGTACGCTCAGACTATACACGATAATTCGTACAATCAAACACGTGCTCACTAGACACACGTTACACACAGAAGTACAAATTCACATTCGTACACGGGCAGTCTTAAACATGAACAGCCGCTCTTCTCCTCCAAAGTGGACATTTTGACGCAGAAAGGTCTGAGTCAACTCCCCCCCCACCTCCCAAGCAGGCTTTGAACTCTAAACCTCACGATCGTGCAGACTGCCGCTTGCTCTGACAGATTCACACTACCGTGCACACGCAATTAGCCAACTCAAGTACAGACGCAATTTGAACAATTGGATGAAACAACACTCTCAAAGTTACACTTGAAGAATGTCGCACGTACCCACAGACTAACACAGTGATTCATCCGTACACTCTGACACGTTCACACTCCACCAATAAGACCACACGTGCACACTCGCACACGTGTGTACACGGTGTACACACGTGTGCACAGANCTCGCACGTGTATACNTGGTACACATCTCGTACACGTGTGCACAGACTCGCGCACGTGTACACTGACACACGTACAGACTCGCACGTGTATACATGGTGTCACACATCTCGTACACACGTGTACACAGTCTCGCACGTGTATACATGGTGTACACATCTCGTACACACTGTCACAGATCTCGCGCACGTGTGTACACGGTCACACGTGCACACTCGCACACGTGTGTGCACGGGTGTACACGTGTACACACGTGTGCACAGTCTCGCACGTGTGTACACGGTGTACACACTCACACGTGTGCACAGACCTCGCACGTGATGCTCGTGCCCACTGGATCTCGTTCGCCTCGCCGCGCTCCTCACCGAGGACACGGCGGTGGGGTCGTCACCGAAGCGAATCGTCGAGGGGTCTCGGCTGACCCTCACGCGTTGCCCTCTCGCATCCGCTCGGCGCCACGGGTCACTCGCGGCCGGCTGGAGTGATCCGTCGGCTCGATGACCCCACGCGCGACCAAAGATCGTCGCTTTCGCTCGGGCCTCATCATCAAGACGGCAGCTGCCAAGGCCGACATCGCAAGAGGCTTCAGAAAAAAACCCCCTCCCCCCCCGCCGCCGCCGCCGCTTCTTCAAGTTCAAGTTCATTTATTAGGTATAGCCCTGTGAGCCATTCGGCTCTTGAATCGGGTGCAACCGCAACAAACAAAAAGCAAAAACATGAACAAGAAAACATCTTAAAGTGACTAGGTGACTGAGTGCAAACAGAAAATCCAAGAAAAGACAGTAAAATATTGCAGAAAAAGCACCGCACACAAAAATGTGCAAAAATCCCAGTGGGATGCAAGTAAAACAATAACAACAACCACAAGACAACTTAGATTAAGGCCATCAGTCTAACTCTGTACTACAACAAACAAACATGGCCAAACCAAAAAACTGATCGAAAATCACCAAAATAAAGCCATCAAAGCAATGAAACAGTGGTCATAGGAACTGTGACCGAATTTTCACAATAATCGACCCGCTGTTGGTCTTCAGAAAGCGAACAACTTTGCCGACGACGACCTCGCCCGCCGATCAAAAGCAGGAGACCGCAAAGTCCTTCCTCGAGTCACTCCAAGACGAAGGGGCGCAACGCGGCCCAGGGGTTTGGGACTTCTTAGGGCAACGAGACGCCTGGCGCAACCCTCGCCGGGCTGCTGGGAGCGATGTCCTCAGAGCCAGCCCTGCGGACATCGCTGGACGGGGCAATTGAGCGGCTGTCATCGACCATAACCACCCCCTTCCCACACCACCAAAACAAAGATCCCCGTGTAGCCTTAACAGACTGTAGGGGCAAGTGCTGTTAGCGAGCACCTATGAAGGCCGGCACGGCACGGGAGGATGGGTGGCCAACACCACGCCCAGTGGCGTTGTTTACACATCGCACCAGGTACTCATTTGAGACTGAGTCGACCTAGGGGAGGCCCAGGGCCGGTTCAGATAATCGTCACTGATGTTGGCCGTGAGCGGGAATCGAACCGGTCGCCAGGTTTGTAGCGCAGCGCAGCGCTAACCACTACACCACCGCTCCCACACCACCACCACATACTCACTCACACACCACAGCAGTACTCACACTCACTCACACACGGCGCGTCTTGCACTCTTCTGCCGTCAGAGCCGAGGAACCGGAGCCGAACCCGGACCCGTCCCTGCCTGGCACGTGCACAGCTCCACAGGTGAGAGCCCGTGCCGGATTAAAGCGAGTTGCGGGGCCTGTAGCACATGTTAGAAAGGGCCTGATTTAAAAAAAACGTAATATTAAAACAGAAATGTTTTACTTGCACAGTAAAGTAATTGTATTTTTCATTTGCTACCTACAGCCAGATAATACAATCGCTAACCTTAAACACCCAGTCGTTCATAACAGTTGAAGGCGGTATAGTACTATAGTAATAGAGCAAGTGCAGAAATCACTGAACCGGAATTGATAGCTTGAACGCATTTAGCGCGGGCCCGTAGCATATGCTACTTTTGCTCCTGGATAATCCGGCATGGTGAGACCCCCCTCACCCGAGCACGTGACATTCCTCACCACCCCCACGCACCCACACACGTGACCGTTCTCACCTGCACGCACGCAACGACCCGTGCGGCTGTCCGCGCGCAAAGGATTCTGGGGGCGGCTGCCGCGCGGCGGTTCCTGAACCCGCTGGAAGAGGAGTGGGGGGCTGCTGGGAGGGGATCGACCTGGCGCGAGTGATGGAGGAGGCGCGGGCATCGTCACGTGAGTGAGCGGAGGGGTCACCACACCACTGGGGGGGGGGAGGGGGGGCACCCAGCCCATTAGACCAGGGGTCGTTAACCAAAATAACAAGAATAGGCTTTTTTTTATTCGGTAAATATTTCAAGAGCCACAATGCACTGCGTGGTGAACACAAGACCGTAGTCTCTATACTGGTAGGAACCTCCTGGTTCCACCAGCCCACATGGGATTATTGTGTCCGTCCGTCCGTCGTGCATCCAAAAATGGAAGGGGTGGGGCTGGGTGGAGAGGGGAGGGTGGGGAGGGGCTGAGTGGGGAGGGAGGGGGAGGGTGGTGGGGAGTGGCTGGGTGGGGAGGGGAGGGTGGAGAGGGGCTGGGCGAAGAGGGCTGGGTGGGGGTGGGAGGGGTGGGGCTGGGTGGCGAGGGGCTGGTCACCCCGTGGTGCCCTTATATAACTCAACGTTTAACCTCCTCACGCCGGCTTGTGCCCGCCCTCACAGTCGGGCATATTTGCGGAATACACTACGCCGCCGTTGACCCTGGCCATTGACCGAGCAACCCTACAATAGGGATGTGTTCATTTTTTAAAACGTCACGAAGCAGTCCTTAAAGAGCCGCACGCGGCACCGGAGCCCCGAGGTTGCCGAGCCCTGCGTGAGACCGACAGCGACACCACGCGAGTGACGGGGGTGCGTTGCTCTGCCCCCCCCCCCAAACTCCGCAGGGTCCGGCAGGGTGGGGGCCCTCGAGGTGTGGAGTGCCCTGCGCGCAGCATCTGCAGCCCGGCTCCGGGAGCTCTACGAGGAGCCCCCACTGCCCCCCCCCCAACGCCCCCCGCAGAATCACAGGCGAAGAGCCACCCGGCCACCCTCCAAGGCAGGGGGATAGGTGAGGTCACGGGGTCACGCATCTCTCCACGGCTTAGTTTGCCCCCTCCCCCAACCCTCGCTGTGGGTGCTAACGGGATGGTCACGTAATTGTCCAAAGAAATGTCGCGATCACTCACCCCCCCCCATACCGCCTCCCCGTGACCTGTGCCCCCCTTCCCTCCTCTCCCCCAGGGCGACCTCTACAGGAAGGCAGGGGACACGAGGCTCGCACCCTCAAGGCCCCCCCCCAACCCACTAAGATAGGGACCACCGCACGGCCCCCCCCCCCTGCCGTCAAAGACAAACGCGGTCTTGAAATCAGTGACGCCGGCATTGACGCGCGAGAGATCCAGTCCCCTAGACAGCGCGTGTCCCTGTGTCCACAGCGTCGCCAGGGATCGCTCTGCGTTGTGTGATGCAGAGGTTTACCTTGAACCAGAGGTCGCAATCGGGTACCCGATACCCGTACCCTACCCGTACCCGGCTGGGTACGGGTAGGGTACGGGTACGGCCGGGTACGGGTACCCGTTTGCGACCCTGGTGCGGCCGGGTACGGGTAAGGAATCAAAACCCGTTTGCGACCTCTGCCTTGAAACAGGGACCCACGTCTCACATCTGGCCGCTCGCCAGCATTGCTTCAAGCGAGCCTGACGAGACTCCGAATGTCAAAACCGCTCCAGGATTGTGCTCGCCTTGAACCAATCGCTGCCGCCGAAGTTTTCGCCCTCCCAAGAAAGGAAGCGCGGGTGTGTGGCTGATGGGATGTGTCAAGAATCCGTGGCGACGCATTTGCGCGGCCAGAGACGCGAGCATGATCGTCGGCTGTTGTCGTGTTTGGGTTTATTTTTTTGTCGCGTGCCTTGCGGAACAAAGTCCCCATTTCAAACACCCCGGGGGGGTGGGGGGGGGGGTCAAATCACGCGGCAGCACGACGGGCTCGGTCACCGGGCCCATCGCGACCTCCGCGGCCGCCCAACCCCCACAGCACGTGGCGGCCCAAACACGCGTCACAAAGAGCTCCAACGCGTCACCGCTACGTAGCACACTCTGCTGTGGGCGTGACGCGCGCGTGTACACGTGTCAGTGTGTGTGTCTTCGTTACAGGCTCGCAACCAGAGAGTTGAGAGTTTGAATCCCGGTTAGGAGGGACTTGACTCGGCCCATCATTCCTCCGTCTGGGGTCGATAAAATTGGTACCACTCTGTACATGAGTACCACTCAACAGTTGATAGATAAACTCGTTCACCCCCGCCAGAGTAATGTGGAATTTCCACCATTGGCCCACGGCTATAAACAGGAGAATAGCACCAATGCCTCTGAGGCCAGAGGACAGCCGAGATCCTGGTTCGAATCCAGGTTCCAGCTCCTGCCTGTGGTCTCAAGTGTAGCAACGAATTGACGGTCTAAGCCCAGTCAGCAGCGAATACCATCGAGACCCAGAGACTTACACAGAGACCCAGAAACTGAAATACACTTCTGTGTGATTAAACTGGGTTCTCAAGTTGCTGGTCTCAGCCCGGTCGCCAACGGCTGCACAGAAAACCTCGCGCGTAAAATGAATGTTTCACTTGATTTGGGCCAAATTCTGTCTCGAAGGATTAAAAATATTGTTTCGTCTCATCCAGCATTCAACCACCACACTGCGGGTCACAACAACGCACTCACCCATCCACCCACTCACCACGCTGCAGGTGACAACGCACTCACCCATCCACCCACTCACCACACCGCGGGTCACAACAACGCACTCACCCATCCACCCACTCACCACGCTGCAGGTCACAACAACGCACTCACCCATCCACCCACTCACCACGCCGCGGGTCACAACAACGCACTCACCCATCCACCCACTCACCACACCGCGGGTCACAACAACGCACTCACCCATCCACCCACTCACCACGCCGCGGGTCACAACAACGCACTCACCCACTCACCACGCTGCAGGTCACAACAACGCACTCACCCATCCACCCACTCACCACGCTGCAGGTCACAACAACGCACTCACCCATCCACCCACTCACCACACTGCAGGTCACAACAACACACACCCATCCACCCACTCACCACGCTGCAGGTCACAACAACTCACTCACCCATCCACCCACTCACCACGCTGCGGGTCACAACAACGCACTCACCCATCCACCCGCTCACCACGCTGCAGGTCACAACAACACACTCACCCATCCACCCACTCACCACGCTGCAGGTCACAACAACTCACTCACCCATCCACCCACTCACCACGCTGCAGGTCACAACAACTCACACACCCATCCACCCACTCACCACGCTGCAGGTCACAACAACTCACTCACCCATCCACCCACTCACCACGCTGCGGGTCACAACAACGCACTCACCCATCCACCCACTCACCACGCTGCAGGTCACAACAACGCACTCACCCATCCACCCACTCACCACACCGCGGGTCACAACAACGCACTCACCCATCCACCCACTCACCACGCCGCGGGTCACAACAACGCACTCACCCACTCACCACGCTGCAGGTCACAACAACGCACTCACCCATCCACCCACTCACACGCTGCAGGTCACAACAACGCACTCACCCATCCACCCACTCACCACGCTGCAGGTCACAACAACGCACTCACCCATCCACCCACTCACCACACTGCAGGTCACAACAACACACACCCATCCACCCACTCACCACGCTGCAGGTCACAACAACTCACTCACCCATCCACCCACTCACCACACTGAAGGTCAGCTCTCTTCTCACTCTGCTTTTCCCCTCTGCTTCTCTCTGTTGGGAGCGCGGCACGCCGGTGTGCCACTGCAGGTCACCTCCCTTCCCTCCGCTTTTTCCCCCTCGCTCTACTCCACTGTAAAATCCCCTCTCCGGTCAATCATCGTCGTCGTCTCTTTTCCGCCCAAGCTCTCAAAATTAATAACCGTCGCTCCATTCACGCAGCGTGCTGGTAACTGCCATCCGTCACTCCTTTGACAATAGTGCTGTTTGTCACTGGCCGCTTTGACGCTACGGGCCTTGTGCTCAGCAAGCGTGTAAACGACAAGCGGGAGCCCCCATCTCCGCATCTCCGCGTGGAGACGGGGAGATGCGGCGACCCGGACACGCCGCCACCGCCCGGCGCGTGGCTTCCCGGCCGTCCACCGCTCCCGCACCGCCGAGCGTCGCTCGCCTCCCACGGGGAAGATTTATGCCTGGGGTTTCTTGGGTCGGATCGCGTAGATAAAATGTGTGTCGTAAAACCCTGCTCCACCCGACACGGCTAAGCGTGGCCGATTGACGACTGCTACAGCAACACAGCGATGTGTTTTGGGAGTGCAACGCACCTTTGTGCCGCTCTCCCTGACCCCAAAATAGATTACTAATTGTAATATCAATCGCGAAAGCCAAACACACGAGTCACATCCATCGGATGCAGATCATGCCGCACGCGCCGGATGATTGGTGGGTTGCCCCACGCACCACGGAGACAGCTTTGGGTCGGTCACGTGGTCACGCGGACCGGCAGTCAGGACACGCCCCCGGTTGTAACCAACATCGCGGTGCGTGGAGCGGAACCCCGGGGCATGGGGAGGGGTCACACAGGGGTCAGCAGGGGGTCCAGGCTGGGGGGGGGGCCCTGCTAAGCGTGGGGCCCCCAGCCGAGGTTGTGGAGCGCGTGGAAGGTGGCGGCGAGAAGCGCCGTGCCCAGGAGGTCGCCCAGGGCGGTCAAGTATGGGATGGAGCAGCTGTCGGGGTCCGAGCCACGCGCCCAGAGCCAGGGTACAAGCCACGCGGCCACGCACAGCAGCACACACACCTGCGCACGTGCACACATACACGCGAGCGGGTGCAGGTGCTTTAGCAGAGGTGTAGAGAATATCAAGAGAACGTATACATCTCTGCCAGGTCTCTGGGTTATTCTTCGTGCTTTCGGAGTCCCTTGACCCTTTGCTCACAACAATAAAGGGCCTTCACAGGTGGTGCATCTGCCGGTCATCTCAATCAGCCAACCTGTGGCACCTGGGTCTGTCCGTGACCTCAAAGTGCACCGAGCCTGGCACAAGAGCTTTGGTGACGCTTTCATAGGTCCTCGCTCAAAGCACTTGCCCCGACAGTCTGTTAATATTCAGGGCCTACCTTGGCTCCTCCCACCCTCAACCAGTATATATATACAAATACTGTTTCTTGGAATTTCTCTCACTTGATACAGCTATCGTGCTGTGACGATTCCACCTGAAGACGGAAGCTTGTGTTGCCTCCGAAACGTCGTGATTTTTATTTATTTTATTTTACTTTTATTAATTTTAATATTAAAATTTTTACCTACGTGACTTTACAGAAAAAACTAAGAATAAGTTGTTAAAGGACACGAACCGTGGTCTGTATGCACTCACCTGCAGCAACGCTGCCCCAGGTGAGGGATGAAGGCCAGGGGGTGGGGCCGGGCCCCTCGGAACCGCACGGTGGCCATGACGGTCCAGACCCACCACGAGGAGAGCAGCACGCGGGCCGAGCAAGAGCTCACGCCTGCAACACAAAGACAAAACACTAATGTAATAAAGGTCGTTGAGGCGACTTCTGGATTCCGTATTTTATTCAACTTGCATTACAGCTTTCCTTCACGCTGCTGACAGGCAGCGTGAGAAGGATAGATAGAGACGCACTGCCACGTGGCAACCCGGAGCCCCACTCACGCGTGGCCCCTTCCTCTCTTCGATCCCGTTCTGACCCCGTGTCGTACGTCTCCACCCCTATTTATTACCCGGGTCACGTGGTACGTTTCCACCAATCCTCGTTAGCCTCCATGGAATATTCCCGGCTCCCTCGTAGGCTCCCGGGACCACGCCCTGACTCATCTCCCCATTGGCTGTGGCCAAAGCAAGCAGAACCAATCCTTCCAGCTGCTATATTTCCATTACGTCAGGGCCACGCCCCTAGGCTTCCCCCATTGGCTGTAAACCAGGACCGGCAGAGCCAATCATCATGACGAGTTGTAATTTGTCAGTGACCCGGATATATCCTCACATTACACTTATATCCCCGTGTAGCCAACGGGCTGCTGGGGCAAGTGCCGTTAGCGAGCACCTATGAAGGTCGGCGTGGCACACGAGGAGTGGGTGGCACCATGCCCAGCCACCTTTGTCTCTCCGGTGGTGATGTTTACACATCGCACCAGGTACTCGTTTAACACTGAGTCGACTTAGGAGGCCCAGGACGTTCAGATAATCGTCACCGATATTGCTGTGTCCAAAATTGAATTAACCACCACGCTACCGCTCCTTACACACACTCCTACACAAGACAAAGACCCCTGTGTAGCCTAACAGACTGTTGGGGCAAGTGCTGTTAGTGAGCACCTATGAAGGCCGTCATGGCACACGAGGAGGTGGGTGGCACCACGGACCGCCTTTATCGCTCAAGAGGTGATGTTTACACACCGCACCAGGTACTCACAGGCTAGTCGACTTAGGGAGGCCCAGGACGCACACACACGCGCGCACACAGACTTTATTACTCACACACCTAAACACACACACACCTGGACTTGGCACATGCATTTCCTGTGCCCAAGATACCATCAACAGGGCTACACTTGCACACGGTGAAGCTGGAGAACAGGTGAGTCTCGCCTGCGTACAGGTGAGAGTAGGTGAGTCTCACCTGGGCCGCAGAAGGTGGCTCGGAGGCTGGGCCAGGTCCCCGCGGGAGTCCAGGTGAGTGCCCAGGTGCAGGTGAGTTGATATGCGACTCGCTTGCACGGCCACCAGGTTCCCTCCCACACCTAGGGGGGGGGCAGGGGGGAAGGTGAGTTCCACAAGGGGAGATTGTTGTGGTGAGTGTCATATCAAGATCCTGGGTGGGTGAGTGTTGAGTGGGTGGGCAGGGGTGGTTGGGTGAGTGTTCAGTGGTGGAGAGAATTGTGGGTGAGGTTGTAGTGAGTGCCATGTAGGGGCCCCCCAGGAGGTGATTGCATGTGGTCGAGGTGAGCGTGGGGTGAGCGCACTATGGAAAGGGTAGGGAGTGAGGAGTGAGGGTCCTCACCGTTGATGATGGGAGTGAAGACGGCCATCCCTGAGTATCCCGGGTTCGACACCGTTTTGTCTAAAATCAGTCCTCCCACACTGCAGCACAAACACAGACTTAATAGACTGTTGGGGCGAGAACTTTTAGTGAGCAGCACCAATGAAGGCCGGCACGGCGCACGAAGCGGTGAGTGGCCAGCACCACGCCCGGCTGCCCCTTCCCCCCCCACCCCCCCGTACCTACTGATGGCCACTGCGGCCACGACGGGTGTCCAGCCGTGGTAGAGGACGTCGTGGGTCGTGGGACAGCGAGAGGCCAGCGCCACCCACAGCGGCGTCAACAGGACCACGGCCAGGCACACCGCGCCCGGCAGCAGCCCAGCGTCTAGCCACCACCACCACGGGACAGCCGGAGAGACACGCAGAGGAGGGTGGGGAGCAGGAGGAGGCCAGTGTCAACGTTCTCCGGAAATCGGAGCTGTAAACGGTGAGATGGATCTCGGGGTTCGGCACAGAGCTCAAACAACTCCAGTTTCACGCAACACACGCACACGTGTAGAGTGCACTCGGCCCTGTGGATGACGCAACAACCTTCAATAGTTCTTGAAGAAATGCATTGCGGTCTTTTCCATAGAAGCTGCATACTCGGTGTGTTTTTAGGCCTATGTGAGTTCATGAGTCTCGATCTGCGTCTGTTGGTCCGTGTGTGAGTGTATGGGTCTCTGTGTAAGTCTGCGGGTTTCGAGGCGAGTTCCTGGTGACTCGGCTGAGACTTCAATCCCATGGGACGGTTGAAACCCAGATTGGAACCCAGGTTTTCGGCCACCCGGCCTCCTCCGATTATGACATGCGAGAAGGGTCAGGGTGACCCTGCGTGACCCGACATGAGCCGTGTGACCCAGTACCGTGGTGCTGTAGAAGGTGGCGGTGTGCGCGAGGAGGGTCAGGGTGACCAGGTCACCGAGGCTGGCCGCCACAGGGGTCGCCACGTTGTCCGGGTTGATGCCGGCACGGCGCGAACTCACGATCACCGCCACGGTGAGCAGGCCTGGGTACGACCATCGTCACAATTAGTATTGTCAGCATCACTACGATCACCACCACCATCATCATCACCACCATCACAACCATCACTACCATTCCCATCACTACAATCATTACCATAATCGTCACCGTTAACATTTCCACCACCTCCACCGACACCAGCTCCAACACCACCCCCTCCATCAGCTCCAAAGACTCGTATAGCCTTAGCAGACTGTAGGGCAAGTGCTGTTAGCGAGTAGCACGTATGAAGGCCGGCACGAGACATGAGGGAGTGGGTGGCCGGCACCACGCCCGGCCGCCTTTGTCTCCCAAGTGGCGATGTTTACACCCTGCACAAGGTACTCATTTGAGGCTGAGTCGACCTAGGCCAGGACTGGTTCAGATCATTCTCACTGGTGTTGGCCATGAGCGGGAATCGAACCCGGTAAGCCAGGTTCGTATTGAAGTGTGCAAACCGCTACACTACCGCTCCACCATCACCACCTCCACCACCACCATCACCACCTCCACCACCACCACCACCACTACCACCACCACCACCTCCACCTCGCTCGTACCGAGTGCGAGTGCCGCTGTGAAGGCCGTGCACATGCTGCTGGCGCAGAGGTGAGCGACACGGGCGGGGTCCGGCCAGGGGCCCCAGCCCCCGCTGCCCCGTGCCCCCACTCCCCCGTGCCCCCATCCAGCCAGCAGCACCGCGGAGAGTGCGGCCAGGAGGCCGACCACCGTGGCCTGCAGCTGACGGCCCCAGCACACGCGGCAATGACACACGGGCGGCAACTCCGAGACACATACGATTACGTGCGATTGACAATCCGGGTGGTGGGTTGACTCGGGCTCAAGCATGGACCCTCTGTGGTCGATAAAATGAGTACCACTTTGTAGGGAAGTCCTTAGGAACGTGGAAATTCCACCACTGGGTCAGGGCTGTAAACGGAGAGATGAGCATCAACGACTCCAATGCTCATATGAGCAGGAAATCGCTTTGGTTGCGACGTGAAACATGACGCGTGCGTGCGACACCTGGATGAGAGCAATGTTGGAGGTGATGAGAAGACGCTGCCCCGATCCATCCATCTCCCCTTGTTCGCCTGGACCACGACAAAGACAGCGGAGAAGATCCCTGGGTTGCGCACGCAGACTTTTGGGGCAAGTGCAGTTAGCGAGCACCGATGATGTACCGGCGGCGGGTGTGGCAAGTAGGACCACGCCGGGCCGCCTTTGTCTCTTGTGGTTGTTGTTGTTGTTTGACTTGCATCCCACTGGAATTTTTGCACACAGCGTTGGTGTACGGTGCTTTTTTCTGCAATATTTTGCTGTCTTTTCTTGGATTTTCTGTTTGCACTTAGTCACATATTCACTTTAAGATGTTTTTGTTTGTTGCGGTTGCACCCGATTCAAGAGCCGAATGGCTCACAGGGCTGTACCTAATACACGAACTTGAACTTGTCTCCGCAGTGCTGATGTTTACACACGCCGCACCAGGCGCGCGTAACTGATGTTGACCGTGCGTGTGCACGTGTGCTTTGTTATTGCGGCGTGGCACAAGCGCCGTGGTGACGTCGCCGCCACCTAGTGGTGAACGACGGTGGTTGTTGTTGTACACGTGTGTGTGTGCACGTGTGTGTGTGTACACGTGTGTGTACGTGTGTGCGGTAGTGTAGCGGTTAGCGCGCTGCGCTATGAACCGGCGACACGGGTTCGATTCCCGCTCACGGCCAACACCAGTGACAATTATCTGAACCGGTCCCGGGCCTCCCCTAGGTCGACTCAGCCTCAAATGAGTACCTGGTGCGGTGTGTAAACATCGTCACTAGGGAGACAAAGGCGGTCGGGCGTGGTGCGGCCACCCACCCCTCGTGTACCGTTCCGGCCTTCATAGGTGCTCGCTAACAGCACTTGCCCCTACAGTCGAAGGCTATACGGGGGATCTTTTTTGTACGTGTGAGTACACGTGCCTGTGTGTGTGTATACACGTATCTGTGTGTGTGTACACACGTGTGTGTGCGTGTACACACTTGTCTGTGTGTGTACACGCGTGCCTGTGTGTGCGTGTACACGTGTCTGTGTGTGCACACACACGCGTATCTGTGTACACACACGCTGTGTGTGTGTACACGCGCAGGGAGACTCACTGCCGTTGAGAGTCGCGAGGCGAGCGTCATCTCCATTCCCCTTGAGTCCGAGCAGCGCGGCACGAGGATGAACAACTCCGATCGCGGAACACGGCCCAGTGCTGCCGATCACAACACGCGGAGATCCACGCGCCGTCACCACCACGTCTAATCACGACAGCAGCACCTCACCATTGCAACAAAGATCCCCGTGTAGCCTTAACAGACTGTAGGGGCAAGAGGGGTGGGTGGCCAACACCACGCCCGGCCGCCTTTGTCTCCCGAGTGACGATGTTTACACACCGTAGCAGGTACTCATTTGAGGCTGTCGACCTAGGGGAGCCCCCTCACCACACTCACCTGCACCACGCACTCAACTCACCCTCACATGTACACTCACCTGTACACTCACCTGTACACTCACCCTCATCTTCATCTGTACACTCACCCTCCCTGTACCCTCACCTGTACACTCACTGCACCACGCACTCAACTCACCCTCACCTGTACATCACCTGTACACTCACCTGCACCACACACTCACTCACCCTCACCTGTACNCTACCTGTCACTCACTCACCACGCCTCAACTCACCCTCACCTGTCACTCACNTTGTACACTCACTCACCCTTACCTGTACACTCACCTGCACCACACACTCAACTCACTTCCCTGAACACTCACCTGTACACTCACTCACACTCACCTGTACACTCACCTGCACCACGCACTCAACTCACCCTCACCTGTACCTCACCTGCACCACACACCTCACTTTCACCTGAACCTCACCTGTACACTCACTCACCTCACCCTCACCTGCACACCTCACCCTCACCTGCCCACGCACTCACTCACGCCTCACCTGTACACTCACTCACCCGCACCTCACCCTCATGTACTCACCTGTACACTCACCACCCTCACCTGTACCCACCTGCACCACACACTCACTCACCCTCACCTGCCTCACCTGACACTCACTCACCCTCACCCTCACCTGCCAATCAACCCTCACCTACATCTCACCTGCACACTCACCCTCACCTACTCACCTGTAACTCATCACCACCTACAANTCACCTGCACCACAACTCACNCACCTGAACATTCACCCCATCACTCACCTGTNCACAGCCNGCCAGCACACCTCAACCATATCCCACCCCTCACCATCAAGCACTTACCTCCTCACCTTACTCCCACCNTCACCATCACCTGCACCACACATCATCATCACCTACNTCAACATCATCAAAGTACCANTCATCACCTTCAGCAACATCATCATCAACCACATCACCATCAACAGCAACTCCCATCACCATCACCTTCAGCAACATCATCAGCAACATCAACATCATCAAAAGGAACATCATCACCTTCAGCAACATCATCATCAACATCAACATCATCAGCAACATCATCAGCAGCAACATCATCATCAGCAGCAACAACATCAGCAGCAGCCAGCAACANCAACATCATCATCAGCAGCAACATCATCATCAGCAACATCAACATCATCATCAGCAGCCATACCTCCCCGCACCTGCACGTTGTCCAACACGGTACCGGCTCCGGCCGTGCCAAGCCCGGCGAGGAGAAGGGAAGCACGACTTGCATGGCGATGGAGGCGGCTCCCTCCTCTACCCCTTGCTCACGGGGTCCCCTCGTCTGCCCGAGCCCCTCTCCCCACGGGGTCCCCGTCTCCCCCGGCGTCTGCGGGCCTCCAGCCTCGGTCTCGCCTGCGCGGCTTCCCCGGCGAGGGNCGACCTCACCCGGCTGAGGGGTCCATGGCAGCGGGGGTCTTCGCGGGTCGGGTCCCCCTTTTATTTTCTACGGCCGGATCGAGGGGGTTTAAACTCTTCCTCGGGAGGGGGTGGGCACGCAGGAGGAGTGGCTCTGGCGCTGAGAGAGGATCTCTCACGCCCTCTGCTGGGCCTCTTACGCACTGGGGTCACCACTTTACCAGTCCCTTTAAATTACCCCCCCNATCCCCCAGGTCCGTTTAAACCCCTTGCTCCTGTCAGGGCCCGTTAGAGACCCTACCGCTTCCAAATCTCGTAAACCCTCGCAGGCCTCCACCCCCTCTCTCCCTTGTGTGGATCCGACGGGATCCCAGGTGGCCCTTTGTAGAAGCCCCGGGGCCGGTTTAGGGTCTTGACCGAGCAACGGGTCCCCTAAATAGCCACCACCAGCCCCCCCCCCCCCCGTGTCTCGGGTTTCTCCTCCGAAGGCCCCCTCTCCGATTACGGAGGAGCGGTGGCGGAGCGGTTAGCGCTACGAACCCGGCCACCCGGGCTCGATTCCCGCTCGCGGACACCAACACCCAGAGACAATTGTTTGATCCCGTCTCGGGATTCCCTCTAGGTCGACTCGGCCTCAAATGAGTACCCGGTGCGGTGTGTAACGCATCGTCGCTGGGGAGACAAAGGCGGTCTGGCGTGGTGCTGGCCACCACGCCAACTCACCACACTGCAGGTCACAACAACCACTCACCACCCACTCACCACCCACTCACCACACTGCAGGTCACAACAACTCACTCACCCACCCACTCATCTAACCACTCACTCACCACACTGCAGTCACAACTCACTCACCACCCACTCATCTAACCACCCACTCACCACACTGCAGGTCACAACAACTCACTCACCACCCACTCATCCACTCACTCACCACACTGCAGGTCACAACAACTCACTCACCCACTCATCTAACCACCCACTCACCACACTGCAGGTCACAACAACTCACTCACCCACTCATCTAACCACCCACTCACCACACTGCAGGTCACAACAACTCACTCACTCATCTAACCACCACTCACCACACTGCAGGTCACAACAACTCACTCACCCACTCATCTAACCACCACTCACCACACTGCAGGTCACAACAACTCACTCACCCACCCACTCATCTAATCACCCACTCACCACACTGCAGGTCACAACAACTCACTCACCCACTCATCTACCACGCACTCACCACACTGTAGGTCACAACAACTCACTCACTCATCTAACCACGCACTCACCACACTGCAGGTCACAACAACTCACTCACAACCCACTCATCTAATCACCCACTCACCACACTGCAGGTCACAACAACTCACTCACCTACCCACTCATCTAATCACCCACTCACCACACTGCAGGTCACAACAACTCACTCACCTACCCACTCATCTAATCACCCACTCACCACACTGCAGGTCACAACTCACTCACCTACCCACTCATCTAATCACCCACTCACCACACTGCAGGTCACAACTCACTCACCTACCCACTCATCTAATCACCCACTCACCACACTGCAGGTCACAACAACTCACTCATCTACACTCATCTAATCACCCACTCACCACACTGCAGGTCACAACAACTCACTCATCTACACTCATCTAACCACGCACTCACCACACTGCAGGTCACAACTCACTCACTCATCTAATCACGCACTCACCACACTGCAGGTCACAACAACTCACTCACCCACCCACTCATCTAACCACCCATCCCACACCATCCCTCACCACTCACCCCTCACCCCTCAGCACCCATTCCTCATCACCCATTCCTCACCACCCCTCACCACCGACCCCTCACCACTCACCCTCACCCTCACCACTCACCCCTCACCACGGCCCCATGTGCACCGGGACCGCAGGACCCGAAACCGATGAATCCACAGAGTCAACACGGGGGGGCCTTGATTGTTTTTTAATTGGTCACGGATCAGCGGTGGCGTGGTGCGGGCGACGCGGTGGGTGACGCGGTGCGGGAGAGCTCGAGAAAGGGTCGCTGTTCCAAGTGGGGGGGAGGACGATGAACGATATTCGCTCTCCGAAGAGGTGGCATTGGCAGGGGTGTGGGTGATGAGGTTTTGCAGAGGTGCGTCATTGGCTAATTACGTGTGATGAGAAGTGTGGCTGATATGCAGGGTGCTTCAAAAAAATGTTCACACTCACATGGGACTATCGTTTTTAATGGGGAAAAATTAACTCATAAAAACCAAAGTTTTTCACTATAAATCCTTTATATGCGTGGCGGCTAGAGTCCTCTCGTCCTCTGGCTTGAGATGGCTGCCACCTATGGGTCAGATGATTGCCTGCCACCATTAAGCAATTGGTAATTAAATATTTTTAAAAATTCCTAAAAAGTGTAAAGTTATGGAAATTTTTTTTTACGAAAATAATTGTCACGCACAACGAGTCTGTGTGCAAAATGTCAGCTCGATTGGATCACGGGGAGTGGGTTAAAAAACGACCGAAAGATTTGCACGGTCGTAAGCGCGCAAGCAAGTGAACTTAATATAAAGGATTTTAAAAAGAACGGACAATGAACTGCAGCGTGATAACAAATGTTCATAGCTTCAAAATGTTAGAGTCTCCACTTGTTCGCCATCGTTGTCAACACGCGCCTGGGATCTTCTCCAGGTGGTCTCCAGAGTCCCGGAGGCAGCACGTGTCTCGTGATCTTGTTTGTTGTCAATTCTCAGAAGTGTTAAAACATTGTTTTGAAGCACCCTGCATATAGTAACAATAATAATATATGGGTCATGGGGTGAGGTTCAGGTTCATGAGAGGTGCGTGGTGAGTGACAATCACGACGTAGCGTGACGAGGTGAGTGTGACGAGGTGAGTGTGACGTGGTGAGTGTGACGAGGTGAGTGTGACGAGGTGAGTGTGACGAGGTGGGTGTGACGAGGTGAGTGTGACGAGGTGTGTGATGAGGTGTNAAGGACGAGGTGAGTGTGACGAGGTGTGACGAGGTGAGTGTGACGAGGTGAGTGTGACGAGGTGAGTGACGAGGTGAGACGAGGTGTGACGAGGTGTGATGAGGTGAGTGTGACGAGGTGAGGTTGACGAGGTGAGTGTGACGAGGTGAGTGTGATGAGGTGAGTGTGACGAGGTGAGTGTGACGAGGTGAGTGTGACGAGGTGAGGTTGACGAGGTGAGTGTGACGAGGTGTGACGAGGTGAGTGTGACGAGGTGGGTGTGACGAGGTGAGTGTGATGAGGTGAGTGTGACGAGGTGAGGTTGACGAGGTGTTGCTGCTCAATACTCTACAGTCACACACTTGGTGCGCAGATACTCATTGAGAGCTTCCTCGCCTGCGGAGACATGCGGACACACGGCACGCCGACGTGAGCACGCCACATCAGCAGCACACCACACTATACCAGCAGTATACGACACCAGCAGCACACCACACCAGCAGCACACCACACCACACAAGGAGCACACCACACCAGCAGCACACCACACCACACAAGGAGCACACCACACCACACTACACCACACCAGCAGCACACACACCACCCCAGCAGCGCACCACACCACACCAGCAGCACACCACACCAGCAGCACACCACACCACACACCACCACACACACCACACACACACCACACCACCACCACCAGACACCACACCACACACCACCACCACACACCACACCACCACACACCACCACACACACCACCACCACCGCCACGTAACCTGCCCCGCACGCCACGCACGCCCGCTCACCCAGGTCCTTGCCGAAGCCCGACTGCTTGAAGCCCCAAAGGGCGCCGCTACGTCCGTCTTGTTGTAGGTGTTGATGAAGACGGTGCCGGCGTTGAGCGCCTCGCTCACACGCAGCGCTCGCCCACGTCGCGTGTGAACACGCCGACGCCAACCCAAACTCCGTGGCGTTGGCACGCCGCAACACGGCATCGTCGTCCCTGCATGCGGGCAGCACGCAGAGGTCGCAAACGGGTTTTGATTCCTTACCCGTACCCGTACCCGGCCGCACCAGGGTCGCAAATGGGTATTTGTACCCGGCCGGGTACGGGTACCCATTCCCTACCCGTACCCGTACCCTACCCGAAATGAGTGACAAACGGTTACTTACCGGTGACTCACGGCCTACCCGTACCCGTACCCGGCCGCACCAGGGTCGCAAACGGCTACCCGTACCCGGCTGGGTCCTCTGGCAGCACGTGGGCCGGGGGGTGAGGGTGGGGGGGTATGGCGCCGTGCAGCATCACACGGCGTCACGCACACACGCGGCCAATGCCATACGGCATCGTGCAACGAACTCGCATCACGCAGCGTCACGCAGCAGCATCGCACAGCGTTACTCACGCATGCAGCAGCAGCATACACTATTGTAGAGCACCGCACATACACGCAGTGTTATACAGCATCGTAGGCATCACACAGACAGCCAGCGTCA
Source organism: Lethenteron camtschaticum (assembly GCA_018977245.1). Classification (NCBI taxonomy): domain Eukaryota; kingdom Metazoa; phylum Chordata; class Hyperoartia; order Petromyzontiformes; family Petromyzontidae; genus Lethenteron; species Lethenteron camtschaticum. The sequence goes on along the minus strand of MU249614.1, from coordinate 6,439,363 downwards.
CACAGAATTGTACAGCACCACACACACAGCGTCATACACCATCGTACAGCACCCTACACACACACACNGCGTCATGCACACAAACACAGCCGGCATCACACAGCACGGTACGCGTAGACAGGGCGGTACACACCCAGCCAGATCATCCGTGCAGGTCCGCTGTACGGAGCGCACCCTGCAGCGTGCCTGCACTTGATCTTGATCTTCTACGCATCTGCAGCACATGAGGTCATGAACCTACTCTAGCCCCCACCCCCCACCGCTAGCCCCTTCACTCCCCCCTTCTCACCCGCTGGGGAATCTGGAAATGATCATGATGGGGCCGAACGACTCCTCCTGGGCGATGAACATGTGGTCCTGCACGTCGATAAACACCGTGGGCTCCATGAAGAACCCTGGGGACACGCGGTGCGGGACACGAGGAGACACGGGGGAACACGGGGGAGACACCATGGGGGATAACAGGGAGAGACAGGAACAACAGGGAGACACGGGACACCAGGGGAGACACGGGGACACCAGGCAGAGTAAAGGACATGGGAGACACGGGCACATGAGGGAGAGACAGGGATACGGGGACACAGGGACACGGGAGACATGTGCAGAGAACAGGACACAGGGACAACGGGAGAGAGGGTGGGGGAGACATGGGACAGAAGAACGGGACGAGTATGAGCGTTGTGTACTGTACAAAGATCCCCCGTATAGCCTGTAACATGCTGTTGGGCAAGTGCTGTTAGCGAGCACCTATGAAGGCCGGCACGGCACACGAGGGGTGGGTGGCAGCACAACGCTCGGCCGCCTTTGTCTCCCGGTGGCGATGTTTACACACCGCACCAGGTGCTTAGTTCTACCTAGGGTGTGGCCCAGGAACGATTCAGATAATCGTCACCGGTGTTGGCCGCCGTGAGCGGGAATCGAACTCGGGTCGCCGGGCTCGTAGCGCAGCGTAGCGCTAACCGCTGCACTCCTGTGCCCCCCCCCCNGCGCACACGTAGACCCCCACCCCACCGCCCCCGCCTCCCTCACCTGGCCGCTTCACCTGCCCCCACCACACATGAGCTTGGCCCCCTCTTTTCGGCCGCGCTCGCAGAACTCGAGTAGCTTCCTGAGATGCGAGGCGTGGTTCTGGGGGCCATGGTCCGTGCTGCGGTCCAGGGGGTCTCCCACCTTCATCTTGCGCACTTCCTCCACCTGCACGGGGGACACGGGGGGGGGGGGGACACACACGGAGATACGAAGGGGCACGCGGGGCAATAAACAAACTAAACAATGATAATTGTTTTTTTACCTTTCGATTTAAAGCTTTCGTGACTGCAGGGATTTATCTTCTTGGTTCTTTCGGTAAAGTCACGTAGAAGGGAAGTAATGAAATAATAAAATAAAACATATTCAGACGCTGTCTCCCCGACAGACCTGGTCTTCACCTGAGGACGGCTGCTTGCGTTGTGGCCGAAACGTCGTGAGAATTATGTTTTATTATGAAGAAGATTGTTTTTTATTTTTTCTGGCAACAAAACTGACACCTTTTTTACAAGGAGTCATGTTTGCATTGACCACAATACCTGCAGTCGTAATGCAAACAAAAAACATAACTCTGATAATGTTGCACTGTCCTTGAAGTTGATTGGTCCACACCCGAGACAGCTTTCTTTAGAGCCTAGTCTCACATGGTGTTGGACAGATGACGCCAAAAGGCGCACAACTCAAGGACAATCCACCATCAGAGTATGAGAGCTCGGGGTAAGCATTTACACCATTGGAACTCATTTGCCAGAAAGAAAAAAATTGTCAGTTTTGTTGCCAGATAAAAAGGGTAAAAAAACAATATCATATTTTTCTTCTGACAAATGAAGTTCCAATGGTGTAAACTAAACAATATTTTTTAACCAGGTTAGGCCCACTGAGCTGTACATTTCTTTTTAAGAAGCTACCTGGCCACATATGATAGCTCTAGGAAGTGGCTTATCACATGGACATTTATAGCAGCCAAATAATAATCTCAACGCAAGTTTCTAAATGTGAAGAAAAAATCCACGCTACTATATATACAACAGACATCAGGGTCGGGATCGAACCCACGACCTCCTGCATACCCGGCGAGGTAGTTAACATCTCGCCACCGTGACACGCGGGACACACGGTGACACATGGGGCTTTTATTATTGTTGATTGTTGTTGCCGGTTGTAATTGAATGTCTGTTGTTTGGTGTTGTTGTTGTGGAGGTGGTGGTGGTGGCGGTGGTGCAGGAGTCACCACTCTGGTGACGAATGTGTCGTGGATCCCTCCTCCAGAAACAGCCGCCCGCGGCGATGCAGTTCTCCCCCTTGTTAAAGAACACGGCACTCATGCCCTGCGGGCACACGGGGACATGGGGACACAGGAACACGCGGATGGAGATAGGGGAAGATGGGAACATGGGGAAATGGGAAAACAGGGACACGGGAAGACGGGAACATGAGAATGCGGGGATACAGGGACACGCGGATGGACATAGGGGGAGATGGGAACACGGGGACACGGAGAGACGGGGAGACGGGACACGGGAAGACGAAGACATGGAGAGACAAGGAGACGGGGACACGCGGATGGATACAGGGGAGGCATGGTTAGGGGGTGGGTGGGGGTATGATCAGGGTGAGAGTGGACGAGGGTAGGTAAAGGAGGTGGTAATGTGGAGTGGGGGCTGGAGGATGGGTTGGGGGGGGGAAGGCGTACCATGCGGATCGCCTTGTCCAGGTCACAGTCGTTGAAGATGATGAGGGGGACTTGCCACCCAGCTCCAGAGACACTTTCTTCAGATTGACCGTGGCACAGCTGTGTGGCGGCACAGAGACAGGTGACGCGGTGTCATGGTGGATTATGGGTAATACCTCATCGATACGATGATGATGATGACACTGTGATTGATAGAGTGCCCTCCTTCATGCCGGAGCACCATTACACCCTCATCTGAAACACATGGAAGGGCACGCCCAGTGGCAGCTGTCCTGTGTGGCACAAGGTGACTACCAGTAGGGGGTTCACGTTCAACATTTGGCCAATGGTGTCACGTGACGCTGGCGCACAGTGGGCGTGCTCTTGCGAACGGCCTCCCGGGATCCGCAACGTCCACTGCGAGTGAAGCAGCTGCCACCGAGGTATTAAACCGGGGCGGCCTGCCAGATTCGAACCGCGAACTTCTGTGGCAATCGGTGAATGCTCTGCCGTTGGGCCGCAATGACGGTGACGACGACGGTGACGACCACGGTGATGACGATGGTGGTGTGGCAGCGTCGCTCATGCGCACCGCGTCTCTCGCGATCGCCGACCAGGAACCCAGACGAGTACGGAGGCAGCAGCAGCAGCATCATCATCAGCAGCAGCAGCATCATCAGCAGCAGCAGCAGTATCATCAGCAGCAGCAGCATCATCATCATCAGCAGCAGCAGCAGCCAAGGGGTGAGGAGCCAGCGCTACCAACAATTTCCCAAAACGTTTCAGCCAATTAATGAGTATTAATACATCTCACCACCCATATATATATTGCAGAGTAGGAGCTTTCGATGCTTTCTACGTCTGACCTCTTTATGACCTGTTTCGAGCATTTCTACAGAGCTCACCTGTTGATGATCTGCTTCTAGGATTTCTACCGGGCTCACCTCTTCCGAAGATTTCTACGGGCTCACCTCTTCACGATCTGATTCCAAGATTTCTCACGGGGCTCACCTCTTCATGATCTGATTCCGAGGATTCTACCTGGACTCACCTCTTCAGATCTGATTCCGAGAATTTCTACCGGGCTCACCTCTTCCGAAATTTCTACCTGGCTCACCTCTCACGATCCTATTCCGAGGATTTCTACCGGGCTCACCTCTTCATGATCTGATTCCGAGGATTTCACCTGGGCTCACCTCTTCACGATCTGATTCCGAGAATTTCTACCGGCTCACCTCTTCCGAAGATTTCTCACGGGCTCACCTCTTCAACGATCCGATTCCGAGGATTTCTACCTGGGCTCACCTCTTCATTATCTGATTCCGAGGAGTTCTACCTGGACTCACCTCTTCACGATCTGATTCCGAGGATTTCTACCGGCGCTCACCTCTTCCGAAGATTTCTCACGGGGCTCACCTCTCAACGATCCAATTCCGAGGATTTCTACCTGGGCTCACCTCTTCATTATCTGATTCCGAGGATTTCTACCTGGGCTCACCTCTTCACGATCTGATTCCGAGAATTTCTACCGGAGCTCACCTCTTCCGAAGATTTCTCACGGGCTCACCTCTTCAAGATCCGATTCCGAGGATTTCTACCTGGGCTCACCTCTTCATGATCTGATTCCGAGGATTTCTACCTGGGCTCACCTCTTCACGATCTGATTCCGAGAATTTCTACCGGCGCTCACCTCTTCCAAAGATTTTTACCGGGCTCACCTCTTCAACGATCCTATTCCGATGATTTCTACCTGGGCTCACCTCTTCATGATCTGCTTGCCGACGTCGGTGGAGCCCGTGAACCGAGCTTCCGCACATCCGGGTGCTCCGACAGCCGCTGGCCACCACTGAGCCTGGGTTCGTGGGTCATGGGGTCATGGACACAGGTGTGGGTCAGGGCATTCGTGGGTCAGTGGAACAGGTCAGGGTTAGATTTGGATCAGGGTTGGGACAGAGTCAGTAGGTCATGGGCATGAGGTCAGGGGCAGTGGGTCATGAGGTCATGTGCACAGGTGTTGGTCAGTGGATCATTGAGGCAGGGGGAGGGAGGGGAGGGTGAGAGGGATGGAGGGGTGAGTGAGGGTGGTGGATGAAGAGGGGTGAGTGAGGGTGGTGGATGAAGAGGGGTGAGTGAGGGTGGTGGATGAAGAGGGTGAGTGGGTGAGGGATACCTGGGCCAGGGAGGATGTTGATGACTCCCTTGGGAATCCGGCCTTTGCTACGAGCTCCGCAAACTTGAGCGCGCTGAGCGAGTCACCTGCACACAGCATCATCATCATCATCAGCATCGCATCATTATCATCGCATCATCATCATCATCGGCATCATCATCATCGGCATCATCATCAGCATCATCGTCAGCGTCATCTTCTGCATCATCAGCATTGTGGTGTTTCTGTGTTGCTGGATGTGGTTGTAGAGTTGTTGTGTTGGTGTTAGAGGTGCTGTGAGTTTTAGTGGCGGTGTTGTAGTTGTTGTGGTGGTTGCGGTGGTGTTTGTGATGGTGGGTCTGGTGGTGGTTGTGGTTGGTGCTGGATGCGGTGGTGTTTGTGATGGTGGGTCAGGTTGTGGTTGGTGCTGGATGCGGTGGTGGTTATGGCGGTTGTTGACCTGCGCCGGTTTCACCACGGCCGTGTTGCCGGCGGCGAGGCACGCGGCAAGTTTCCACGACAGCATCATGAGTGGGTAGTTCCAGGGGATGACGATAGCACACACCCTGCAGAGACACAGTAGTGGGGACACGGGGAGACACGGCAGACACGGGGGGACACGGGGGACACGGGGGACACGGGGGACACGGTGGATGTGAAAATGTAATTATTGCAGTTCCATAAACACCAGAGGCCGTGTGTAACCCCAGTGACCCCAGTGACCTCGGTAACCTCGGTGACCTCGGTGAGGCCGGTGACCCACCCGAGTGGCTCGCGCTTCGTGAAGGTCAAGTTGCGGTTGGGTCGTGCGTGGTTGATGGGGATGGTGGAGCCCTGAGGGGGGGCAGAGGGTGAGAGAGGGGGCAAAGGCCAGGTCAGAGGTCAAGCTTAGGAAGACAATCTCCTTCCTGTTGTCCACCCCCTATCTCCCCTACGCGTCTCCCCGCCGTGTCTCCCCCCACCCTCGCGTCTCCCCCCACCCCGCGTCTCCCCCCCACCCCCGCGTCTCCCCGCGTCTCCCCACCCTGTCTCCCCCCCACCCCCGCGTCTCCCCCGCCACGTCTCACCTGGATCTTGTCGCACCAGCCTGCGAAGTAGCGGAACGTCTGGATGGACATCCCCACGTGCGTCTTGAGCGCGAGCGTGAACACGGCGCCCGAGTCCAGCGACTCGATCGTGGCCAGCTCCTCCTGGTGCTGCTCCATCAGGTCCGCCAGCCTGGGGTCGTGCACGGGGTGGGGGCAGGGGGTCATGACGGGGGAGGTCATGAGGGGGGGAGGTCACCCGGTCAGTGGGTCATCCGGTGAGAGATTCATCTCATTGGTGGGGCGGTGGGCCATCTCCGTCAGTGGGTCATGCCGGGTCGGTGGGTCACGTGGACGTGTGTCTGTGCCAGCCCAGATGTTCCGGAAGAGCAGCCCAGAAAGATGAAGACAAAGGTTCCCCTTCCCGTATGGCCCACACGGGCCGGTGGGGCAAGTGCTGCCGTGTGCGCGCACCTGTACATGAGGTTCCCGCGGTCGCGTGCGTTCATGCGGCTCCACTCCCCGCGCTCGAACGCCTCCTTGGCGGCCGCGACGCGCGGTCCACATCAGGGGCCGTGCACAGAGACACGGAGCAGATGGCCTGCGGGGACGCGGGTGACACGGGGACAACGCACTTGTGTCACTCCACTGCTGGATGAAGACCCGCAACCCCCCCCTCCCCCCCACGCTGTGTTGGCCGTAGGGTTGTTTGACCATACTTCACCGCACTGGTTAGTGAAAGTATGGGGAAAGGGCTGTTTCAGATGTCACCGAGCCACTGATGTGAGCCATGATGGTCAGCGCCACCATGTTAACCTCCACCAGCATCATCATCACCACCACCACCACCACCAACTTTACCACAAACTCGAAACAAAAACACCTCTATCACCATGATCACCACCAACCCCTTCCACCCCCTCCCACTCCCCCCCAATCCCCTGGCGCCAGGTGAGCGCCCACTCACCGTTCCCGTGGCCGGGTTCACCGTCTCGTAGGTCGCCCCCTCGGCCGCGTCCACGAACTCCCCCCGATGAATCCCTGGTGCGGGATTCTCACGGTCATCGCGTTCACCTCCAGCACCACCTGCGGGACGGCAGAACTCGCCGTGTCTTCCCGTGTCTCCCCGTGTCTCCCCACGTCTCCCCGCGTCTCCCCGTGTCTCCTCGTGTCTCCCACGTCCCCGTGTCTCCTCGTGTCTCCTCGTGTCTCCCCAGGTCTCCCCGTGACCCCACGTCTCCCCGTGTCTCCCCACGTCTCCCCGCGACCCCACGTCCCCCGTGTCTCCCTGTGTCCCCATGTCTCCACGTCTCTGCACATCCCCGTGTCTCCATGTCCCTGCGTCCCCATGTCCCCGCGTGGCTCCCCATGTCCCCGTGTGGCTCCCCGTATATCCCCGTGTCCGAGCGCCCCCGTGTCCCAGTCTCCCCGTGTGTCCGCGGTGTCCACGTGCCTCCCCGTGTCTCCGCGTGTCTCTTCGTGTCTCTGTGTACCCGTGCGTCTCTACGTGTCTCCCGTGTCTCTCCGTGTCTCTGTGCGTCTCTACGTGTCTCTGCGTGTCTCCCGTGTCTCTGTGTGCCCGTGCGTCTCTACGTGTCTCTGCGTGTCTCTCCGTGTCTCTCTGTACCCGTGCGTCTCTACGTGTCTCCGCGTGTCTCTCCGTGTCTCTATGTACCGTGCGTCTCTACGTGTCTCTGCGTGTCTCTCCGTGTCTCTGTGTGCCCGTGCGTCTCTACATGTCTCTGCGTGTCTCTCCGTGTCTCTGTGTACCGTGCGTCTCTACGTGTCTCCGCGTGTCTCTACGTGTCTCTCTTGTCTCTGTGCGTCTCTACATGTCTCTGCGTGTCTCTCCGTGTCTCTGTGTACCCGTGCGTATCTACGTGTCTCCGCGTGTCTCTACGTGTCTCTCTTGTCTCTGTGCGTCTCTACGTGTCTCCGCGTGTCTCACGTGGTCCACGACGATGTCCCCGTGCCGCCCTCCCGCGCATCTTGCGCACGACCATCTGGATGAACTCGGCAAAGGAGCTCGCCATGTACACCTCCTCGTTCTGCAGCACCACTCGCTGCACAGCATCCTCACCTCCTCCACCAACCTGCCACGTCGTCACATCACCTCGTCATTACGCCCTCACCTCCTCCACCAGCCTGCCGCGTCATCGTCGTCGCACGACCTCCTCAATCCAACATGACGTAGCACCATCATCTGCTTGGTCAATCACCCGTGAATTCATCGTCTTCCCACCTCGTCACCTCATTACCGACAACCCTGTCACCTCATGACCCTGCAACCGCGACGCCGTGACCTCGTGACATCCGTGACCCGCGACCCCGTGACCCGCGACCCCGTGAGCTCACCGCACGACGTCCATGGAGCCGGCTCCACTCTTGAAGAAGTCCGTGGCATCCACCACCTCATCCACGTTGCTCAGGATGCCCTTCCACACGGCCTGGGTCAAAACCGAGGTTTACACTCCCGGCGGTGATGATGGGTACGGCGAGTGTGTGCATGCGTGCGTGTGCGTGCGTGTGCATGTGTGTGAGTGTGTGCGTGTGAGTGGGGAGCGGTAGTGTAGCAGTTAGCGCGCCGCGCTATGAACCTGGCGACCCGGGTTTGATTCCCGCTCACGGCCAACACCAGTGACGATTATCTGAACCGGTCCTGGGCCTCCCCTAGGTCGACTCAGCCAAATGAGTACCTGGTGCAGTGTGTAAACATCGGAGGGGGACAAAGCGCGTGGTGGTGCTGGCCACCCACCCCTCGTGTGCCGTGCCTTCATAGGTGCTCACTAACAGCACTTGCCCGACAGTCTGTTAAGGCTACACGGGGGATCTTTGTCTTTGCGTGAGTGTGTGGAGGAGGCTCCTTGAAGGACGCTACTGGGCAGGTGGAGGCATTCGCCCTCCAACCAGAACGGAGGGAGGCGTGGTGCTGGCTTCCCGGCCTTTATAAGCGCTACTCGCCAACAGCACTTGGCGCTGCAGGCCTGTGTGTGTGGGTGCTTCCCCGGTGAAGGCATTTGCCTTCGGTTCCGTACCCGCACTCTATCGGCGACGTCCCTCTCGCTGTCGGAGAGCTCCAGGCTCTGCGCATCCCCTGGGAGAAGTAGGCCGAGGCGGGGATCGTCTTCCCGCTCTCCAGCTGCAGCACCTGCACCCTGAGCTGCACACAGACACACAAAGATCTCCCGTTTAGCCTTAACAGGCTGTTGGGGCAAGTGCTGTTTAACGAGCACCTACGAAGGCCGGCACGGTGTGGGTAGCCAGCACCACGTCCATAGACACAGACACGCAGAGTGGCAGAGCCGGCCGCTCCACGCGTTCCCACGCTCGCTCGCAACCAGATCAAACATCGCACCATCACCATTACATCATCACCACCATCATCATCACCACCACCACCATCACTACCATCACCACCATCATAATTACCGTCAACTCATCACCACCACCATCACCACCATCATGATCACCATCACCACCATAAACTACCATCACCACCTTCATCATTTCCATCATCTCATCATCATCACCACTATCATAACCACCACCATCATCATCACCATCATCATTAACCATCACCATCATTATTGAATACATTCGGTATTGGCGCTGTCACTCTTATAGTGGAAAGGCCATCACAAAGGCAGGAGGAGCCTCTATGCTTCACAGAGTCTGCCAGTCAGAAGCGATGCTGATGCTGTGTGTAGTCCCACTTGAGTGGCCGAGCGAGTGGCCGAGCGCGTGGCCAAGGGAGTGACCGAGCGAGTGACTGAGGAGTGACCGAGCGAGTGACTGAGTGAGTGACTGATTGAGCGACCGAGCGAGTGGTTGAGCGAGTGACCGAGCGAGTGACCGAGCGAGTGACCGAGGGAGTGAGTGAGTGACCGATAGAGTGAGTGACCGAGTGAGTGACCGAGCGAGTGAGTGNCCGAGCGAGTGACTGAGTGAGTGACCGATTGAGCGACCGAGCGAGTGGTTGAGCGAGTGACCGAGCGAGTGACCAAGCGAGTGACCGAGGGAGTGTCTGAGTGAGTGACCGATTGAGTGACCAAGTGAGTGACCGAGCGAGTGAGTGACCGAGCGAGTGACTGAGCGAGCGTCACCATTTTGCCATCATTGCCGAACAGCACCAGCCCCTGTGGGTCACGACCCCGGTTGCGCTGCCCCTCGATGGGTAGGGGCTGCCCCGTGGGGGACGGGCCCTCGAAGAGCGAGGAGCTGAACAGGGAGACGCGCTGAGAGGGCAGCAGGGGAAACCATCAGCATCATCATCAGCATCATCATCAGCATCATCAGCAGCAGAATCGCACCATCAGCATCAGCATCATCATCAGCGAATCGTCATCATCAGCGCATGGTGCAGGAGGATTTGGGTGTGTATCTTATCCATAAGAGGTTTTTTTGGGTTAGATCGCGTAAATATATAAATGTGTCGTTAAACCCGCCACCACCCGACGCAGCCAATTAGTAAGGGGTTGTCATGTAAACAGAACATTCCGAATCGTCACTAGCACAACCAAGCCACAACATTTACAATGTGAGTACGACGTTTCACCAGTCATTACAACTAGCTTCATCAGGCGACAGCCAGATTGTTGGGTGGGGAGCGCGGCCTGTCGGCAGGAGGTGAATGGGAGAGACAGAGAGAGTCAGAGGAGGAGGTGGGGGCCTCTCTCACCTCTCCGTCGATCAACGTCCACGCCCCGGGAACTTTATCGTTGCCTCTGATCCAGTTGTGAATCGCGAGCGCCGGCTGATCCCAGTTCACCTGCACGACAGCACACACCAGTCAGCCGGGGTCACTCGGGTCACCTGGGGTCATCTCAGGTCGTCTTGGATAATAAAATTATAATATTGGTGCTCATCTCCTGTTTCCAGTCATTCAAAGCCAGTGGTAGCAATTCCACGTTCCTATGACCGGGACGAGTCTATCCATAGAAGACAAATAAAAAGGATTGACATTTCCCACAATGTGGTACTCGTTTAATCGACCCCAGCGGAGGGAGGGATGGAGGGAGTGGAGTGGAAGAAGGGAGTGAGGGGAGGGAGGGGGGAGTGGAGTGGAAGAAGGGGAGGGAGGGGAGAGAGGGAGAGAGTGGAGTGGAAGTAGGGAGGAGGGAGGGGAGGAGGGAGTGGAGTAGAAGAAGGGGAGGGAGGGGAGAGGAGGGAGGGAGGGAGTGGAGTGAAGAAGGGGAGGGAGGGGAGGGAGGGAGTGGAGTGGAAGAAGGGGAGGGAGGGAGGAGAGGGAGGGAGTGGAGTGCAAGAAGGAGAGGGAGGGAGGGAGGAAGGGAGGGAGGGGCTGAGTCAACCTCCGACAGAGATGTGAACTCCCGAGAGTCCGGTAGCTGTGAGCCGCTCGCTCCACGCCGGGCCCGTGCCCGTTGTGACCGTGCGACTCACGGCGCCTGACATCTCAACCAGTGGAAGGGCACCCCCAGTGACAGCTGTCCCCGTGCGCCACGAGGAGTATGCAGCACCTGGCCTGCGAGCGGGCATCCGTTTTCCAGTAGCGGGGGCGATGACTGAGCAATTTGCGGTGCGATTTTTATTTTATTTGTCAAATTTGGTACTTTTACGCCGGCACGCAGCGGTCTACTCTTGCGAATGACGTCATGGGATCTTTAACGGCCGCCGCGGGCGAAGTGGACGTCGCAGAGTTTTTTGTTTTTACCGTGGTGACTGCGCAGACAACCGCAGTATTGACCTGGGTGGCCCGCTGGGTTCAAACCAGGAACCTCGGCAATAAGCGGCAACAACTCGCTGCCGCCAAGCCCGTCACCGCCGTTGGACCGCCTTGGGGTCATCAGGGTCACCGGGGTCATCTGGGGTCACGAGGAGCTCGTGGGGAGCTCACCTGCGCGTTGTCTTTCTTCTGATGCCCTCGTAAGTGGCCCCCTCCTCCGGCTGGAGGATGCGGGGGGCCGTGCCGTCAGCGATCATTCGCACTGCCTCCACCTGGGGGCACAGAGGCAGAATTGGAGGAGGTGGTGGAGGGGGGGGTACCCTCCCCTCCCGTGTCACGCCCCCTCTCTCCATCCCCCCACCCTCAGACCACCCCCTACCCTTCGTACCTTGGCCGACATGCCCCCTTGCCCCCCCCACCCCCCATACCATAGCCTTCATTCCCCTCACTCACCCTCCACCCTACCCCCCCCCCCATTACTATAGTGGTCAAATTTTCGCACCACCCTCTTTCCCTGCCACCCACAATCCCCACCCGGCCCACCCCTCCCCTCGTCTGTGCCTGAGTCTTTATGCCCCCGCTGCCAACGCCCCCCGCCCACCCTCCCCCTCCCCCCTCCCCCGCACCATGGCGGTGACCCCCTGCGGGTAGAGGAAGCGCTTGTAGATGGAGCTGACGGTGTCGTCAGGCAGCACGGCGCACTCCCTCTGCAGCAGCAGGGGCCCGTGTCCAGCCCGCGTCCGCCCAGAACACCGAGAAGCCGCCCCTCGCGTCCCCGTGGATCAGTGTCCTGGGCGCGGCGGCGGCGGCGGCAGCATTATCAACAGCATCATCGGCAGCATCAGCAGCATAATCATCAGCAGAAGTAGCATCAGCAGCAGTAGCAGCAGCAGCATCACAATCACCACCCATCGCAACTATCAACAACACCACCCCATTCCCACGACCACCACCACCGGCATCACCACCTCCATCCCAACCATCATCACTCCCATCCCCACCACTACCATCATCACCATCACCACCCCATCCCAATAGAATCCATCCCAACCATCATCGTCATCACCCCCATCCCACGACCACCACCGCCACCCTGGCACCACCACCATCCATCCCCACTATCATCATTCATCATCCCCGCCCTCCGCCCCTCCGCACCAGTTGATGGCGGAGGCCCCGCGGTGCCGCGGCAGCAGCGACGGGTGGTAGATGATGGAGCCGTGCCGCGGGTGGTCGATCACCTCCATGGGGATGAACTGCGAGCAGAAGGGCAGCACGTTGAGCTCGGCGCCCAGGCCGCGGTACGTGTCCAGCAGGGCCGCCACGGGCTGCCCCTTGAGGCGCCAGCGCGGCGGCTTGAAGACGGGCACCGCGTCCGCCTCGGCCGCCGCACCTGGGAGGCGGCGCGGAAGGGGACGGACGCCCCGGTCAACCGCCTCGCCGCTCGGCGGGTCGCTCGCCCGCTCGGTGGGTCGCTCGCCCAATCGGCGGGTCGCTCGCCCGCTCAGCGGGTCGCTCGCCCGCTCGCTCAATCACGCATCCACTCGGTCACTCACCGACTTACTCGGTCACTCACCGACTCACTCGGTCACTCACCGACTCATCCGAGATGTGTGTAGGGTTTCGAGTGGATAGATGGGATTTCGGAGGGTCGATGGAGTTTCGGGGTTACTCACCAAGGGGGTCTGGCCTCCCGTCCGTGTCGGGGATGGTGAACACGCCCACAACCTCGTGGCCATCCTCGCGCAGGCCCCGGTACACGTCCAGGCCGAACAGGCTCTGCCCAATCACCACCACGCGCATCCTGGCTCCTCCTTCTTCTCACCTGCACATGCACACCAGGTGAGAGCCCGTCATCAGGTGAGACTTCGTGACCAGGTGAGACCCCGTGACCAGGTGAGACCCCGTGACCAGGTGAAACCCCGTCATCAGGTGAGACCCCGTCACCAGGTGAAACCCCGTCATCAGGTGAAACCCCGTCATCAGGTGAGACCCGTCACCAGGTGAGACCCCGTGACCAAGTGAGACTCCGTCACCTGTTGACTCACAAGGAAAGTTCCATCGCAGCTCGGGTGTCCACCTTTTCCACACCAAACCCGGACACCTGGAAACCCAAGTCGGTGGACGATTGGGTGAGTGGATGGGTGAGTGGGTCATTAGGTGAGTAGATGAGTAGATGGGTGAGTTTGTGGGTGATTGAGTGAGTGGGTGATTGGGTGAGTGGATAAGTGGGTGATTTAATGAGTGGGTGATTGATTGGATGGATGGGTGATTTAATTAGTGGGTGGGTGAGTGGGTAATTGGGTGGGTGAGTGGGTGATTGGTGAGTGGATGGGTGAGTGGATGGGTGAGTGAGTGGGTGGATGAGTGAGTGGGTGGATGGGTGAGTGGGTGAGTGGGTGAATATGTGGGTGAATGAGTGGGTGGTGAGTGGGTGGTTGGATAGGTGAGTGAGTGGGTGGATGGGTGAGTGAGTGAGTGGGGGTGGGTGGATGAGTAAGTGGGGGGATGGGTGAGTGGGTGGGTGTTTGAGTGGGTGAATGAGTGGGTGGGTGAGTGGGTGGTTGGATGAGTGAGTGGTGGGTGGGTGAGTGAGTGGATTGATGAGTGAGTGGGTGGGTGGAAGTGTTTTCTACCTTCCCACTGTAGACCAAACCCAGGCAAAGCCCTCAGTCAGCGCGGGGTCTATCAGAACGAGCTCTGCAGTTCCCAGCGAGAGGGGTTTGGCACGGCGCTGGTAGCGGATCCTCGCTACGAAGTCACTCGGAACGCCCGATCACAGAAGCCAACTGCCCGCTGGCCGGGTCAACCCCTTATCGCAACCACGCGGCCACCCTGGTTAATACCGCGGGTCTATTAACCAGACATGGGTTGCTGCCACCGCGGTGATGAGGTCAACTCCCAGAGGTCACCGGTGCTGTGCGATCTCGCAGCGCGGCAGTTAAAACAATGGTCCAAAATTACTTGAACCCCCACCTATGTCCCCCCCCCCCCCCCCCCAGCAGAAGCATAAATGATGAGTTCACACCAGTTAAGTCTATGATCTGCAGATCGTGCGTTGGTGGTGATGGGGTAAGCAGTGGAGCGAGCGGTGGTGCAGCGGTTAGCGCGCTGCGCTACGAACCCCGCGAGCCGAGTTCGATTCCCGCTCACGGCGAAAACCCGTGACGATTATCTGAACCGGTCTGGGCCTCCCCCGAGGTCGACTCAGCTCTTCCAACTAGTAGTGGAGGCCTCCTTGCGCCAGCAGGGGCCGCGAGGGGGGATGGGAGGGAGGGGGAGGGAGGGCAAATCTCTGATGGGCGATTTCGTCGACGTGTACAATGTTATCGCTCCGTCACAGGTAAATGTTGTCCTCGATTGTGAGCGGATTGGCTTCGGGGATAATGGGGCTGTCCCCCTTTAGGACAATAAATACAGCGATTGGGAGATCACAAAACAATGCTACTCATTCACTACCATCATCATTAGCAACCAAAGTCAATCCACTGCTGGATGAAGGCCTCTCTCCCCTCTCTCCCTCTCTCCCCTAGACGTAGCCACCTCTCGAGGTCTCGCGACGCGCCGATCCGCCCGGCTCCTGTCGCACACGAAGCCGATTTCATCTCTGCTCCGTCTCCGCTGTGGATGCGCTCTCGGGCGAGTTCTTTCCCTCCTTCGACTGCCGCTCCGCCGTTATCAACCGGTCTCGACCACAGGCCATCGTCGCCCCTCCAGCCGTGACGCGCCTTGCACAAGCCTCACTTCTCTTAGCAAGGCGTTGCGACGACGATGATGATGATGATGCTGACGATGATGATGCTGCTACTGATGATGATGATGAGGTCCCTGACACGCGTGCGTTGTCTAATCCACGTATTCGTCTTTCTGTGTCTCAGTGCCGCTTCAAGCATGCATCTCTCCATGATATCATTATAATCTATCCACTGATGAATAAAAATCAATATGATGATGTCTCTATCACGTGTATATTCTCTAAAGCACGTGTTCATCTTTCTGTGTAACAGTGGAACTTCCAGGGTGCATCTCCCATGCTTTCATTATGATATATCCACTGTTGGATCAATATGATGATGACGAAGATTACGTCTCCAACTCGTGTGTGTTCTCTCTAATCCTCGTGTCCCTCTGTCTCTCGCTGTAATTCCCGGCGTGCATCTCCTCCACCCTTCTTTGCGCAGTTTCCGTTCCCGTCTCACCTGTCACGTGTCCGCGTCTCGCATCACAAACGCCACAATTGCGACGATAATGCAGCTACGGGGAACGTAGCGGAACATAGCGACACACTCCCAAGTTGATTCCATTCATTGCCAGGTAGAGGAACTCAAAGAGACCAGGACGAGTCGTTTGTAACAACAACAAAGACTCTTAGTTCTTTCGGTAAAGTCACGTAGGTAAAAATGAAATTAAAATTAATAAAAATAAACAATAAAAATCACGACGTTTCGGAGGCAACACAAGTCTCCGTCATCAGGTGGAACCGTCACAGCCAGATTTTCTGCACAGCCAGATTTGCTGCATCATCTTGATCAGCAAATCTGGCTGTGACGGTCCCACTTTATGACGGAGACTTGTGTTGCCTCCGAAACGTCGTGATTTTTTGTTTTTGTTTTATTTTTATTAATTTTAATTTCATTTTTTACCTACGTGACTTTACCGAAAGAACTAAGAGTATGAATCCTTGCTGTCACGAAAGCTTCAAATCTAGAACAAAGACCTACCCGAGCCACCAAACTGGACCTAAGTAAATACAACACAGTTACAGCAATGAAGATGAAGCCAATACAGAAGGCCACGAAGTTGGGATCAAGGTAAAGACATGATCGATGAAAAGGTAATATACTTTACCGTTTCCGGCAAATCAAACAGGAGGTGTTAATATGTTCAAAGACCAAATAGACGGCTATTGCAAGGCGTGTCAGCATTAACCACACATACTTGTGGTAAAACATGCAAACAAACGTGCTTTGATATCAATATATGCATTGCCTTTGAAATTTATTGGCCTACTTTATGGCCTACACTCAGCAGTGTTAGACCAGATCACGCCATAAAGCGACCAGCACAGAGGCAATACAAATATCAAATCATTAATAGCTCGGATTGAGCAATTGTGTCTGTGGAAAAGAGCGAAGCCTATTCTCTCTGCTTCGTCTCGATACCGGCATACAGGCAACATTTGCAGTACAGCAAGTTGGCGAGACGACATCAGACTTCTGTCAGAGGGGCACAGCTCAGGAGACAGCGGAGCGTGGGAACCCGGAGCAGCTACTGAGGGTGGCCGGGCTCATAGCGATGACACCGAGAGGTGGTGGGATGGAGAGCTGAACTCAATCTCGAGTAACCTTCACCCAGAAGCAGAACGAATACGTTGATCCAGCAACGCGTCTTAGCCTCTGCATCACCTGCACCCCATCACCTTCACCCTCATCACCTGTACCTCATCACCTTCACCCCATCACCTGCACACATCACCTTCACCCCCATCACCTAAACCCCCATCACCTGCACCCCATCACCTGCACCCCATCACCTGCACCACCATCATCTGCACCCCCATCACCTTCACCCCATCACCTGTACCCCATCACCTGCACCACCATCACCTGTACCACCATCACCTGCACCCCATCACCTGTACCCCATCACCTGCACCCCCATCACCTGTACTACCATCACCTAAACCCCCATCACCTGTACCACCATCACCTAAACCCCCATCACCTGT
>MU249614.1:5067975-5157055 GCA_018977245.1 Lethenteron camtschaticum | reverse complement strand
GACACTCCGACGGGAACGAACGAGGCTGGGGCTCGGGGGGGGGGGGGGGGGGAGAGGGGGGGGGGAGGGGAACGGGGAGGGGAGGGAACGGGGGGAGGGAACGGNGAGGGGGAGGGGGGGGGGAACGGGGGCGGGAGAGGGACGGGGGGTGGGGGAACGGGGGGGAGGGGAGGGGGGGGGGAGGGGGAGGGAGGGAGGGGGATAGGGACGGGGAGGGGACGGGGGGAGGGGGGGGGAACGGGGNGAGAGGGGAACAGGGGAGACGGGGGAGGGAAGGGGACGGCGGGGGAGGGGACGGGGGAACAGGCGGGAGGGGGAACGGGGGTGAGACTGGGGTGTGATTGCCACTCCGACTGGACGGATTGAGGCTCAGGCGAGAGTGGGATTCAGGTTGAGACGGGGTGTGATTGCCACTCCGGCTGAAGGGATTGAGGCTCAGGCGAGAGTGGGATTCAGGTTGAGATGGGGTGTGATTGCCACTCCGACTGGACGGATTGAGGCTCAGGCGAGAGTGGGATTCACGTTGAGACGGGGGTGTGATTGCCACTCCGGCTAGAGGCATTGAGGCTCAGGCTAGAGTGGGATTCAGGTTGAGATGGGGTGTGATTGCCACTCCGGCTGGACGGATTGAGGCTCAGGCTAGAGTGGGATTCAGGTGAGCCTGGGGTGTGATTGCCACTCCGACTGAAGGGATTGAGGCTCAGGTGAGAGTGGGATTCAGGTTGAGACGGGGNTGTGATTGCCACTCCGACTGGAAGGATTGAGGCTCAGGTGAGAGTGGGATCAGGTTGAGATAGGGGCTGTGATTGCCACTCCGACTGGACGGATTGAGGCTCAGGCTAGAGTGGGATTCAGGTTGAGATGGGGGTGTGATTGCCACTCCGACTGAAGGGATTGAGGCTCAGGATAGAGTGGGATTCAGGTTGAGATGGGGGTGTGATTGCCACTCCGGCTGGAGGATTGAAGCTCAGGCGAGAGTGGGATTCAGGTTGAGATGGGGTGTGATTGCCACTCCGGCTGGAGGGATTGAAGCTCAGGCTAGAGTGGGATTCAGGTTGAGATGGGGGTGTGATTGCCACTCCGGCTGGAGGATTGAAGCTCAGGCTAGAGTGGGATTCAGGTTGAGAGGGGGTGTGATTGCCACTCCGACTGGAAGGATTGAGGCTCAGGCGAGAGTGGGATTAAGAGTCGGTCTTCAGCGGAATTTGGGACCAGTTTAGTTAGCACCGGGTTCATCACCGAGTGGAATTTCCACTCAAGACTCGAGTGGATTTCAGACCGGAGTGGAATTGAAAACTTTCAAGACTAGAATGTGATTTAGAACTACCGACTGGAGGATGCCATCATTCTAGATCCACGATTGGACCTCACGGACCTCCGCGTAAGGAGCTCGAAGCCCCCACACACAGAACGACGCGGGCACATCCGAACACGTGGAAACAACGTGGAAGCCCTCTCTCTATACGATGCGTGTGGCGTTTGCGTAGTGGAGAGCGGTGGTGGTGCTGTTAGCGCTACGCACCTGGCGATCCGCTCACGGACAACACCGGTGACGATTATTTGAACCGGTCCTGGGGCCTCCCCTAGGTCGACTCGCCTCAAATGGGTACTGGTGCGTGTGTAAACATCGCCACTGGGGAGACAAAGGCGGCCGGGCGTGGTGCTGGCCACCCACCCCCTCGTGTGCCGTGCCGGCCTTTATGGTGCTCGCTAACAGCACTTGCCCCAACAGTCGTTAAGGCTACACGGGGGATCTTTGTCTTTGTGTGGCGTGATGGGAGCGGTGGTATAGCGGTTAGCGGCTAATCGGCCACCAACAACCTGGTGACGATTATCTGGACCGGTTCTGGTGCCTCCCTAGGTTGACTCGGCATAAAATGAGTATCTGGTGCAGTGGTGTGTAAACATCACCATTGCGGGGGGGGGGGAGACAAAGGCGGCTGGGCGTGGTGCTGGCCACCCCACCCCTCCGTGTGCCGTGCCGGTTTTAAAATGTGCTGCTGCTACTACGCTAACAACACTTGCCCCAACAGTCCCTGAAGGCTACACGGGGCATCTTTGCCTTGTGTCTGTATGAACTGCTACTACGTTAACAGCACTTGCCCAACAGTCCGTGAAGGCTACACGGGGCATCTTTGCCTTGTGTCTGTATAAACTTGATCGGGAACACGTGGCGGTGGGGGGCAGCTGCAAGGAGTCCCCGTGAGCGCACTCTCGTTCATTGAGGTGAAAAACCAATCACAACGGATTTGGCGGTTAAACTCACAACAGGCGGTTCCGTGAGCAATGCCGCCTTCTTCATCACCCCCCTCCCCCCGCTCTATGTAAAGCAACAAAGACAAGATTCCCCACCCACCGTGTAGCCTCGGCAGACTGTAGGGGCAAGTGCTGGTCGCGAGTAGCACCCAAGAAGGCCGGGACACGAGGGGGGTGGGTGGTCAGCACCACGCCAAACCGTCTTTGTCTCCCCAGTGTTGATGTTTATTACACACCGCGCCGGGTACAGTACGTATTTAAGGCAGAGTTGACCTAGTGTGGAAGCCCAGGACCGCTGTGAGCCAAGACCATCATCAGGCCTTGGTCATCGGACGTTTGGGCAATCTGTACAATAACAACCCCTGTGTGTCCTAACTTTTGGGCCACCCTGTACAATCTTGATTTGAAGCTTTCGTGACTGCAGGAATCCATACTCTTTGGTTCTTTCGGTAAAGTCACGTGGGTAGAAAATAAAATAAATCTCGACGTTTCGGGCGCAACACAAGCGTCCATCATCAGGTGATGATGGAAGCTTGTGTGTTGCGCCCGAAACGTCGTGGTTTATTTTATTTTCTACCCACGTGACTTTACCGTAAGAACTCTGTACAATAACAACCCCTCTGTGTTCTAACTTTTGGGCCACCCTGTATAATCTTGATTTGAAGCTTTCTGCTGCGAATCCATCCACTTTGGTTCTTTCGGTAAAGTCACGTGGGTAGAAAATAAAATAAATCTCGACGTTTCGGGCGCAACACAAGCGTCCGTCATCAGGTGGTGATGAAAGCTTGTGTGTTGCGCCCGAAACGTCGTGGTTTATTTTATGTTCTACCCACGTGACTTTACCGTAAGAACTCTGTACAATAACAACCCCTCTGTGTTCTAACTTTTGGGCCACCCTGTATAATCTTGATTTGAAGCTTTCGTGACTGCAGGAAATCCATCCACTTTGGTTCTTTCGGTAAAGTCACGTGGGTAGAAAATAAAAAATCTCGACGTTTCGGGCGCAACACAAGCGTCCGTCATCAGGTGGTGATGGAAGCTTGTGTGTTGCGCCCGAAACGTCGTGATTTATTTTATTTTCTACCCACGTGACTTTACCGAAAGAACTCTGTACAATAACAACCCCTGTGTGTCCTAACTTTTGGCCACCCTGTACAATAACAGAGTTGAGGTCTCTTCTGCTGCGAGTCCGTGTGGTTTTGCTCTTAGTCCTCCGTTGAAGGAACGCCGAGCGAAGTGGTTCCAATCACATTCCAAGTGCCGGGTCTATAAAATATTCGTCAATTTAAAACTTGCCACCAATGCTCCCACGGTGAACATGGTGCCACGATCATAGCAGTCTCCAACTCACCGCCATCTCTCGCGGCCCCTCTGCCTCTACGCCATTAATAAGGGCCGTTGCCCGAAACGTTGCCTATTCCACGCGCGTGATATGAAGTCAACCCATGGGTACCTGGGCCTGTCCCATCATGACAGTCCTTGCCAGCAGCAGCAGCAGCTGCGAGCCATCGACCCTTCAAAGTGATAGCGTCAAGGGTGGCACCTAGCCTGGCACGAGCGTGGTGGTGGCGGTGGCGGCGTTTGCTGTGGGCGAGCGGCCGAGCAAAGGGAATCCGCGTTCCGCCTCCCAGATCGTTTGGCCGCAAATCAAAGCCCTCTCCCGCCCGCCTGCCCGCACGCGTCGTGCCGCACCCATCAAGGCGAGGCGAGTCTGGTTTGGATAAAGCGCTCCCCCCCCCCTTCCTATCGTCCGGGTGCCGAGAGGGAGGAGGTGGACAGGAGAAAGACGAGGAGAGTTGGGGGGGGAGAAGGGNAGGGAAGGAGAGGGTGGGGAGGGCACGAGGAGTAGATGAGAGAGGAGGAATGACGATGATGATGATGATGGTGGCGGACACTGTGCGTTGAACCCAGGTGACCCCATACATCGTGACACCACTTGCCCGCTGCGCCGTACACAATGAAAACGTATCTATTTAAACAACGCTAATGGAAGTGTTTAAACGACGATGTAATTGTTCACAGAGAGGACGCACGGAGAGAACGCGAGTCTGGAATTACGCGCAGAGACACAGCCAGAGAGAGAGAGAGTCAGGGGCTAGTCGGCTACGCAAGCTCGCCATGCACAGGGCGAGGAAGGTGGCCCTGGAGGGGAAACGTCCGGCCAGCAGCCTGGGCATCTTCCGCGCTCTGGTCGGAGCCAGGGTGTGTGGGCTGGAGTTCCGCCATGTGGCGCGGCTGACCCACGCCGTGCCGGCCTTCAAGGAGCGGTGGGCGATGGAGGAGGCCGTGTGCTCGGTGGCAGATGACGGGAGCTCTGCACGCTGATATGAGCCACCCGTCGGAGGCTGTAGGACTGCGAGAAGGGCTGGGTGCAGATGCAGCACTTGACGTAGTAAAAAAACATTGCATAGAAAATAGGGGAACATAGACAGAGAGGAGGGAGAGAGGGGTAGAGAGAGAGGGGGGGGGGGAGAGGGAGAGGGGGTAGAGAGAGAAGGAAGGGTAAAAAGGAAGAGAGCAGAGCGTGAAATCTTTCGTGAAATATTTCATAAAAGGGGGGGCACATAAAGCAAAGCATTGAAAAAAACCGAAATGATGAACGAAGCAAAGTGCCGACTACACCGAGCATCTTCTTGTTTCCACTGATCGTAAAACAAAAGAGAGAGGGCGAGAGAATGAGCGAGAGAGTGAGCGAGAGAGTGAGCGAGAGGGTGAGCGAGAGGGTGAGCGAGAGAGTGAGTCACGACGTTTCGATCGCAACATAAGCGGTCGTCATCAGGCAAAGGAGTTGGCCTCTAAAGGCAAACTGATTACAAAGGTTTGGGGACGGGCGTAGCCCAAGTGTATCAACAGCACCAGAAGTACGGGCCGTGCACGAGTGCCAATACAGCAACAATGCCAATGCAGCAACAATGCTAATGCAGCAACAATGCCACTGAAGCAACAATGCCAATGCAGCAACAATGCCAATGCAGCAACAATGCTAATGCAGCAACAATGCCACTGAAGCAACAATGCCAATGCAGCAACAATGCCAATGCAGCAACAATGCCACTGAAGCAACAATGCCAATGCAGCAACAATGCTAATGCAGCAACAATGCCAATGCAGCAACAATGCTAATGCAGCAACAATGCCACTGAAGCAACAATGCCAATGCAGCAACAATGCCAATGCAGCAACAATGCCAATGCATCAACAATGCCAATGCATCAACAATGCCAATGCAGCAACAATGCCAATGCAGCAACAATGCCAATGCATCAACAATGCCAATGCAGCAACAATGCCAATGCAGCAACAATGCCAATGCAGCAGCAATGCCAAACGCTGGGGATGCGGGGGCGGGGGAAATTAACTCGGAAGAACAGACTAGTACCCGGCAGATATGATGGAACAACCATAAACAGGTTTTACCTGGTTAATAACATCTTCCAATGATTGCTCACTGTGTATCCATCTTCTCGGTTGAAGTTTTGTTTATATATCTGATCCCAATTGTGAAGGATGTCATTCCTGACATGCAATATCCTGGAGTCTACAAACTGAGTTGTACCTGCGGTGGCAGTTACATTGGGGAAACGAAACGACATGTCTCGGACCGTGTTCGTGAACCCAAGGCAGATCTGAAACACGGCAGAACCAATACCTCTGCCGTGGCTGACCATTGTTATAACGCTGTGGCTCGCATGATATTTTTCTTTCGAGACCAAGGTACTCTGCAAACCTTCGGGCTACTATCAAAGGTTTATTCATGAAGCATATAGATATATAAACACACACATAACTTCAACCGAGAAGATGAATACAAATTGAGCGAGGTTCGTCACGTGAGCAAAACATGGCAATGTCACGTAAACATTGGCATGTTTTGTTGCTACAAATTGTAAATGTTGTGGGTTTACTCCCCAACGAATTGGCACTTCTGTGTACGTGGCAAACCTCACTAATTGGCTGCGCGGGTGGTGGCGGGTTTAACGGCACATGTATATATTTACACGGCTCTACACCCCCATAAAAAATCTCTAATTCCGGATTACATTGGTCGCGAAAGCCTACGACGTGTGACACGGATGCTCCTGCAGTATAAATAAACATTCCGATTCTCATGATTCTTACGAAGTACGGCAGTTCAGTGATGCAGTTTGTTGAAGTAAAGAGAGAGAGCAGGGGGGGGGCATTTCACTCGCCACTGATGTTAGCCGTGGTCGGGGATCGAAGCATGCTGACCGCACATTGGCCGACGTTTTGGGGGCCGATGGCCCTACTTTTAAATAGCATTCTCTGCCACGAGGGAGGGACATTGCCCGAAACGTTGCCCAATGAATTACGAGATGGGCGACTCGGCAGTGAGTCAAGTCGGGTCAATGCCTCTCCAAGGTGACGTGGACAGCCTGGGAATTGACATTCTGTGTTTGGCAGCAGGGATTGATTTGTACTGAGGTCTGGTAGCGGTATTGCTGTGGTGAACATGATGAGAGTACAAACCCGCCCACCCGCTCATTCACTCACTAAGCCAATCATCCACTCACCCACCCACGCACCCACCCATTCACTCACTCAGCCATGCGTCCACTCACTCACCCACCCATCCACTCACTCACCCATTCATGCACTCACCCACCCACTCCTTCACTCACTCAGCCATGCATCCATTCACTAACCCACCCATTCATCCACTCACTCACCCATTCATGCACTCACCCACCCACTCGTTCACTCACTCAGCCATGCAACCACTCACTCACCCACCCATTCATTCACTCACCCATTGATGCACTCACCACCCACCAGTTCACTCACTCAGCTATGCATCCACTCACTCACTCACCCATTCATGCACTCACCCACCCAATCGTTCATTCACTCAGCCATGCATCCACTCACTCACCCACCCATTAATCCACTCACTTACCCATTCATGCACTCACCCACCCACTTGTTCACTCACTGTGCCATTTATCCATTCACACACACCCATTCTCTCACTCAGCCATACAACCATTCACTAACCCACCCATTCATCCACTCACTCACCCATTCATGCACTCACGCACCCATTCATGCACTCACGCACCCACTCCTTCACTCACTCAGCCATTCATCCACTCACCCACCCACACACCCATTAATTCATTCACTCACTCACCCATGCATGCACTCACCAACCCACTCATCCACTCACTCACCCATTCATGCACTCACGACCCCATTCATGCACTCACGCCCACTCCTTCACCACTCAGCCATTCATCCACTCACCACACACTCACCCACTCATTCACTCACTCACTCACTCACCCATGCATGCACTCACCAACCCACTCATCCACTCACTCACCCATTCATTCACTCACTCACCCATCATGCACTCACCCACCCACTCCTTCACTCACTCAGCCATTCATCCACTCACCCACACACTCACCCACTCATTCACTCACTCACTCACTCACCCATGCATGCACTCACCAACCCACTCATCCACTCACTCACCCATTCATTCACTCACTCACCCATTCATGCACTCACGCACCCACTCCTTCACTCACTCAGCCATTCATCCACTCACCCACACACTCACCCACTCATTCACTCACTCACTCACTCACCCATGCATGCACTCACCAACCCACTCATCCACTCACTCACCCATTCATTCACTCACTCACCCATTCATGCACTCACCCACCCACTCATACACTCACTCACCACCGATTCATCAGGCCACTCACTCCCTCACCCCTTACCCACTCAGTCTCTCACCACTCACTCAAGCATTCACCCACCACCCACCCATTCATCTACTCACTCAACCCGCTCAATCACATACCCAAGGGTTGGCACCTGTCCGGATTTGGTCTGTAGAAAATCCGTTCGCCCTTGCGGTCGATGGCAACGGGTAACGTTTGGGATGCGAGTGGGAGGAGGTGGTGGTGGGGAGGGGTGGTGTGGGGAGGTGGTGGTGGGGAGTGGTGGTGGGGGGTGGGGGGAGGGTGGTGGGGGGGTGGTGGGGGGGGTGGTGGGGGAGGGGGGGGGGTGGGTGGTGGGGGGTGAGGGGGGGGTGGTGGGTGGTGGCCGCCTTGTCGTATCCTGGGCTCAGTCTCAGCTCAGTCACGTGTCTCAACCCGAGCCAACGCTTATGCAACATGGCATCGCCCAATTAATTCATTGTTTGTAGCTGAAGGAGGCGAGGTGGGTGGGGGCGGGTGAATACAGATGAAGGGTGGATGCCGAGCCAGTGACCGGCGCACACGAGACACTGGGTGTTCTCAGGAGGGAGCAGAGAGCTGAGTGAATGGTGAATCGTGTTGGCGAAGCGATGGAGAGAGATGACATTTGGCGATGACAATGAAGTCTGTCGATGTCACCCCCCCCCACCCCATCGGAGAAACGGGCTGTCTGTGTGTCTCTGTGTGTGTGTTGAACTTCTTTCGCACCGCACGTCGGCAAACCGCGCTGGTTGTCCGAGCATCGCGTGCCTGCTGCGTTACGACTGAGTCCTAGCCGGTGGCGACCAGATGGTGGGGGGTTGCCACCCGTCCCGGTTTCAACAGAATCGTTCTCCTGTCATGTCTGTTCACATATCTCAAACTAAATTAATTTTTATTTTACCAGGAAAGGCCCACTGAGCCATGTAGCTCTTTTTTTTATCAGAAGCCAAATACTGTAAACGCGCGTTGATATATGCGCAGGGTAAAACACGAGGATCAGGAGAAAAATTTACGCGACCACGGGTGAGAGAACATGCAAACTCCTGTATACCAGGCGAGGTAGTCAACATCTCCGAGCCACCGTGATGATGAGAGAGAGACACGCAGACTCCAAATATACAGCAGCAGGCGTCAGGGTCGGGATCGAACCACGACCTGTACACCAGGCGAGGTAGTTAACATCTCCGAGCCAGCATGATGATGATAAGAGAGACACGCAAACTCCAAATATACAGCAGCAGCAGGCGTCAGGGTCGGGATCGAACCCACGACCTCCTGTATACCAGGCGAGGTAGTTAACATCTCCTAGCCACCGTGATGATGATGATGATGAGAGACACACAAACTTCGAATATACAGCAGCTAAACGAGACTCTCTCGAGCGCACGACACCGACCGGTGACATGGTGTAGGAGGGAGCGGCTCTCACAGGCGGGAGCCCTGCCACGCTCTCCCGGGCCGTTTAAAAGTCCCGGCGTTTGTCTGCCATGGTGACAATAACAACGACGACGATCGCTCACCGCTCAAGACAATGCGTGCGTAGGTCCACGCCTCTTGCGCGGTTGTGAGATACCCTGGAGGACGATGATGATGATGGTGGTGGTGGTGTCAGGTGTAAACATCGCCACTGGGGAGACAAAGGCGCCGGGGTGGTGCTGGCCGCCCTCGTGTGCTACCGTGGCGGCCTTCATAGGTGCTCGCTAACGCACTTGCCCAAAAGTCTGTTGAGGCTACACGGGGGGGAGGGGTCTTTGTCTTTGTGTGCCTGCGTACATCCGTGATGCAAGTCTTATGTTGCACTGTGGGGTCTGGAATGAGCCCAGCAGAGTCAGCCTGACCCCACACAGGCAGACAGCTCACCCCACCTACACCCATACAATCACCTACACCACCACCCACTCAAACAACCACCTACACCACCACCCACACCACCTACACCCAGTGAGTCAGCCTGACCCACACAGGCAGACAGCTCACCCCACCTACACCCATACAACACCTACACCCTACACCCTACACCACCACCCACTCAAACAACCACCTACACCACCACCTACACCACCACCCACACCACCTACACCCAGTAGAGTCAGCCTGACCCACACAGGCAACAGCTTACCCCACCTACACCCATACAACCACCTACACCCTACACCACCACCCACTCAAACAACCACCTACACCCAGTAGAGTCAGCCTGACCCACACAGGCAGACAGCTTACCCCACCTACACCCATACAATCACCTACACCACCACCCACTCAAACAACCACCTACACCACCACCCACACCACCTACACCCAGTAGAGTCAGCCTGACCCCACACAGCAGACAGCTCACCCCACCTACACCCATACAACCACCTACACCCTACACCACCACCCACCCATACAACCACCTACACCACCACCCACACCACCACCCACCCATACAACCACCTACACCCTACACACCACCCACTCATACAACCACCTACACCACCACCCACACCACCTACACCCAGTAGAGTCAGCCTGACCCCACACAGGCAGACAGCTTACCCCACCTACACCCATACAATCACCTACACCACCACCCACTCAAACAACCACCTACACCACCCCCACAACACCTACACCCATACAACCACCTACACCACCACCCACACCACCCACTCATACAACCACATCACCTACACCCAGTAGATCAGCCTGACCCCACACAGGCAGACAGCTCACCCACCTACACCCATACAACCACCTACACCACCACCCACACCACCCACTCATACAACCACATCACCTACACCCAGTAGAGTCAGCCTGACCCCACACAGGCAGACAGCTCACCCCACCTACACCCATACAACCACCTACACCACCACCCACACCACCTACTCATACAACCACATCACCTACACCCAGTTGAGTCAGCCTGACCCCACACAGGCAGACAGCTCACCCCACCTACACCCATACAACCACCTACACCCTACACCACCACCCACACCACCCACTCATACAACCACATCACCACCACCCTCACCACCACCCACACCACCTACTCATACAACCACCGATACAACCACATCACCTCCATCCTACACCGCAACCACCACCCACAACAACAACCACCGTTCGTCACTAAGTTGCGGTGACGTCGCCACGGGGCTTGTGCCAGCTATGTGCACGTTGAAGTGTCGAACACTCGCTGGCAGGTCACGGACAGAAGCAGGTGGCATGGGTTGACTCACCACCTGTGCTCCCCACTGTGCCAACTTCGCAGTTTTATCCGCCTGGCGCCGAGCTCATTGTTGTGAGCGTCGCTCATCCGCCTAGCGCTGTTGTTGGAGGCGGCTGCCTCCATCTGCCAAGTAGCGTCTTTCAACTGGTACCGATCAGCTCCCACACCCTCCTGTACCACATCACTCCATCTCTTCTCCAGCCCGTGGCGCGCCCGTCTAGCCCCTCGATCCGGCCAAACAGAAGCTGCTCGGCCATGCAGTGACTGGGCATGCGGTGGCTGGGCATGCGGTGGCTGGGCATGTGTGGCTGGGCATGCGGTGGCTGGGCATGCGGTGGCTGGGCATGCGGTGGCTGGGCATGCGGTGGCCAGGCGTGAGGTGGCCGGGCATGCGGTGGCCGGGCATGCGGTGGCTGGGCATGCGGTGGCTGGGCATGCGGTGGCTGAGAATGCGGTGACTGAGGCATGCGGTGACTGGGCATGCGGTGGCTGGGCATGCGGTGGCCGGGCGTGAGGTGGCCGGGCATGCGGTGGCTGGGCATGCGTGGCTGAGAATGCGGTGACTGAGGCATGCGGTGACTGGGCATGCGGTGGCTGGGCATGCGGTGGCCGGCGTGAGGTGGCCGGGCATGCGGTGGCTGGGCATGCGGTGGCTGGGGCATGCGGTGGCTGGCATGCGTGGCTGAGAATGCGGTGACTGAGGCATGCGGTGACTGGGCATGCGGTGGCTGGGCATGCGGTGGCTGGGCATGCGGTGGCTGGGCATGCGGTGGCCGGGCATGGCGAGGCAACATGACCCAGCTGACGCAACCTCGCCTCCCGGAGGAGCTCACTGACAGGGACTGTGTCCAGACCTTCCAGGGATCTGTGAGGTCATGAAATCGTCTCCAACTGCGCGGTCACAGATGTCGAATGGCGCGGCGGCCAGAGGACATCCTTGTCAACTTTTCCACAAATCTGGCTGTCGCCTCAAGATGCTGATTGTGATTACTGGCGAAACGTCGTACTCGGATTGTAAATGTCGTGGCTTGGCTCTCCAACACACCGGTGTGCTGTACTAGTACACTACACTATACACTACACTATACATTACACTATAAAATATACTACACTATACACTACACTACTATACACAATACACTACATTATACACTAGTGCTGTCCTAGTATACTACACTACAATACACTATACACTACACTATACACTACACAATACACTGCACTACTATACACTACACTATACACTACACTATACACTACACATCGGTGCTGTACTAGTGACAAATTGGCCACGTCTGTTTACGTGACAACCCTTACTAGTTGGCTGTGTCGGGTGTCGTGGCTTTAACGACACATTTTAATATTTACGCGATCTAACCCAAAAAAAACCTTCATTATGGATGATTTTGCTCGAGACGCGGGTGATGGAATGGCGCTGGGCTGGAGGTTTGTTGCGTCACAGAGGGAAGACGGCCGATGGCTCGGGGAGGCCTTCATCCAGCAGTAGGTTGGCCATGGCCGCTGACGAAACCCCTGGCAACTCCTGTTGTTGTATATTCGGAGTCCGCGTGTTCTCCCTCTCTCTCTCCCCCCGTGGTCGCGTGGATTGTCCTCCGGGTTACCCACCCCTCTTCCTCCATCCACATTTAGAAACAACACGCTCCGATACGATCTGGCTGCTGCTGCTGCTGCCGCTGCTGCTGCCGCTATAGATCCCACGCGTGACGACGCTATAAGCACGTCGACTACGATCTATCATCGCGTGTGGCCAGGACCCGACTCAACACAACAGCAGCTGACGACACCTTCCGTGGACCTCGTGCCTGCGAAATGATCAATTGTCGAGTTGGTCCAGGAATGTCGAGCTCCTTTCGCACCGAGCCGAGCCAAGCGGCTCAGTCGGAGGCTTGCGGGGGGGAAGGACATCGAAATCGAGGAAAGAATAAGAATTAGAATTCACGCCGGTGAGACTGCGCATGAGGCCGAGTGTTTGGACCGGCGCATCCGTCGTGAGGGTTTTTGTTCGGCTCAGTAAAGGTTTGTTTTGACGAATGCTACCTTGAACTCACACGCGCGCACACACACAAAGAAAAAAAAANGATCCCCCGTATAGCCTGAACAGACTGTTGGGCAAGTGCTGTTCGCGAGCACCTGTGAAGGCCGGCACGGGCACACGAGGGGTGGGTGCCAGCACTACGCCCGACCGTCTTTGTATCCCCAGTGGCGATGTTTATACACCACACCGGGTACTCATTTGAGGCTGAGTCGACTTAGGGGAGGCCCACGACCGGTTCAGATAATCGCCACTGGTGTTGGTGGCCGTGAGCGGGAATCGAACTCGGGTCGCCAGGTTCGTAGCGCTGACCGCTACACTACAGCTCCCCCACACACGGACACCGACACACACGTGCACACACACAGACACAACAACAACAACCGCCGCCATTCGCCACTAAGTGGCGGTGACGTCACCACGACGCTTGTGCCAGGCCATATGCACCTTGAGGCCACACACACACACACAAAGATAAAGACAAAGATCCCCCGTATAGACTGTAGGGCAAGTGCTGTTAGCGAGCACCTATGAAGGCCGAAACGAGACACGAAGGATTGGGTGGCCAGCACCACGCCTTTGTCTCCCCAGTGGCGATGTTTACACACCGCACCACGTGCTCATTTGAGGCTGAGTTCACCTAGGGGAGGCCCAGGACCGGTTCAGATAATCGTCACTGGTGTTGGCCGTGAGCGGGAATCGAACCCGGGTCGTTGGGTTCATAGCGCAGCGCGCTAACCGCTACACCACCGCTCCCCACACACACACACGCGCACACACACCGACACACACACACACGCGCACACACACCGACACGCACACACACCGACACACACACACACCGACACACACACACCAACACACACACACACCGACACACGTGCACACGCTCACGTTGAGTGCGCGGGGCAAAAGTCTATCGATGAGCAGCACAGCGAAATGTGATGATGTCGGTGAACACGGCACGTGTGTGATGGTGATGTCGGTGATGATGTCGATGATGATGTCGATGATGATGATGATGATGTCGATGATGATGATAATGATGATGTAAATAAAGATGATGATGTAAATAAAGATGATGATGATGCCAATGATGATGATGTCAATGATGATGATGTAAATAAAGATGATGGAATAAAGATGATGATGTCAATGATGATGTCAATGATGATGATGTAAATGATGATGATGTAAATAAAGATGATGATGTAAATGATGATGATGTAAATAAAGATGATGATGATGCCAATGATGTGATGTCAATGATGATGATGTAAATGATGATGATGTCAATGATGATGATGTCAATGATGATGATGTAAATGATGATGATGATGTAAATAAATATGATGATGTCAATGATGATGCATTCGTGACTACGATGATTCTCCATACGATGCTGACGACGGTGAACGATGATCAAGACGGCGGAGTGATTGTGGCAATGACGGTCACCATGACCCCGCGTGTTGTCAAGTCCGGGTGACAGGAGGACGAGGAGGTGGTGGTGGTGGAGGTGGTGGTGGTAGAGGAGATGGAGGTGGTGGTGGTGGTGGTGGTGGAGGTGGAGGTGGTGGAGGAGATGGAGGTGGTGGTGGTGGAGGTGGGATGGGTGGTGGTGGTGGAGTGGTGGTGGGGAGATGGAGGTGGTGGGTGAGGTGGTGGAGGTGGTGGTGGGGGGGTGGTGGTGGGGGTGGTGGTGGGGGTGGTGGTGGAGGTGGTGGTGTGGTGGTGGAGGTGGTGGTGGTGGCGGAGGTGGTAGTGGTGGTGGTGGTGGAGGAGGTGGAGGTGGTGGAGGTGGTGGTGGAGGTGGAGGTGGTGGTGGTGTGGTGGTGTGGTGGAGGTGGTGGAGGTGGTGGTGGAGGGTGGTGGTGGAGTGGTAGTGGTGGTGGTGGTGGAGNAGGTGGAGTGGTGGAGGTGGTGGTGGAGGTGGTGGTGGAGGTGGTGGTGGTGGCGGGGGTGGTGGTGGCGATGGTGGTGGTGGAGGAGGTGGTGGTGGTAGAGGAGATGGAGGTGGTGGTGGTGGTGGTGGAGGAGATGGAGGTGGTGGTGGAGGTGGTGGTGGTAGAGTGGTGGTGGTGGAGGTGGTGGTGGAGGAGAAACTGGAGGTGGTGGAGNTGGTGGTGNAGTGGTGGAGGGGTGGAGGGGTGGTGTGGTGTGGTGGTGGAGGTGGTGGTGGTGGAGGAGTGGTGGTGGAGGTGGTGGTGGAGGCGGTGGTGGTGGAGGTGGTGGTGGTGGCGGAGGTGGTGTGGTGGTGGTGGAGGAGGTGGAGGTGGTGGAGGTGGTGGTGGAGGTGGTGGTGGAGGTGGTGGTGGTGGCGGGGTGGTGGTGGCGATGGTGGTGGTGGAGGAGGTGGTGGAGGTGGTGATGGAGGTGGTGGTGGTGGTGGTGGCGGAGGTGGAGGAGGTGGAGTTGGTGGTGGTGGAGGAGGTGGTGGTGGCGGGGTGGTGGTGGCGATGGTGGTGGTGGAGGAGGTGGTGGTGGAGGTGGTGAAGGTGGTGGTGGTGGTGGAGGTGGTGGTGGTGGAGGTGGTAGGTGGTGGTGGAGGTGGTGGAGAAGGTGGTGGTGGTGGGGTNGTGGTGGAGGTGGTGGAGGGGTGGAGGAGGTGGTGGTGGTGGTGGCGGGGTGGTGGTGGCGATGGTGGTGGTGGAGGAGGTGGAGGAGGTGGTGGAGGTGGTGGAGGGGTGGAGGAGGTGGTGGAGGTGGTGGTGGAGGTGGTGGAGTGGTGGAGGTGGTGGTGGAGGAGGTGGAGGTGATGGTGGAGGTGGTGGGGTGGTGGTGGAGGTGGTGGAGGGGGTGGAGGTGGTGGTGGTGGTGGTGGTGGCGGTGGTGGTGGTGGCGATGGTAGCGGTGGAGGAGGTGGAGGTGGTGGTGGAGTGGTGGTGGAGGAGGTGGTGGTGGAGGTGGAGGAAGTGGTGGTGGTGGAGGTGGTAGTGGAGGTGTGTCAGCACCCGTTGTGTTGTCAACCAATCACAAGTGCACACCCCCTTCAGCCCCCACCCCCGTGCCTCTTTGTACCCTCACAGTGGCAATTAAATCATAAAGAGCACCGCCCGCCCACGTGGTCACGAGGTGAAGGACGCTCGGCGCGGCTGTGGAGCGCTCGCGAGTGGCCAGGTCGAGGTCACGACAGCCAGCCACGTCCGAGACACGTGGGTTTGAGTCCAGGCACTGTGGGATTATCCTCGTCGCAAAAGTAGCTACACGTAAATTGTGTGCAAGCATTACGCATTTCTTCTAGCAATATACAGAATACTTGTATACTGTATTACATAGTATATCGATTCACAGTTTTGGTATCTATGCTAATTGTATGCACTGACTTGCTGTGTGACATGTACTGTGTGACATATACCTACTGATTTAAAGCTTCTTTCGTGACTGCAGGGATTCATCTTCTTGGTTCTTTCGGTAAAGTCACGTAGAATGGAAATAAAAAATAATAAAAATTAAACATAATAAAATTATTCTCACGACGTTTCGGCCACAACGCAAGCAGCCGTCCTCAGCTGGAGACAGACTCTGTCTGTACACATGTAGCTGGGGGTGGGGGGGGGGAACGTGTAGTAGCGACTACATATGTAGCTACTTGTGTTACGAGGGTAATCCGGCACTGGCCACATCCCAGGGCGTGGCGATGAGCCGGTACAAGCACCATGTTACACGTTTTGTTTCATGCGCGCGCACAGCGAGCAATTTAAAAAACGCGGTCTGCAATGTTTTGTTTTCAAATGCAAGTGGGAGAGAATGGTGGTGGGGGGGGGNCGAAGTGCGCCTTATAATCCGGTCTATTAGGGTCGTGTTCGGGGTTGCGCGTTCGAGGGGACGTGACGAGTATCCAAGCCGCTTCGAGGCCTCCCCTAGGTCGACTCAGCCTCAAATGGGTAACCACTTTACGGCGGGGTGTGTGTAAACACCGCCGTTCGGGAGACAAAGGCGGCCGGGCGTGGTGCTGGCCACCACCCTCTGGCTAACAGCACTTGCAGTGATGTTTGTGTCTATAAGGTCCCGGGGTGAAATAAAGTAACAGCCACGGACAACACTATGGGGACCTCATTTGCCAGTAAAAATATGATAATTGGTTCTTTACCCTTCTATCTGGCAACAAAACTGACACCTTTTTGCAAGGAGTCATGTTTGCCTGCACATTATCAGAGTTATGTTCTTTTGTGTATTATGACTGCAGGTATTGCGGTCTATGCAAACATGACTCTGCAAAAAGGTGTCAGTTTTGTGCCAGATAGAAGGGTAAAGAACCAATTATCAGCCACAGACAACATCAGCGGCTTGTGCTGAACTTGAGTCGGGCCTCCCTGTACGGTGAAGGCGCTCTCCTACCGCGGCACTCGCACGTGCGTGTGTGTGTGTGTGTGTGTGAATACACGTGTGTGTGTATGTGTGTGTGTGTGTGAATACACGTGTGTGTGTGTGTGTGTGCGTGTGTGTGTGAATACACGTGTGTGTGTACGTGTGAATACACGTGTGTGTGTGAATACACGTGTGTGTGTACGTGTGTGTGTGTGTGAATACACGTGTGTGTGTGTGTGTGTGTNCGTGTGTGTGTGAATGTGTGTGTGTATGTGTGTGTGTGTGAATACACGTGTGTGTGTGTATGTACGTGTGTGTGTGAATACACGTGTGTGTGTGAATACGTGTGTGTGANGTGTGTGTACGTGTGTGTGTGTGTGTGTGTGTACGTGTGTGTGTGTGAATACGTGTGTGTGTGAATACGTGTGTGTGTGTGTGTGTGTGTGTACGTGTGTGTGTGAATACGTGTGTGTGTGAATACACGTGTGTGTGTGTGTGTGTATACGTGCGTGTGTGTACGTGTGTGTGTNAATACGTGTGTGTGTGTGTGTGTGTATGTGTGTGTGAATACGTGTGTGTGTGTGTGTGGATACATGTGTGTGTGTACGTGTGTGTGTGTACGTGTGTGTGTGTGTGTGTGTGTATGACTGCACGGGCGTTCGACACTTCACGTGGTCTCAATGCACATGGCCTGGCACAAGCGTCGTGGTGACGTCACGCCACTGTGGGAATGCCGGTTGTTGTGTGAATACGTGGGTGTGTGTGAATACTGTGTGTGTGTAAATAGGAGTGTGATTGGGGAGCGGTGGTGTAGTGGTTAGCGCACTGCGCCTACGAACCTGGCGGCCCGAGTTCGATTCCCGCTCACGGCCAACACCAGTGACAATTATCTGAACCGATCCTGGGCCTCCCCTAACTCCACTCAGCCTCAAATGAGTACCTGGTGCGGTGCGTAAAAACATCGCCACTAGAGAGACAAAGGCGGCCCGGGCGTGGTGCTGGCCACCTACTCCCTCGTGTGCCGTTCCGGCCGAGTCGACCTAGGGGAGTCCCAGAATCTGCTCAGATTATTATCGTCACTGGAATAGAACCCACGTGTCCGGGTGTATGGGTTCGCTGCGCTAACCCATGCGCCACCGCTCCCTACAATATTTATACGTACACAGCAGACGCGCACCCACCCACACACACAGCCTCACCTCACTTCACCCCCGACACACGCGCCGTGCGACAATGGCAAAGATCCCCCGTGTAGCCCCCCACGCTGTCGGGGCAAGTGCTGTGCTCGCCAGCACGAGGTTCCTCGTGGCAATGAAACCACGCCCGGCCGTCTTTGTCTTCCTCGATCCTTCAACACCGCGCCGGGCACTGCGCTGATTTAAGGCCGAGGCAGGGTCAGGAGGGGTTCCCCCTTCCTACATACACAGCAGACAACGGTGTTGGCTGATTCACTCGCGCACGTGCGCTAACCGCTGCGCCACCGCTCTTCAATCAAACCCAAAAGGTTCATCACCACTATCACCACCATCGCCACCACTACCATCACCACCATCACCACCACCACCATCACCACCACCACTACCACATCATCACCACCATCACCACCACTACCACACTCACCACCATCACCCACCACCATCACCACCACCACTACCATCATCACCATCCACCACTACACATCACCACCACCCATCACCACCATCACCACCACCATCACCACCGCCCCCTGTGTCGCCTCTAACAGCGAGCTGTCGGGGGAAAAGCACCGATACGGATCTGTGCGCACCGAGCGCGATCTTGGCGTGCACCACGGGAAGGAGGCCCGGCCGTCTTTGTATCCCCAGTGCGGCCGTTTACCCGCGAACACGAAAATACAACGAGAAACAAAGAGAAACAAAAGACATGCACGTATGGGGGAAACATTAATAGGATTGACCCTTTCTTCCACGGATCGAGTGACTGCATTAGCCACGCGTGGTGCGTGTGATGAACGCGCAAACAAAACGTGATCTGATTATTATAATATTATTATATTTGCAGCTGATTGGGCTCCACCAGAAACAGCAGCGGCCTTTCTTAGGGCCTCGTCTCACCACCGGTGTCAGACACACAACGTGCACAGAGTGACAGAGGCATGGATCGTCTCAGACAATAAACATCGCCTTCCCGTACCAAGGGTACGATCGGGGTGACGATGGTTGTGGTGGTGATGGTGGTGGAGAGAGGATGGCGTGGTGGTGGTGGTGGTGGTGAAGATGTCGTAAAGAATATGGAGTGATGGTGGTGGTGATGAGGGTGATGATGGAAAGGAGATGGAGTGATGTGGTGGTGATGGTGATGTTGTAAAGAATATGGAGTTATTGTGATGGTGGTGATGGTGGAGAAAATATGTAGTGATGGTGTTGATGGGGGTGATAGTGGAGAGAAGATAGAGTGATTATGGTGGTAGTGGTGGTGGTGGGGATGGTGGTGATGGTGGTGATGGTGGTGGTGGTGGTGATGGTGGTGGTGATGGTGGTGGTGATGGTGGTNGGGATGGTGGTGGTGATGATGGTGATGGTGGTGGGGATGGTGGTGATGGTGGTGGTGATGGTGGTGGGGTGGTGGTGATGGTGGTGGTGATGGTGGTGGTGGATGGTGGTGATTGTGGAGACAATATGTGATGGTAGTGGTGGTGGTGGGGATGGTGGTGGTGTGGTGATGGTGGTGGGGATGTGGTGATGGTGGTGGTGATGGTGGTGGGGATGGTGGTGGTGATGGTGGTGGTGATGGTGGTGGGGATGGTGGTGGTGATGGTGGTGGTGATGGTGATGGTGGTGGTGGGTGATGGTGGTGGTGATGGTGGTGGTGATGGTGGTGGTGATGGTGGTGGGGGATGGTGGTGGTGATGCTCGTGACAGCAACGCGGTTTAGGAAACCACGCTGCTTTAAATAGCCTTTGTGGGGGAAGGGGAGGGGAGGGGCTTTGTGGGGGAGGGGTGGGGAGGGGTGGGGGGGAGGGTGGGGGAGGGTGGGGGGGAGGGGTGGGGGAGGGGTGGGGGGAGGGGTGGGGGGGAGGGGTGGGGTGGGGGGAGGGTAGGGGAGAGGTGGGGAGGGGTGGGGGAGGGTGGGGGCGGGGTGGGGGAGGGGTGGGGGGTGGGGGAGGGTGGGGCGGTTGAGTTTTCCAAGAAAGGTCGGGGTGGGTGTGACACCTCAACTCTCCTTACACCCGTGTGTGTGTGTACATGTACACACACACACGTGTGTGTTTCTCAGAAGGTCATATCTGAACCTGTCCTGGGACTCCCCTAGGCCGCCTCAGCCTCAAATGAGTACTTGGGTGCGGTGTGGTAAACATCGCCACTGGGGAGACAAAGGCGGCCGGGCGTGGTGCTGCCCCCCCTCGTGTACCGTGCCGGCCTTCATAGGTGCTCGCTAACAGCACTTGCCCCAACAGTCTGTTGAGGCTACACGGGGCATCTTTGTTTCTATCAGCTAAATGGAGTAATTAGATAGCGTAATTGAATAGAGTAATTGAATAGAGTAATTGCCACGGATATCACGAGCGGTTCGTGATATCTGAAACCTGACCTTGGCGACTCCCCTCGATCGACTCAGCCTTAAATGGAGCGTGCGCGGGTCCGGCCTTAATAGGTGCTCGCTAACAGCGCCACTCACGGTTTCCGCGAAAGGCTCCACGTGAGTGGGTGGGGTTTGGTTGTTGTGGGGAGATCTGTGTGTGTGGGGTGTGTGAGGTGTGTGGGTGTGTGTGTGGGGTGTATGGGGTGTGTGTGTGTGTGGTGTGTGTGTGTGGTGTGGGTGTGTGTGGTGTGTGTGTGGGTGTATGTGTGTGGGGTGTGTGTGTGGGGTGTGTGAGGTGTGTGTGTGTGGTGTGTGTGTGTGTGTGGGGTGTGTGNTGTGTGGGTGTGTGTGTGTGTGTGGGGGAGATCTGTGTGTGGGTGTGTGTGTGTGTGGGGTGTGTGNGGTGTGTGGGGGTGTGTGGGTGTGTGTGAGGTGTGTGTGTGTGGGTGTGTGTGTGANGTGTGTGTGTGGGTGTATGGGTGTGTGTGTGTGTGTGTGTGTGGGTGTGTGTGTGGTGTGTGTGTGGGGTGTGTGAGTGTGGGGTGTGTGTGTGGGTGTAGGGTGTGTGTGTGGGTGTGTGTGTGGGGGGTGTGTGTGTGTGTGTGTGTGTGGGGNTGTGTGTGTGTGGGTGTGTGTGTGTGTGGNTGTGTGTGGGGTGTGTGTGTGTGGGGTGTGTGTGGTGTGTGTGTGGGGGTGTGTGTGTGTGTGTGTGTGTGTGGGGT
The DNA here is from genome assembly GCA_018977245.1 of Lethenteron camtschaticum. Lineage (NCBI taxonomy): Eukaryota > Metazoa > Chordata > Hyperoartia > Petromyzontiformes > Petromyzontidae > Lethenteron > Lethenteron camtschaticum. The sequence continues at coordinate 5,135,215 of MU249614.1, read as the reverse complement.
GTGTGTGGGGTGTGTGTGTGGGGTGTGTGTGTGTGTGTGTGTCGTGTGTGTGTGGGGAGTGTGTGTGTGTGTGTGTGTGTGTGGTGTGTGTGTAGTGTGTGTGTGTGGGTGTGGTGTGTGTGTGTCCACCCCGCGCGTTGTACACAACACGTGTCGCACATCGCCCCGTCTCTCGGACGCACTCGGGCGACACGAAGACACGGGACCGATCCACCCCCGCATCTCCTTGTTACAGCTCCACGTTCTGCTGCTGCTGCTGCTCTAGAGAGAGAGAGCGCGCCGAGTTGAGGCCTTAGCTCCGGCGTGTGATGATGTGGGTGAGTGGTGAGCAGTGAGCCGGGCAAGTGCTGTTCGCGACTCAAAGACAAAGATCCCCGTGTAGCCTTAACAGACGAGGGTGTGTTAGCGAGCACCTATGAAGGCCGGTACGGCACACGAGGGGTGGGTGGCCAGTACCACGCCCGGCCGCCTTTGTCTCCCCAGTGGCGATGTTTACACATCGCGTGAGTCAACCTAGGGGAGGCCCAGGACCGGTTCAGATAATCGTCACTGGTGTTGGTGGCCGTGAGCGGGAATCGAACTCGGGTCGCCGGGTTCGTAGCGCAGCGTAGGCGCTAACCGCTGCACCACCGCTCCCAATCGCGACACACACGCACGCACACACACACATATACCCGCACTGACCAGAGTGGGAAGTATGGCTTAAATTACCTCGTATGAACCTGATAAGGGTGTTTTAGGCCTTCGTGCAGCAGTGGATTGACGACCATTTAACATGTGCTAATCGCGTGATCATAGAAGATTGTTAGAAATATAGATGCGTGTGTCTGTGTGATGTGTGTAATTATATATATATACAGTCCACAAGTACAAACGAGGTACAACAATAAAATGATCCTCAAGGTGGTCATCCCGGGCTCTCAAATAATACAAAATGGGCCGAGGCAATTCAATGTTGGTATTTCTGGGACACTATTTTTGTTCCCAGGGGTGTACTTCACTCCACGACTGGGGCACCGATCAATCCGACATCGGTGCCGCCACTCCGCGATGTCGAAACGCAGTGAGGACGATTACGCTGAGACCCCGAACCGCTCGCGGTACGCACCGGGGTTCAAGTTCATGTATTAGGTGTAGCGCTGTGAGCCATTCGGCTCTTGAATCGGGTGAACCGCAACAAACAAAAANCAAAAACATGAACAAGGAAAACATCTTAAAGTGACTATGTGACTGAGTGCAAACAGAAAATCCAAGAAAAGACAGCAAAATATTGCAGAAAAAGCACCAACGCTGTGTGCACAAATCCCAGTGGGATGCAAGTCAAACAACAACAACCACAAGACAACTTAGATTAAGGCCATCAGTCTAACTCCGTACTACAACAAACAAACATGGCCAAACCAAAAACTTTTCGAAATCACCAAAATAAAGCCATAAAAGCAATGAAACAGCGANCATAGGAACGTGACCGAATTTTCACAATAAACGACGTAACACATGAACTACACCAAACTCTGCAGCCATAGCTGGCTGCATGAGTCACTCCACAACAGCAGGAGCATCAGTCGGAGTGTCAACATTTTTCAATGCACCTTTAAGATCAGCACACTAAATCAAAGCACAAGATCATACTTTGCAGCGATCATCCGGAGCGAAACGTTTTATTTTAGGCCACTGAATAGCAGTGGCAGCTAGGGGTGTACAACTCCTCGAGAGCAATCTCATTGATATGCTAATTTTTTCTCTAACCCCTCCCTCTCTCTGCCTCCGCCCCCCTCTGTCTATTTAAGGCCACCCCACAGAGACGATCACCCCTCTCTGTTACCTGTGTTGCTCTCTCTATGTATCTTGGTGATATCTGTCTACTAATATGTCTGACTATAGTTTTCTGGTTAGATTTTATGTCGCTATTTCATTATACCTGATGATGATTGCTTGTGTTGCAATCGAAACGTCGTAATATGCTATTATTTAATTTATTATTTTATCTTTAGACGTGACTTAACCGAAAGAACCAAATAATAATTCCTCTAGAGCAGTTTTGAGTGAAGATCTCATAGGTAGTGATCCAAGTTGCGGTTTATTGGCAATAGCATTCCAGACCCTCGGGCATCAATAGCAAAGGCCCTTCCTCCAGTATTTGTACGGCAATAAGGAATGTGAAGCTGGTGGTGCATCGTGAGTACACCTCGTCCAGATGAGTTCGACTGCCGCGTCGCCACCATGGCTGCAGGGCGTTGGTGTACATGTTGTTCACTTCGATTATTGTGAAAACCCGGTCACATAATAATTGCTTTTTACCCTTCTATCTGGCAACAAAACTGACACCTTTTTACAAGGAGTCATGTTTGCATCGACCGCAATACCTGCAGTCATAATACAAACAAAATAACATAACTCTGATAATGTGCACTGTCCTTGAAGTTGATTGGTCCACACCCGAGACAGCTTTCCTTAGAGCCTAGTCTCACATGGGTTGGACCAGATGACGCCAAAAGGCGCACAAATGAGATTCCCATAGTGTAGAATTCGGTCACAGTTCCTATGATCACTGTTTCATTGCTTTCATGGCTTTATTTTGGTGATTTCGAAAAGTTTTTCGGTTTGGCCATGTTTGTTTGTTGTAGTACGGAGTTAGACTGATGGCCTTAATCTAAGTTGTCTTGTGGTTGTTGTTGTTGTTTGACTTGCATCCCACTGGGATTTTTGCACACAACGTTGGTGTACGGTGTTTTTTTCTGCAACATTTTGCTGTCTTTTCTTGGATTTCAGTTTGCACTTAGTCACTTATTCACTTTAATATGTTTTCTTGTTCATGTTTTTTGTTTTTTTGTTTGTTGCGGTTGCACCCGATTCAAGAGCCGAATGGCTCACAGGGCTATACCAAATAAATGAACTTGAAACTTGAACCATCAACAGACTAAACATGACTGCATCACGGACATTGTGCGAGAGCCGGGGTGCTGTGGGGTTCCCGGGGTACCATAGTACTGTATAACTCCACATGTATACGCATGAACAGCGAGTGTCATTCATCTTCAGAGTTTACCAACAGACTCGCATCACTCTGATCGCACGCGCGCACACAACATTACTGACCCACGCTCCCCTCTGTCAATCTACTCGCTGGACGAAGCCATCCGCCTGGGATTGTTGAGCCATTCTTCACCATTCAATGCTCAATCTTAATTCAAGCTTGCGTGCCGTGCCGCGTCGTCATCTTACTTGCAGCAGCATCACGTTGCCGTCCACTCATTGATATGCAATTTTTTTCTCTGCCCCTCTCTCTCCGTCCCCACCCCCCTCTCTATATATAAGGCCCGTCACAGAAACGACCTCTCTCTTTGTGCCGATATATGTCCTCTCTCTGTGTGTCCTTGTGATGTCTGTCTGCTTGTATGTCTGTCTATAGTTTTCTAGTTAGATTTTTGTTGCTATTTCTTTTATGCCTGATGATGATTGCTTGTGTTGCAATCGAAACGTCGTAATATGCTAGTATTTAATTTATTATTTTATCTTTAGACGTGACTTTACCGAAAGAACCAAAGAATCATTCAATGCTCGTTGATGATCGATTGACCGTGCCCATCACGCAGGTTCAAGATCAATCGATCGCTTCGCCAAGCGATGTCAAACCCCGCCACATAACGCACTGGGGATGAAACACTCACTACTCATACAACAGATAAAGATTCCACCACCCCCGTATAGCCTTTGACAGGCTGGTGGGGGCAAGTGCAGTCAGCGAGCTTCTATTGTTCAAGGCCGATACGGCGCGGTTGTGTGGCCAGCACCACGCCCGGCCGCCTTTGTCTCCCAATGCTGATGTTCTACACACTGATGTAAGGCTGTACATATACACACAAATATAAGACAAATATCTCCCGTGTAGCCTTAACAGACTGTAGGGGCAAGTGCTGTTAGTGAGCACCTATGAAGGCCGGAACGGTACACGAGGGGTGGGTGGTCACCACCACGCCCGACCGCCTTCGTCTCCCTAGCGGCGATGTTTACACACCGCACCAGGTACTCGTTTCAGGCTGAGTCGACCTAGGGGAGGCCCAGGACCGGTTCAGATAATCGTCACTGGTGAGGGCCGTGAGCGGGAATTGAATTCGGGTCGCCGGGTTTAGTAGCGCAGCGTAGAGCTAACCACTGCGCCACCGCTCCCCACATATACACACACACAGACACACACACACAGACACACACACACAGACACACACACACACACGCACGTACACGTGACTATTGCGAACATTACACACACGAACGTACGCGCGCTCATGCTCGTGTTGTCGTTGTGTGTTCAGACGCATTACATCAAACATTCCTGCACTCACCTGAGCACGATTGGCTACGTGCTGTGCGAAAGAAGTTCAACACACACACACACGCACACACACACACACGCACACACACGCACACGCACACACACGCGCACGCACACGCACACACACACACGCATACACACACACACACACGCACACACGCGCACACACACGCACGCACCCACGCACACGCACGCACCCACGCACGCACCCACGCATACACACACACACACACGCACACACGCACACGCACATGCACACACACGCACACACACACGCACACACACGCATACACACACACGCACACACGCACACACACACACGCACACACACGCACACACACACACATGCACACACACACGCACACACACGCACACACACACGCACACACACACGCACCCCCACACAGAAGCACTCATATACACAAAGATCCCCCGTGTAGCCTGCACAGACTGTTGGGGCAAGTGCAGTTCGCGAGCAGCACCTATGAAGGCCGGCACGGCACACGAGGGGNTGGGGGGGGTGGCCAGCTCCACGCCCGGCCGCCTTTGTCTCCCCAGTTGCGATGTTTACTACGCAGCAACATACGTTAACACACATGCAGACAATCACACACGCATGCAGTACATGGACGCAGACCACAACAAACACACACACATCGCGACACACGGATGTACACATGCGTCAACACAATCACAACTATACATTTAGTAACACACGTACACTTGTACAATAAGCACTTGTGTATTCACACACAAATACAAACATGTACACATGAACACGCACACGCATTAACACTCACACACGAAACATGAACACACACGTATCGATTAGGACACAATAATATACACAAACAAATTAACACAAAAAGCAGACACACACGAACGCATATATTAATATATGTACATATTAACACAAACGTATACATACACATTTAGATGCACACACATACACGTATGCATTAACAACAACAACCGCTATTCGCCACTAAGTGGCGGTGACGTCACCACGACGCTTGTACAGGCGATGTGCACCTTGAGGCCACGTGAAGTGTCGAACGCCCGCTGGCAGGAGGTCACGGGCAGACCCAGCAGGTGCCACGGGTCGACTGACCGAGATGACCGAGATGACTGGCTGATGCACCACCTGTGCCCCCTACTGTGCCAACTTGCTGTGCTTAGCCACCCGGCACTCCGCTCGTTGTTGTGAGCGTCGCTCCTCCGCCCTCCGTTGTTGTTGGAGGACGACTGCTCCAACTGGCCAGTAGCGTCCTTCACGAGCCTCCTCCTCTGAGGCCGATCTTGACACCGCTGGTACCGGTCCACTCAGCTCCACATCCTCCTGTACCACATCACTCCATCTCTTCTCTAACCCGTGCCGCGCCCGTTTAGCCCCCTCTATCCGGCCGAACAAAAGCTGTTTAGGCATGCGGTGGCTGGGCATGCGGGCTACATGATCCAGCCAATGCAGTCTTGCCTACCGGAGGAGCTCACCGATGGGACTTTGTCCTGATCTTTCAAGGACTTGTGAGCTCCTCACACAATCCAGCCTGGTTAGACCCAGGATGGATCGTCGGCAGGCCAGCCTAAATGTTTCTAACCGGCGAAGATGCTCCATTAGGGGGGTCCACGTTTCGCAAGCGTAGAGAAGGAGGGAATGACTGTGGCCGAGAAGACCTGAATCTTCGTGCGGAGCGACAGACCAGGTAGCTTCCACACAGTGTTACGCAACGATGAAAATATATTGCCACTCGACTGATTAGGAGTGAGACCTCTGCTGTTAAACTGGAGCCGGCCATAAGCACACTGCCCAGGTATGGGAAACTCTTTCCACAACTGCCCCATCACTGATCGGGAGTTGTGTGGGTGGAGTGTCCGATGGTACAAAATACCCAGACAGGTGCTTAGTTTTGGTGGGGTGATGGTAAGGCCCCACCTCTTAGTGGCACGCTCCAGTCTCAGCAGCAGCGTCTCCAAATCCTCCTCTGAATGAGCAGCTATTACCAAATCATCGGCATACATAACGTGGTTGACCAATAGGGAACCATCCCTTGATCGCACCCGGGCATCGATCAGCCTCCCATTATATATGTACCAAATGGAAATTCCCCGGTGCAGCTATTGAAGGCTTCACGAACTACGTGGTCGAAATAGATATTAGATAATGTGGAGCCAGAGGACATCCTGTCGCACCTCAAGGTGAACAGAGAATGGCTCCTACTCCCAGCCACGTAGTTTTACTCGGGCCCGCTCACCATCATGAAGGTCCTTAATGATCGTGAACAGAGGGTCAGGGACTCCGAAAGCACGAAGAACAACCAGGGCCCAGGCCTACTGATGGCATCATAGGCCTTGACCAGGTCAATAAAGCAGAGATGTAGGTTTTGTTGGAGTTCCCTACACCTCTGCTGCAGCAGACAGAAAATATGGCATCTGCGCATTGGGGCTCCGCAAATCTGCAAACTTGTTCCTGGGGTGATGGTAATAGGTGTGGTGCTGCAGTTTACTTTTTTTATGGAGTTAAAGAGTGATTTGTGATCGCGGGCCATTCAGGCATTCCATCTCCTCAGCAACCACCACCCATCCTTGCAGTGCCCCACGGCTCTCCGAACCTCCGAGTGAAGGCTGCGGTAAGCCTCCTCATTCTCCAACGTGGGATGCTGTAGCCGATGAGAGTGGGCCTGCCGCTTTTTCTCAGGCAGCCTGAACACCTCTGTCAACCAGGGTCTCTGGGGAGGTCTGGACTGCGTACCCAAAGCAGCCATTGCAGCTGCATGAGCCACAGTCCTAAACCTCGTCCATTTCCCTCGACATCAGGAGGAGTGGGGGACGATGCCAATCCAGCCGCAAGCGATGATGAAATTCTCGCTTGCAACTTTCATCAGCTAGCTGAGACCAGGCCACCTTAGGTTTGAATGGGGTCCTGGGTGTACACCCACCACCAGAGTGGAAGAATGGCAGGCGCATCTTACAGATAAGTCGATGGTCAGTGGGCAGATCAGCTCCACGGTAGGTCCTGGTGTCAAGGCCATGGGCCGCATCTGCTGTTCCGTCACTATGTAGTCCAGCAGATGCTCTTGCTTGGACCCGGCATGCATCCATGATGTGGTGTGGATGCACCAATGCCGGAACAGCGTGTTGGTAATTAAAAGCCCATGGGCTGCACAAAAATCTAGTAGCCTCCTGCTGCTGTTATTGAGCTGATCTGGCCCATGCCTTGCAATCACTCCAGACCCGGTGCCAGCATCATGACCAACTCGGGCATTGAAGTCACCCAACAAGATGACTCTATCCCAAGGGGCCACTTTAGCCAGCACCTGTGACAGCAGGTCATAGCAGCCATTTGACTCATCGGCCTTGCCTGCATCCCTCCACGGATGTTCGTCTTCGGTGGGGGCATAAGTACACCAACACCACTCCTCGCCTCTGGTTGATGGAAGGCGAGCTCAAAGTAGCCTGGGGCTTACAGCTTCCCACACCTCACCACCATGCTTCCACGCCCCCTTCATTCTTTTGTTCAGAAGAAGAGCCACACCCTGTTGTTTGGCAGTCTCCTGCCCCGAGTGGAGGACTGTCCCTCCTCATGGTGGCAGGAGCCAGAGCCGGTCCACCAAACCTCCTGAATACCACAGAGATCCAGGCAGTACCGGTCCAGCTCCCAACAGAGGAGTGGCAGCCTTTCCTCCGCAGTGAGCGTTCGAACATTCCACGTGGCCACCCGTAGTGGTTTTTGTTGTTTCTGGAGGAGCCCCGAGGGTAAAGATTCAGTGTCTTGGCTCCGCCAAATGGGTTTGGCCAGGAGACGTCATAGACGCCTGTCCCCCGGGGCCTCCGGCACAAGCTTATTAATGAAATGAACACACATACATTCTCACACATACATCCTTAGCAGAATGTTGGGGCAAGTACTGTTAGTGAGCACCTATGAAGGCCGAAACGGCACACAAGGGGTGGGTGGCCAGCGGCATGCCCGGCCGCCTTTGTCCCCCAAGTGGAGATGTCTACACACCGTACCAGGTACTCATTTGAGGCTGAGTCGACCTAGGGGTGGCCCAAGACCGTTTCAGATAATCGTCACTACTGGTGTTGGCCGTGAGTGGGAATCGAACTCGGGTCGCCTGGCAGCGCGTTCACCGCTACACATTGAGACACACACAGTAACACACACACAGTAACACACACACATTAACACACACACAGTAACACACACACTAACACACACACTAACACACACAGACACACACAGTAACACACAGTAACACACACAAACACACACNGTAACACACACAGACACACACGTGACACACACAGTAACACACACAGTAACACACACACTAACACACACACAGTAACACACACAGTAACACACACAGTGACACACACACAGTGACACACACACAGTAACACACACACATTAACACACACAGTAACACACACAGTAACACACACAGTAACAAACACAGTAACACACACACATTAACACACACAGTAACACACACACAGTAACACACACAACACACACAGTAACACACACAGTAACACACACAGTAACACACACATTAACACACACACAGTAACACACACACATTGAGACACACACATTGACACACACACATTAACACACACAGTAACACACACAGTAACACACACAGTAACACACACACATTAACACACACAGTGACACACACACAGTAACACACACACAGTAACACACACACAGTAACACACAATAGTGACACACACACAGTAACACACACAGTAACACACACACTAACACACACACAGTAACACACACACAGTAACACACATAGTGACACACACACAGTAACACACACAGTAACACACACACACNGTAACACACACACAGTACACACACACAGTAACACACATACACACACAGTAACACACACACATTAACACACACACAGTGACACACACACAGTAACACACACACAGTAACACACACACATTAACACACACACAGTACACACACACACACNGTAACACAGTAACACACACACAGTAACACACACACAGTGACACACACACAGCAACACACACAGTANCAAACACACAGTAAAACACACACATTGACACACACAGTGACACACACACAGTGACACANACACAGTGAACCACATTNACACACACAGTGACACACACACAGTAACACACACAGTACACACACNCGTCACACNCAGGTNACACACACACACAGTGCACACACGACACCACACAGTCACACACAACACAGTGACACACACACAGGNCACACACATCAGTACNCACAATTGACACACCAGTGACACACACACAGTGACACACACATCATTAACACACACAGAACACACACACAGTAACACNCAGTATACAAAAAACAAAGATCCTCCGTGTAGCCTTAACAGACTGTTGACAAGTGCAGCAGCGACACCTATGAGGCCGAACGGACCAGGGGGGGGTGNCCAGCACCACTGCCCGGCCAATAGCAATGTTTTCTACACGCGCTAACCGCTACACCAGGTACTCATTTGAGGCTGAGCCGACCTAGGGAGGCCCAGCATCGGTTCAAACAATCGTCACTGCTGTTGGGTTCCTAGCGCAGCGCGCTAACCACTACACCAGGTACTCATTTGAGGCTGAGCCGACCTAGAGGAGGCCCAGTATCGGTTCACACAATCGTCACTGCTGTTGGGTTCATAGCGCAGCGCGCTAACCACTACACCAGGTACTCATTTGAGGCTGAGCCGACCTAGGGGAGGCCCAGTATCGGTTCAAACAATCATCACTGCTGTTGGGTTCATAGCGCAGCGCGCTAACCACTACACAGGTACTCATTTGAGGCTGAGCCGACCTAGAGGAGGCCCAGTATCGGTTCAAACAATCATCACTGCCGTTGGGTTCCTAGCGCAGCGCGCTAACCACTACACAACGGCTCCCGCACGCGTACATTAACGCACGCACACACGCACGCACGCACAGGCACACACACACACACGTGCACATTGGGACACACACGTCAACTCACGTGTTCCCCGTTTCTTAGAAATCCTCCAAAGTCTCTCTGACGAGCTGCCAACAACACTCGGCTGCCACCGGCTGCACACAAAACCCGGCGCGGCTCAGCGCGCCGCGGATCCGGAGCGTCCAGTCCGGTGCCAAATCTTCCCGGATCGCAATCTCCGCTCGCCGCGTGGTGTGTGTGGTTGTGGTGGTGTGGTGGTGGGTGGTTGTGGTGGTTGTGGTGTTGTGGTTGTGTTGGTNGTGGTGGTTTGGTGGTGTGGTGGTTGGTGTGTGGTGGTGTGGTGGTGTGGTGGTGGTGTGNTGTGTGTGGTGTGTGGTGTGGTGGTTGTGTGGTTGTGGTGTTGTGGTTGTGGTGGTTGTGGTGGTGTGTGGTGTGGTGGGGTGGGTGGTGGTGGTGTGGTGGTTGTGGTGGTGTGGTGGTGGGTGGTTGTGGTGGTGGGTGGTTGTGGGGTGGTGGTTGGTGGTGTGGTGGTGTGGTGGTGTGGTGGTTGTGGTGGTGTGGTGGTGTGTTAGTATGGCGGTGTGTTGTGTGGTGGTGTGGTGTGGTGGTGTTNTGGTGTGTTGGTTATGGTGGTGTGGTGGTGTGGTGGTGGTGGTGTGGTGGGAATGCTGTCAGAAAGTGCCGCTGGCTAGCACCTATTATAGCTCGGTCGTGAAGAGGCAGTGCGCTAAGGGAGCGGACGCACCACACACCACCACCACCATACACCACCACACCACCTCCACCACCACCACCACCACCACCACCACCGCACAACACCACCACCACCACCATNCACCACCACCACCACNACNACCGTNCACACCACCACCNTTANCACCACCACACACCCAACCGTGGAAACNACACACCACCACCACACCACCACCGCAAATCACCTCCACTGCCGTGTTGTAATTAACACCACCACACACNACCACACACATNACCGCACATCACCACCACCGCACATCACCANCACAACCACCGCACACCACCACCGCACACCACCACCACACACCACCACACACCACCACCACCACACACCACCACACACCACCACACANCACCCACCACCNCCACACACACCACACACACACACCGTACCACACACACACCACCACACNACCACCACACACAGCACACCACACACACCACCACACCGCACCACCACACACACCACACACACACCACCACACACACCACCACCACACACACCACCCCACCACCACACACACACCACACACCACNACCCACACACCGTACACTCCACACACACCACACCACACACCACCACACCACCACACCACCCACACACACCACCGCACACCCCATCGCAGTGTCCCGGAACGAGACGAAGCCACAATGGACGGTGGCTGCCAAAATAATTCTCGGAATGGTGTTCCGGACTGTTCCGGCTAAAAGGAAAGCGCCGAGTTTCCATGAATTTCAAAAATAAAAACCCACCACGAATCCGGGACACAACCAGCATCTACCGGAGGATCATTTCGCTGAAAGGGATAACCCGATTATCTTAGGCGCAATCATAATAAAAATACTACTACTACCATTTGGAGCGAGCTCATAGAATGTCACAAAACAAAGAGTTCAAGGTCGACTTCGTTTGCCGGAGTGACACCACAGCCATCGAAAACAGCGAAAGAGTCCAGCAGGGCAGTGAACTTTTAAATAAAAAATCACAACTCACGAACTCCATTGGAACCTTATTTGCCAGTAAAAAAATATGATAATTGTTTTTTACCCGTCTATCTGGCAACAAAACTGACACCTTTTTTTTACAAGGTGTCATGTTTGCATAGACCAAAAAACATAACTCTGATTATCAGAGTTATCTTCTTGGTTCTTTCGGTAAAGTCACGTAGAAGGGAAGTAATAAAATAATAAAAATAAAACATAATAAAATAATTCTCACGACGTTTCGGCACAACGCAAGCAGCCGTCCTCAGGCTTTTCATTCAGACGCTGTCTCCCCGACAGACCTGGTCTTTACCTGAGAACGGCTGCTTGCGTTGTGGCCGAAATGTCGTGAGAATTATTTATTATGTTTTATTTTATTATTTTATTACTTCCCTTCTACGTGACTTTACCGAAAGAACCAAGAAGATGAATCCCTGCAGTCACGAAAGCTTTAAATCGAAATATCAGAGTTATGTTTTTTGTTTGCATTATGGCTGCAGGTATTGTGGTCTATGCAAACATGACACCTTGTAAAAAAAGGTGTCAGTTTTGTTGCAGATAGAAGGGTAAAAAACAATTATCAACTCACGAACTGTGCACGCGTACTGCAGGGCAACTGGTCAGTATCATAAACACAAATGTCCCGCGACTAAAGAGTTTGCTGAGACAACAAATAATTAGCGGCTACGACGAACAGCCTAACAGCACAAAAGTCATCTGATTTGAAGTTTTCGGTAAAGTCACGTGGTGTAAAATAAATTAAATGACGACGTTTCGGGCGCAACACAAGCGTCCGTCATCAGGTGGACAATCACAGCAAGAAACAATTGTTTCCTGCTGATTTAATTGATTTTATTTTATACCTACGTGACTTTACCGAGAGCCCGAAAAGTACGTTCACAATAATACGTTACGATCACCGCTTGACGTAAATTATAATAGGAGACCATTTGAGTTATACTCTTTGATTTCGGCAGTCACGAAAGCTTCAAATCACCATTTGTGTTATTCTGATCTGGATGGTTGTTTGTCTCTGTTGAGTGGAGCTCAGCGTAAGGGATAAGTTCGAGTTTAAACGTCTTAAAGTCACACATCTGACACATTGAATATTCTCACGAATATATTATGAGCATCGTGTTTTTGTTCGCATGTTCGACACAAGTGCCGTGTGTGATTGATGCAGACATGATTCATCGCAGAAGGTTTTCCATTTGGTATTTGAACATCTTGTATGGCCAGAAAGGATACAACCTATTCTTGTTTGTCCATTCTCACGTATACCGTTCCACGTATTTGCTATTCTTACATTCCCTGTATATATAAACACAATTAAATTTCTGTACAGATTAAAACAAATGTGTTCTGACCCACGTGGGCCTTACTTGAAAGGCTGTGTTATAAGTGCCGCTTCAATCGGTCCCCAGTTAGACCGACCGATCCTTCGCGGGAGAACAGAAATTTTAGTTTTTTTAAATCCATTATATAGCTTTTTTTGGGGAGGGGTAGTTAGATCGCGTAAATATAAATGTCTCGTTAAACCCGGCCAACCACTCGACACAGCCAATTAGTAAGGGGTCTGTCACGTAAACAGAACGTGGCAATTCGTGACTAGTACAGTTTTCTTTAAAAAATCACACCGATTCAATTCAACATTCACAACGACGCGAAACGTTACGTACTAAAGTTGAACGTTCACTTCGTTAGAAGCGGTGTCCTTGTCCTGTTTCTACCCCCGTCCCCTGCAAAGTGTTTCTGGAATGTCCATTGCTGGGGGGTGATTCTAGGAACGGTCTACAGGGTCCCGTCGTGACGCATCTCTTTACTCATCAACTCGAATTTATTTTCAAATACAAAGATATATACTTTATAATCTTTTATAGCAACTCGAGATGATGACGGCGGGGTGGGTGGTGGGTGGTGGGGGAGGGTCCTTCAAGCAACTCGAGTTTCGCCCTTCAACTGCGAGATTCCTGCAGGGGCAAATCGGGACAACTCGCATTTCATGGACTTTGCGTCGTTGTTGTTGTTGTTGGTATTGGACGTCTGTGAACAAACGCTTGAAAGCTCATCGGATTCCTCCATTAATTCTAGATTTGAAGCTTTCGTGACTGCAATGATTCATATTCTTAGGTTTTTTCGGTAAAGTCACGTAGGTAAAACATTAAAATAAATGTTATTATATTTATTATATAATATTATTTTATTTTATTATTTTATTTTACTTTTATTAATTTTAATGTTTTACCTACGTGACTTTACCGAAAAAAACCTAAGAATACGGGATTCCTCCAGTTTCTTCTGCGGAATCACGTTGCTGCTGCTGTTGTTGTTGTTGAACTGTACGGACACCCCGTAGGCCCTGCAACAAACGAAAGCGTAATTCAGCGACGTAATTGTAAGAGCCTGCAGGGAAAGAGATGATGACGAGTGCATTCCGACGCGGAGCTGTGCATCGCAAAGGGAATTAACTCGTGCCAGGCTAGGTGCATGTCGAGGCCGTGTGAAGTGTCCCAACGGGCCAAGGTCAGAGGTCGCAAACGGGCTTTGATTCCTTACCCGTACCCGTACCCGGCCGCACCAGGGTCGCAAACGGGTACCGGGTATCGGGTAGGGTATGGGTATCGGGTACCGATTGCGACCTCTGGCCAAGGCACAAAGACAAAGTGCCCCCCCTCCCCCGTGTAGCCTACACGGGCTGTTAGGGGCAAGTGCTGTTCGCGAAGGGATGGCTCTGCAGAGCGCAAGCACCACGCCCGGCGCCTTTGTCTCCCTCGGCGATAGCACGGCTGGCTTACGTGTACGGCGCGAAAGAAATTCAACAGACAAACATCGCGCACNGCATCGGGCACGGTCATCGCTTGAAGCTGCAGGCCAGGACCGGTTCTAGAGATAATCGCCACTTGGTGTTGGTGCGTGAGCGGGAATCGAACTCAGGTTGCCGGGTTCGTAGGGTTTAGTGTCTGTGTGTGTAACGCGAACCGCTACAAAACACACAGCAAATTGCACAGGAAGGCACTCACTCTCAAGCACTTACAAAAGCACACACATACACAAGCAATCAATCACACACACGCACAGATACGCATGCACTCAAGGACTCTCTCTTTCTCTCTCTCACACACACAACAAAGAAACAGATCCCCGTATAGGCTGCACAGACTGTTGGGGCAAGTGCTGTTAGCGAGCAGCACCTATGAATGCGGCCACGACACACGAGGGGTGGGTGGCCAGCACTACGCCCGACCGCCTTTGTCTCCCAGTGTCGATGATTACACATCGCATACCGGGTACTCATTTGAGGCTGAGTCGATCTAGAGAGGAGGCCCAGGACCGGTTCAGATAATCGTCACCGATGTTGGCCGTGAGCGGGAATCGAACTCGGGCCACGCCGGGTTTGTATCGCCGTGCGCGAACCGCTGCACACCGCTCTCGCACACAAAGACAAACATCCCCCCTCCCCATAGCCTTCACAGACTGTTGGGGCAAGTGCAGTTAGCGAGCACCTATTAGGAGCGGAACGGTACGCCTATGATGGGGGTTGGTGTGGTCAGAACCACTCCGGGCCGCCTTTGTCTCCCCGGGGGTGTTAGCGCTCTGAATTTTTGCCGACCCGCCCAAAATTGGGCGTGTGTCAAGAAGAGCTTCATAGCTCTTCGGATTTCCTTCAGTCTAAGTAAAGATGTACGACGGTTTTAGGATGGGGCCTTCCGATCACCCGGAGTTCACCCTATTGAGCCGGGACAGTAGCTGGCTATGGGTGGTGTTTGTTTTGTCAAATCCGCTGTTGAGTGAGGGCCTCTATTTGACCATACTTCACCACTTTAGCCAGTGCGGATTGGTGAAGGCGTGGAGCAGATTATTTATCGCTACCGTATATCACAACGCAGACCCGCGAGCCGCCTGTAACCCCAGCTATGCACATTGGTTGATCACCCAAGGACTAAGCAGGCTCTCGTCTGCTGTGTACGCACGTTGAACTTTTTTCGCACCGTACGTAGCCAACTGCGTCCATCGGATGTTCAAGTTCAAGTTCATTTCAAGGTGATGTATTAGGTATATAGCCCTGTGAGCCATTCGGCTCTTGAATCGGGTGCAACCGCAACAAACAAAAAACAAAAGCATGAACAAGAAAACATCTTAAAGTGAATATGTGATTTTTTTCGATTTAAAGCTTTCGTGACTGCAGGGATTCATCTTCTTGGTTCTTTCGGTAAAGTCACGTAGAATGGAAATAATAAATAATAAAATAATAAAAATAAAACATGATAAAATCATTCTCACGACGTTTCGGCCACAACGCAAGCAGCCGTCCTCATGTGGAGAACAGGTCTGTCGAGAAGACAGTCGAAAAACCTAAGAGTCTGAACTCTGTCTTCTCGACAGACCTGTTCTTCACCTGAGGACGGCTGCTTGCGTTGTGGCCGAAACGTCGTGAGAATTATTTTATTATGTTTTATTTTTATTATTTTATTATTTTCATTCTACGTGACTTTACCGAAAGAACCAAGAAGGTGAATATGTGACTAAGTGCAAACAGAACATCCAGGAAGAGACAGATGATTGCTATGTATATTCCAAATTGAGTACATTTGTGTTATTTAGTCATTTTAAAATGTGTTAAATTATGACACTGCCACACGGTAGCTACGCTTGCAAACTACGTCGGTGGGGGTCTTTAACTCGGGCGGCCGGGGGATTTGAACCGTGAACGTCTGCAACAAGCGGCGAGCGCTGGGTCATGTCTGTGGGTCTCAGCTCAAGTTCAAGTTTTAAGTTCATGTATTAGGTATAGCCCTGTGAGCCATTCGGCTCTTGAATCGGGTGCAACCGCAACAAACAAAAAACTAAAACATGAACAAGAAAACATCTTGGAGTGAATATGTGACTATGTGCAAACAGAAAGTCCAAGAAAAGACAGCAAAATATTGCAGAAAAAAGCACCGTACACCAACACTGTGTCCAAAAATCCAGTGATGCGGGGGGAAGAAGGGTGACGAGATGGGCGCATTGCGGCCGATGAGGTGTAATCGTTAACACCAGCCACGATCGATCCACTGCTGGATGAAGGCCTCCCCAAACCGTCGACATTCCCACGATTCGTGATTTCATTGCTCCATCTCTCATCAGCGGACGTGCTTCTCAGGCGCGGACCCTAGGAAATGCTCTTAGGCTGCCCGTATGTATGTGTACAGTCGTCTGTATCTATACAATTGACTCACTCGTCCCGTCAGAGTAATATGGAATGTACAGCACTGCGAGGTGAACGACATGAGTAGGTTGAGACAGTAAATTCAGCTGTGACGGTCCCACCTGATGACGGAGACTTGTGTTGCCTCCGAAACGTCGTGATTTGTTATTTTATTTCTATTATTTTTTATTTTTACTTACGTGACTTTACCGAAAAACCTCAGAGTATGAATCCTTGCGGTGACGAAAGCTTCACATCTAGAATTAGGTACGAGTGTTATATTAATTGCAATACACTGGCTCCCTCTACTGGAATACGAGCAAAATTCGCTTCTGTGTGTTCCAGGAACAAAAATCACGAGTTTATCCCGAAACAAAGACAAAGATCCCCGTATGGACTTTACCAAACTGCCGGGGCAAGTGCTGTTAGTGAGCACCTATTAAGGCCGGCACGGCACACGAGGGGTGGGTGTTCCATACACAGAATCATTATTTTGGCCCAACAGCACACACAGCACACACAAAGGTATAACATATCTTTACCACGTGACTTTACCGAAAGAACCAAAGAGTATGATCCTGCAGTCACGAACACATTGTCCTGCGGAGGGAGCTGGTAGGAACGTTGGGTCGCACGGTCAATGGCCAGGGTCAACGGCGGCGTGGTGTATTCCGCAAATATGCCGACTGTGAGGGCGGGCACAAGCCGGCGTGAGTAGGTTAAACGTTGAGTTTGATAAGGGCACCACGGGGTGACCAGCCCTCCCACCAGCTCCACCCTCCACCCCCACCCAGCCTCACCCTCCCCCCAGCCTTCCCACCCTCCCACCCAGCCCCTCCCCACCCAGCCCACCTCCCACCCAGCTCTTCCCACCCTCCTTCCCACCCAGCCCTCCCACCCAGCCCTCCTCCCACCCAGCCCCTCCCTCCCCACCCTCCCTCCCCACCCCCTCCCCACCCAGCCCCACCCTCCACACGCTTTCATTTAACTCACTCTGTTGTTGTCGTTGTTGTTGTCGTATACTCAAATATTGTAACAGAATTTTAACCCACTTCCCAATGTCGAATCGACTGCAAACTTGTATACTTATGTCATACTGATGACAATACTATATTTATCATAATATATATTTTAAACATTATTTTTATATGTTATGTTTTGGCTTGGCTCTAATTGTTCACGGTCAATAATAATACTGGTAGGAACCTACTGGTTCACCAGCCCACAGGGATTATTGTGTCCGTCCGTCGTGGATCCAAAAATGGGAGGGTGGGGCTGGGTGGAGAGGGAGGGTGGGGAGGGCTGGATGGGAGGGTGGGCTGGTGGGGAGGCGCTGGTCACCCGTGGTGCCTTATAAAACTCAACGTTTAACCTACTCACGCCGGCTTGTGCCCGCCCTCACAGTCGGCCATATTTGCGGAATACACCACGCCCGTTGACCCTGGCCATTGACGAGCAACCCAACGTTCCTACCAGCTCCCTCCGCAGGACAATGTGTTCATCACAGATCAATTCCAAATTCTCACACGCGAACGAGACGGCGGTCACACACGCAAGAGCATTGCCCAGTCCCATTGCAATTCGCACATCGCATAAGCGGGTCACGCGCACCGCGGGAGCCAATGGGAGAGGCGCGTTTACCGGCGCGGGCGCCTGTGCGCACTACGAAATCTAAAAGGGGTGCGTTGTGTGTGTTGAGCGCGAT
This sequence comes from Lethenteron camtschaticum, assembly GCA_018977245.1. Lineage (NCBI taxonomy): Eukaryota > Metazoa > Chordata > Hyperoartia > Petromyzontiformes > Petromyzontidae > Lethenteron > Lethenteron camtschaticum. The sequence goes on along the minus strand of MU249614.1, from coordinate 5,116,293 downwards.
TCGCTTCCTGATCGTGTTGAAGTCATTTTTTTGTTTTATTTCAAATTTTGAATCGGCCCCGNGGTTTAAATCAACACAGTCGGCAAACGGTCTTCATCGTTATCATCGTCAACATCGTCGTCGTCGTCGTTAGTACGATTGTTTGGGGTCTACAATTGACTTCCGTGATGGTGAGTGGGCTCTGTAAGACGTGTAGCAGCAGTAGTAGCAGTAGTATCGTCGTCGTCGTCGTTATAATTATTGCTGTTAGTGTTGTGATTTGCCGCGAATTCGTGTGCGGTTATAATAATCACGAGTTTCATCGAGTCGCGTATTTGGTGAGCGATGTGATGGCGGTGGTGGCGTTTTCGTTTTTTAAAGAAAATAAATTGGAATCCCATCCCTGTCAAGCCTTATCAGTGCCCCGGCTTACTACAGACACATTCAAACCTCGCTGGTCACCCCGTGCCCCTTGTACATAGCAACGTTCGTCCGACAAAGTCCCATCATCACGAGGAGAGAAACACAAATAGACACATTTTTATTTTATTTTNGTTGTTATCCGCATTGAAACGGCCGTACGCCGCATGGAGCTGAAACTAAATTTATCTGGAGAAGAAATACGGGCGAACCGTCTGTGTTGATAGTTCGGCAATATCTATGTGTCTCTATGGGTGTCTATGGGTCTATGAGTCTCTGTGTATCTCTGGGTCTCTATGGGTCTGTGTGTCTATGTGTCTCTGGGTCTCTGTGTATCTCTGTGGGTATCTGTGTATCTCTGTGGGTCTCTATGGGTCTCTGTGGTTCTCTGTGTCTCTGTGGGTCTATATGGTCTCTGTGTCTCTGGGTCTCTATGGGTCTCTATGGGGTCTCTGTGTCTCTATGGGTCTCTGTCTCTGTGGTCTATATGTCTCTGGGTCTCTGTGTCTCTATGGGTCTCTGGGTCTCTATGTGTATCTCTGTGGGTCTCTATGGGTCTCTGTGTGTGTGTCTGTGTCTCTTGGGTCTCTGTGGGTCTCTATGGGTCTATATGGGTCTTTGTGGGTCTCTATGTATCTCTGTGGGTCTCTATGTATCTCTGGGTCTCTCTATGGGTCTCTATGTGTCTCTGTGGGTCTCTATGGGTCTCTGGCTCTCTATGGGTCTCTGGGTCTCTATGTATCTCTGGGTCTTTGTGTATCTCTGTGGGTCTCTATGTGTCTCTGTGGGTCTCTATGTATCCTGTGGCTCTCTATGGGTCTCTATGTATCTCTGTGGGTCTCTATGTATCTCTGTGGGTCTCTATGTATCCCTATGGGTCTCTATGTATCTCTGTAGGTCTCTATGTATCTCTGTGGGTCTCTATGGGTCTCTATGTGTCTCTAGGGTCTCTATGTATCCCTATGGGTCTCTCTCTGTGGGTCTCTATGTATCTCTATGGGTCTCTGTGTCTATCTGTGTATCTCTATGGGTCTCTGGGTCTCTGTGTCTCTGGGTCTCTATGTATCTATATGGGTCTCTATGTATCTCTATGGGTCTCTGTGTGTCTCTATGGGTCTCTATGTATCTCTGTGGGTCTCTATGGGTCTCTGTGGGTCTCTATGTATCTCTATGGGTCTCTGTGTGTCTATATGGGTCTCTGTGGGTCTCTGGGTCTCTATGTATCTCTGTGGGTCTCTATGGGTCTCTGTCTATAATAATAACCTCTACCCTTATAAAGACCAATTCAGACACCGTATCGGTCACCCCGTGCCCTTACACATCTCCACGTTCATCACACAAAGTCCCATCATCACAAGAGACAAACACAAACAAACACAAACATTTTATATATTTAATGTCGCCCGTCTTGTAACGTCTGGTGCGCCGTCTTTAAAGCAAAGTGTACAGTAGAGTACAGTGCGCGCACTGTACACGCGCCGCGTACAGTGCGTGTACAGTGCGGTGTGTGGTGGTGACCGGCTCCCACGTGCGCGGAGCGAAGTAAATCCGAAGAGCTGCGAAGCGCTTCGCTTGATGCAGCGCGGCACGCGAGTCGCTGTGAGCAGAGTAGATGCACGCAACGTACACAAAGTACACAATGTACAAAGTACACAATCACAATGTACACACTCACGCAACGTACACAAAGCACACAATCACAACGTACACAAAGTACACAATCACACTATAGACAATCACAAAGTACACACTCACGATGTACACAATCGTGCACAAAGTACACAATCACAAAGTACACACTCACAAAGTACACGATCACAATACACAAAATCACAATATACACAATCACACACAAAGTACACACCCACAAAGTACACAACGTACACAATCACAAAGTACACAAAATACACAATCACAAAGTACACAACGCACACAGTCACAAAGTACACAATGACACACTACATAATGTACACAATCACACAAAGTACACAATCACACAAAGTACACAATCACACACAAAGTACACGATCACAATGTACACAATCACATTCAACTGGTTACTCTGGGTTTGTTGCAGGACAGGATGGTCCAGATGTCTGGTGACACCACACCAATTAATTGCATAATCATTTCTGTTTCAAATCAATCTTTAAAAAGTATCAAGTTTTAGGGAAATGGGGGGGGGTCACAACACATCTGGACCACCCGCAGGTTCTACGTAATGTAATGTGATGGGTTGGGACGTGTTTTTGGTTCTTTCGGTAAAGTCACGTAGAAGGGAAATAATAAAATAATAAAAATTACATAATTAAATACAATTCTCACGACGTTTCGGCCACAACGCAAGCAGCCGTCCTCAGGTGAAGAACAGGTCTGTCGGAAAGACAGCGTCTGAATGAACTCACTGAATGAACTTCATGAATGAATGAACTTCATGAATGAATGGTATAGCCCTGTGAGCCATTCGGCTCTTGAATCGGGTGCAACCGCAACAAACAAAAAACAAAAACATGAACAAGAAAACACCTTAAAGTGACTATGCGACTAAGTGCAAACAGAAAATCCAATAAAAGACAGCAAAATATTGCAGGAAAAATCACCGTACACCAACGCTGTGCAAAAATCCCAGTGGGATGCAAGTCAAACAACAACAACCACAAGACAACTTGATTAAGGCCCAGTCTAACTCTGTACTACAACAAACAAACGTGGCCAAACCAAATTTTTTTTCGAAAATCACCAAATAAAGCCATTAAAGCAATGAAACGGTGATCATAGGAACTGTGACCGAATTTTCACTTGAATCGATGGAGTTCAACTAGAAGACAATGGAGTTCACTTTACCCAACGCGCGTTTGCATCGAACTGAATAGAGGTCGCTTTTGATCAATGGAAGCTTATGACAGTCATCGGATCTGTGTGTGTGTGTGAGTCAATGGGTTTCCGTGTTTGGCAAATGGGTCTCTATGGCAATCGTTGCTGACTGGACTGAGGTCATTGACTTTCTCGACTCGCGGACCCAGTTTAAATCACAGCCGGTGCCGATGATTCCACAATTGGAACTCGTAATCCGAAACGTTGCTGACTCTGCAGTGATTTGACCCCTGCATCACCTGGCCACCTAAACACCGGGTCTTTGTGTGCTCCTGTCATGGTTACTCGTCGCACGAGCCTCGCTTCTCGCATGTTGAGGACTTTGTGTTGCAGACGGATTGTAGTGTCTCACCAACACTGGTGTTTCACCCAACACACTGCAGGTCACAGGAACACACTCACCCACTCAACTCGTCCACCCACTCACACACTCACACACCCACTCACACACTCACTCACTCACACAACTCACACATCACTCACTCACTCAACACTCACCACCAACTCATCCACTCACCACTCACTCACACACTCACACTCACACTCACTCACCCACTCACTCACCACTCACACACTCACACACACACCCACTCACTCACTCACACTCACTCANACTCACTCACACACTCACACCACTCACTCACCCCANTCACTCACCACTCACTCACCACTCACTCACCCACCCACACACTCCACACACCTCACCACCACACTCACTCACCCATCCACCTCACCACACTCACCACTCACCACTCACTGCCACATGCAGGTCACCAATTTCTCTTGTTCTTCCGCCCGTCCCTCCCATTGTCCTTATTCCCAGCACCTAAAACAAACACCTCTCGGTCAAGAAAATAACACTCCTTATCAATTACACCTTCAAAAGATGCTTTTGTGTGACCACTTGGCGTGCGTGCCGTGTGCACCAATGTGTTCAGCTGCTGCCGCCCGTAATTGCGTGGGCCTCGCTNTAGAGACGCGGAAGTGTCGGACGTCGGCATCGGAACAAACGCAGGGCGGTGAGGAAGGGGTGAGGCTTAACGTGCGAAGATGCGGTTGTTATTGGTTCCAACTCGGCTTGACATTGTGCCCTAAGCTCCACCGTGGTCATCCGAATGGCGCAGGGACGTTGATATTTCAATTTGCGTAGAATCGTTTAGTCCATAGACTCGCATTGCTTTTGAAAGGTTCGCGCGAAATTGAGGAAAGGGTCCCAAAACCTCCAGATAAAAACCGGCGCGTAAGGACCCCCTCGGATTCCCATAGAGACCCGCAGACTCGCACAGACACCCACAGACTCGCACAGAGACCCGCAGACTCGCACAGACACCCACAGACTCGCATGGAGACCCACAGACACTCACAGAGATCCACAGACTCGCACAAAGACCCACAGCTCGCACGAGACCCACAGACTCGCACAGACACCCACAAACTCGCACAGAGACCCACAGACTCGCATGCCACGCACAGAGACCCACAGACTCGCACAAAGGCCCANTGCCGCGCACAGAGACACAGACTCGCACAGAGACACACAGACTCGCACAGACACCACAGACTCGCACAAAGGCCCACAAACTCGCACAGACCCATTGCACGGAGACCACNCACAGAGACCCACAGACTCGCATAGAGATCCACAGACTCTCACGGAGATCTACAGACTCGCATGGTGACCCACCGACTCGCACAGAGACCACAGACTCGCACAGAGACCCACAGACTAGCACAGAGACCCACATACTCGCACAGAGACCCACAGACTCGCACAGAGACCCACAGACTANCACAGAGATCCACAGACTCGCACAGACCCACAGACTAGCACAGAGCCACAGACTCGCACAGAGACCCACAGACTCGCACAGACCCACAGACTCGCACAAAGATCCACAGACTCGCACAAAGACCATAGACTCGCACAGAGACCCACAGACTCGCACAGAGACCACAGACTCGCACAGAGACCCACAGACTCGCACAGAGACCCACAGACTCGCACAGAGACCCACAGACTCGCACAGAGATCTACAGACTCGCACAGAGACCCACAGACTCGGACAGAAATCCACAGACTCGCACAAGACCCACAGACTCGCACAGAGACCCACCGACTCGCACAGAAATCCACAGACTCGCACAGAAATCCACAGACTCACACAGAGACCCACCGACTCGCACAGAGACCCACCGACTCGCACAGAAATCCACAGACTCGCACAGAAATCCACAGACTCGCACAGAGACCCACAGACTCGCACAGAGACCCACAGACTCGCACAGAATCCACAGACTCGCACAGAGACCCACAGACTAGCACAGAGCCCAACAGACTCGCACAGAGATCCACAGACTCGCACAGAGACCCACAGACTCGCACAGAAATCCACAGACTCGCACGGAGACCCACAGACTCGCACAGAGACCCACAGACTCGCACAGAGACCCACAGACTCGCACAGAGACCCACAGACTCGCACAGAGACCACAGACTCACACACAGACTCGCACAGAGACCCACAGACTCGCACAGAGACCACAGACTAGCACAGAGATCTACAGACTCGCACAGAGACCCACAGACTCACACAAAGATCCACAGACTCGCACAGAGACCCACAGACTCGCACAGAGATCCACAGACTCGCACAGAGACCCACAGACTCGCTTAGAGATCCACAGACTCGCACAGAGATCCACAGACTCGCACAGAGACCCACAGACTCGCACAGAGACCCACAGACTCGCACAGAAATCCACAGACTCGCACAGAGACCCACAGACTAGCACAGAGACCCACAGACTCGCACAGAGACCCACAGACTCGCTTAGAGACCACAGACTCGCACAGAGATCCACAGACTCGCACAGAGACCCACAGACTCGCACAGAGACCCACAGACTCGCACAGAAATCCACAGACTCGCACAGAAACCACAGACTCGCACCGAATCCACAGACTCGAACGGAGACCCACAGACTCGCACAGAGACCCAGAGACTCGCACAGAGATCCACGACTTGCACAGAGACCCAGACTCACACGGAGACCCAACGACTCGCACAGAGACCACAGACTCACATTTCCCCAAACTGAGTTGTGATTAAACCAAGTTCTCATGTAGTTGATATAATCTCAGCTGGTCACCAATGACTGCAAGAACAAAAACACCATCACATTTTATTGATTTTTGCGCTTAATTTGACTCAAGTTTCAGTTCTGAGACTTAAAAATATATCTTTGACTGCCACTCGGCGAACGTTTCAACCCGGCTACCAATGACTGCTCCCCTCCCGTGGAATCTGTTTGAATCAATGAATCGTCACATCCCAGCCTCGTGTGTTTACACATTAGGAGGTGCTCTCAGCAGCAGTTTCTGGCTAACCATCAAATAAAGGCGGTCACAGCATCGTGCGCTTTCGGTGCCGTTCTGCAGCCATTTGGGACGCTCTTCCGTCAGACATTAGGAAGCCACTGGAGCTATGCACTTTCAAATCGAGGTTGAAAACTCATTTCTTTAGAACTGCTTTTTTGTGTTCTTGGTTCTTTCGGTAAAGTGACGTAGAAGGGAAATAATAAAATAATAAAATAAAACATTATAAAATACAATTCTCACGACGTTTCGGCCACAACGCAAGCAGCCGTCCTCAGGTGAAGAACAGGGCTGTCGGAAAGACAGCGTCTGAATGAACACCACCAGGCTTGGAAGCGTATATTTAAGCTGGGTTAGGGGAGCAAGGTTTGGTTTGATTTTTATTATTTTATTATTTCCCTTCTACGTGACTTTACCGAAAGAACCAAGAAGATGAATCCCTGCAGTCACGAAAGAAGCGTTAAATCGAAATTAGCTTTTTGTGTTAGTTTGTTGTCCTTCTCCCGCACCTCCGATTAGCGCAGTTGGCTACGTACGGTGCGAAACGTACACACACACAACAGATCTGCTTTGAATGCAAGCCAACGGTGACCGGGGTACGCTTGAGAACCCGGATTAATCACTACCGGTCTTGGCGATTGCTTTTAAAAAACAACTTTCCTCTCGTTGTTTGCGACGCGGCGCAGGGAGGCGGGAGGCCGGGCGGTGGCGCGCGGCGGTAACGCCCAGGCGGCCCAGGCGAGCGGCAGGCTCCAGGCCCCGGGCGCCACGGCAACGAAGATGGCGCCGTGGAACGTGACCGGGGGGCAGCCTTGACCCTGCCCCGACACGCGTGGGGCGGCGACGGGGGGGCGGCACCATCGCCCCCCCTCTTCCTCGTCTTCCTCCTCCTCCTCGCTCGGATTCATCCTCCTGCCCTTCGGACTCGTCGCCATTATCGCGGTTGCCATCATCATGGTAAGCGGGCCTCTCGTTGTAGAATCAGAACTTTCGGAATGTTTATTAGCGCTGCAGGAGGAATCCGATGAGCTGTGAAGATCTTTTTCGCAGATGTCCAGTCGGGGCACGGGGTCAGAACGGTTACAACAACAAACAATACGCAAAGCAAAGTGTAGGAAATCTTCTTGGTTCTTTCGGTAAAGTCACGTAGAAGGGAAGTAATAAAATAAGAAAAATAAAACATAATAAAATAATTCTCACGACGTTTCGGCCACAACGCAAGCAGCCGTCCTCAGGTGGAGAACAGGTCGACAGACGGCTGTTTGCGTTGTGGCCGAAACGTCGTGAGAATTATTTTATTATGTTTTATTTTTATTAATTTGTTATTTCCATTCTACGTGACTTTACCGAAAGAACCAAGAAGATGAATCCCTGCAGTCACGAAAGCTTTAAATCGAAAAAAAGTATAGGAAAGGCAAACAATTCACTTAAAAAAATATATACAAATAAAACTAAACCATTTTTTTATCTTCCCAGGTAAATCCCACTGAGATTTTTCAGATGCGACCTGGCCACAAATAATAGCTCAGCAAAGTGGCTTATCACGTGGAAATGCATCGCAGTAAAATAATTTCAATGCAGGTTGATTGTAAATGTGGAGGGAAAAAGCGGAGAACCCGGAGACAAATCCACGTGACCACAGGGAGAGAGACGCAAACTCCAAATATGCGTGTCAGGGTCGGGATCGAACCCCGACCTCCTGCATACCAGGCGAGGTAGTTAACATCTCCTAGCCACCGTGATGATGATGAGAGAGACACGCAAACTCCAAATATACAGCAGCAGGCATCGTCAGGGTCGGGATCGAACCCACGACCTCCTGCATACCAGGCGAGGTAGTTAACATCTAGCCACCGTGGCGCCCTTTGGCGGGAGGCAACTGGGTAGCTCGTGAGTCAGACGCGGGTTTGTATTTTTTAAACATTTTTATTTTTATCCCCGATTGTGCCTAGAAATCGCGGGATCCCTGGGAGAACAATCCGTTGGTAAATCCACAGTGACCACTTGATTCTAGATTTGAAGCTTTCGTGACTGCAAGGATTCATATTCTTAGGTTTTTTCGGTAAAGTCACGTAGGTAAAAANATTAAAATTAATAAAAAATAAATTAAANTAAAAATTACGACGTTTCGGAGGCGGAAGCTTGTGTTGCCTCCGAAACGTCGTTATTTTTATTTTATTTTACTTTTATTAATTTAATGTTTTCCCTACGTGACTTTACCGAAAAAACCTAAGAAAATGACCACTTGTTGTTGTCGGAGANCGACCAAGCATATTCGCAGCGCGACCTCTTGAGAGGCCCCTTCAAGTGACCGGGTCTACACGTGGACAGGATGTGGGGGGGGGCAGGCAGCACTCCCTTACCTGCTCCGNTGTGGACAGAAATATCATCAGTCGGCTGAGCAGAAAGTGCACGGGGTCATATTTCGATTTAAAGCTTTCGTGACTGCAGGGATTCATCTTCTTGGTTCTTTCGGTCAAGTCACGTAGAAGGGAAATAATAAAATAATAAAAATAAAACTTGATAAAATAATTCTCACGACGTTTCAGACGCTGTCTCCCGACAGACCTGTTCTTCACCTGAGGACGGCTGCTTGCGTTGTGGCCGAAACGTCGTGAGAATTTTATAATGTTTTATTTTATTATTTTATTATTTCCCTTCTACGTGACTTTACCGAAAGAACCAAGAATATGCACGGGAGCAGTTCACATATTTGTCACCGGTGTTTCACGTGAGCGGGAATTGGCTTCGGACTTCCTGGTTTTGTAGCGTAGACCAGCGGTCCCCAACCCCGGGCCGTGGACCGATACCGGTCCCTGGCCTGTTAGGAGCCTGTTAGGAACCGGTCCGCACAACAGCAGGAGGTGAAAAAGAAAAAAAAANTAGGTGATTGTGGTGAGTCTGCGCGTGGAACCCGCCCCATTGTTTGATTATTCACCACTTCCATCCGCGCCTCTTACCCGCACTGCGCACTCGTCTCGGTCACGGTGTTGGTGAGCCCACAAGCTGCTCGCCCCTCGTAGCCACAATGAGTAACAGACACTCGTCTCGGTCACAGTGTTGGTGAGCCCACAAGCTGCTCGCCCTAGTAGCCACAATGAGTAACAAACACTCGTCTCGGTCACAGTGTTGGTGAGCCCACAAGCTGCTAGCCCTAGTAGCCACAATGAGTAACAAACATTCGTCTCAGTCACAGGTTGGTGAGCCCACAAGCTGCTAGCCCTAGTAGCCACAATGAGTAACAAACACTCGTGTCAGCCACAGTTGTGGTAAGCCACAAGCTGCTAGCCCTAGTAGCCACAATGAGTAACAAACACTCGTGTCAGTCACAGGTTGGTGAGCCCACAAGCTGCTAGCCCCTAGTAGCCACAATGAGTAACAAACATTCGTCTCGGTCACAGTGTGGTGAGCCCACAAGCTCTACCCCTAGTAGCCACAATGAGTAACAAACACGTCTCAGTCACAGCCCACAAGCTGCTAGCCCCTAGTAGCCACAATGAGTAACAAACACTCGTGTCAGTCACAGTTGCTAGCCCCTAGTAGCCACAATGAGTAACAAACACTCGTGTCAGCCACAGTTGTGGTAAGCCCACAAGCTGCTAGCCCCTAGTAGCCACAATGAGTAACAAACACTCGTGTCAGTCACAGTGTTGGTGAGCCCACAAGCTCTACCCGTCTCGGTCACAGCTGTGGTGAGCCCACAAGCTCTACCCCTAGTAGCCACAATGAGTAACAAACACTCGTCTCAGTCACAGTGTGGTGAGCCCACAAGCTCTACCCTAGTAGCCACAATGAGTAACAAACACACGTCGCTGGAGAGCTTCTGAAAAAATTGTCTTCCGCGAAACCGATCCCTGGCGCCAAGAAGGTTGGGGAGCGCTGGCATGGAGCGCTTTGCTACAAACCTCCGATCTGCACGGTTGGTTACGTATGGTGTGAAAGAAGTTCAGCGTGTGTACACGCTCACAGCGATGTACAGACACGCGTGCACGTGCTGATGGTGGTGATAATGAGCAATGCATTAATGTCTCTCTCTGCCTCTGTCCCTCTGTGTCTCTCTTGTCTCAACGTTCACCGCCAGGCGATGTACATCCGCAAAAGGAAGCGGTGAGTGACTTTGATAATGATCACCGCACTCTCCACGTTTAAGACGCTTCAGATGTAAAGTTACGAACGAGGCATTCAAAAGGCTGGTCTCGCTCGCTTACAAAGGTAAAGATCCCCGTGTAGCCTTAACAGACTGCAGGGGGCAAGTGCTGTTAGCGAGTAGCACCTATGAAGAACGGAACGGCACACGAGGCGGTTGGTGGCCAGCACGACGCCCGACCGCCTTTGTCTCACCCGATGTTTACACACCGCACCAGGTACTCATTTGAGGCTGAGTCGACCTGGGGGAGGCCCAGGACCGGTTCAGATAATTGTCACCGGTGTTGTCCTTGAGCGGGAATTGATCCCAGGTATTCGGGTATCCGGGTTCGATGTGCGCTAACCGCTGCGCCACTGCTCCATACAATATTTATGCATACACAGACATGCGCGCACACACAAACAACACACTCACGCACACAAACACAGTTTCACCTCGTTTTACCCCTAACTGGGAGTGGCACCCTCACCCCCCCNACCACTGTGCCCTCTCGCCCCCCCCCTCAATGACCCCCCCATGCCCCCGCCGCAGGCTGGAGAAGTTGCGCCACCAGCTGATGCCCATGTACAACTTCGACCCGAGCGAGGACCAGGACGAGCTCGAGCAGGAGCTGCTCGACCCCAGCGGAGATGGCCCCCTTGCCGGCAAGGTGAGGGCGCTGCCGGCACCACGGAGCTACCGGCACCACGGCACCACCACCGATTGGCTTGGCGCAACCCGCGCAGCAGCACCGCCAGGTAGCACTTGGCCAGCAGTCTGGGTGGACTACATGGGGGATCTTTGTCTTTGTTTGGGGACTTGCAGGGTCCCGGCGCGACACAGAGCACCGTGCAGAGGCCCAGCCGCTTGGTGTTCACCGACGTCGCCACGGCCGCCATGAACGCTTGACGTCACCCCCACTCCCCCCCCCCCTTGCCCTGTGCCCCCCACTCCTCCGCCCCCCACGCCGGGTTCAAGGGTTGAGGGTTGTAGGGCGAGTGGTGGGGAGTCTGGGTGGTGGGTGGAGAGGCAATTGTGAGCGCGGAGAGGGAGGAGAGCGCAACAAACGCTCAGCGACGAAGGTTGATGGTCGACGTTTACAACACCGATGGGGCGATGCCAATTACCCATAATTCTCCTGGTCTCTTCCTGCTGATCGCCTCCCTTCCACTCTGAGTCGTCACTCCGGCAAAATGGGTCGCACATGCAAAGCATTGTGGGTAAGGCCTAAGCTTTTGAGCGGCTGCCACCCACTCCCCTCCTCCTGTCCCAGAGAGATTGGTGTTAAAACTTCCTCCCACAATGCACTGCTCCGCGTAAGCACAGTGGAGTGGAGTGTTATTGTTGCATATTTCTAGATTTGAAGCTTTCGTGACTGCAAGGATTCATATTCTTAGGTTTTTTCGGTAAAGTCACGTAGGTAAAAAATTTAAATGAATAAAAGTAAATAAAATAAAAATCACGACGTTTCGGAGGCAACACAAGCTTCCATCTTCAGGTGGTGTGACGGTTCCACCTGAAGACGGAAGCTTGTGTTGCCTTCGAAACGTCGTGATTTTAATTTTATTTACTTTTATTAATTTACATTTTTTACCTACGTGACTTTACCGAAAAAACCTAAGAATATTGTTGCATCTCGCATCGGCTCGTCTTACCGCACATCCGCCGTCACACTCGCGAGAGAGAGAGTGCTGCATGGCGTGTCGGGTCTCTGGGGTTTTGTGCGGAACAACCGCGGTAAAAAACAAAATAGAACATTTACAAGAAAACTGCACAACGCGATTAACATTTTGAACCACGGCCGTTTACGTGCGGATATCGCGGTCTCAAGCCGTTGCACACGTGAGCGACTCCGTTGCCTGCAACTTGGTTGCGTGCGGCTGCATCGCTTACGTGTGGATGTCCGTGCAACGAGGTTGCTGCACCAAAATATTTGCTCCAGCTAACGGTGGAGCGATGCAAACTTTAAATTTCCGTAAAATTAAACAAGTCGGGAGGGAAAAAAACCATGCACTCGCATGGATTCTGCAAATAGTAATTTCGGTTCGAGTCTGCACATTTGTTTGGGCAGCCGTTTGCTGGTTTTCTCTCGGGTAAGGCCCTTATAGAGTTGGTGGTCTTAATGGCTCGCATTGAGACCCATAGAGTCTATGTGAGTCATTCAGACCACCAACTCTGTGGGTCTCTGTGTGAGACCCGTAGACTCACACAGAGACCCATCGACTCTATGTGAGTCATTCAGACCACCAACTCTGTGGGTCTCTGTGTGAGACCGTAGACTCACACAGAGACCCATAGACTATGTGAGTCATTCAGACCACCAACTCTGTGGGTCTCTGTGTGAGTCTATGGGTCTCTGTGTGAGACCCATAGACTCCCACAGAGACCCATAGAGTCTGTGAGTCATTCAGACCACCATCTCTATGGGTCTCTGTGTGAGACCCATAGACTCGCACAGAGACCCATCGACTCGCATAGACTGAGACATAATCCAGCGGGTTCTCAAATCCATTGAGTTGATGGCCTCAGCCCAGTCACCAATGACTGCACACAAACACAAACGAATCCTTTTAACTTTGAAGTACGTTTCCGTAGACAATGCAATGGTCTGTAGAAGATCGTTGTAAGTTTGGATTTTATTTTATTTGCCCCCACAAAAAAACACCTTCCTCTTCCGAGAATGAAAATGTCAGTTTGGTTGAATTGAACGCTCTTCGCAGGGCATGTGACAGGCATCGTTCCTCCGAGTGTGGAGCGAGACGTCTTTGCGGAGACCTCAGAAGTTAGTACCCTGACGTCGTCTTCCACAGCAAGGCCGCTCAAACTCCCCGACGGAAATCCCCTTCGCGTCGCGTCGACACGAAACGCTCGGACGTGCGAACATCCGTAGAAAACGACAGGTCTCGCCAGCGTGCACGTGCGAGTGCTGTCGCACGGAGGTGTGGGGGGGGGGAGCGGGTGTGCGGTGGCGGTCGGCCGTGCGCCGTGCAGTTACCAGAGGGGGCCGCGAAACGGAGTTGAGTTTGAAGGGCGGCCGCTCCGTACAGCGGAGGTCGCGTTGCTTCTTGACCTTTGGTGCGCGCGGCGGTGGCGCCGAAGCGATACGTGCAGCTTGTTTTTTGAGGGCATTTACACGAAGCGTCTGCGCGTGCGTCTGTGTGCGGTTATTTATATGCAAATGTACAAGCAATGTTGGCCTGTCTTACATTTTCAGCTTTTGTGTTTTACTTTTTTTTACTTTATTTATGTACAAGGGTTGCTGCTGCTGCTACTGCTGCTGCATCGGTGGTGTCACCGTTAGCAGTGCGTCACGCGACTTGCGATCCAGAGGTCCGTCGGTTCGATTCCATCTCCCGGCTCGGCGGTTTTAAACAACGTGGGGGGGGGGGGGNCGAGTTTCTTAAACTCCCCACTCCCGTTCCCACGGCCACCGCTGCCCTGTAACACTCAACAGCTGAGATGGGCTCTCCGGATTCGGCCATCGGTGGCGTGCGGCGGTGGGGTGGAGTATGGTGACCTCCACCTCCTTCCACGGCGTCCGCCCAGCGCGGCAGCGTCGCTCGCTGTCGCGGGGCCTCGCGCCCTTCCCACCGGCGGTGGGCGGGGGGCGCAAACAAGCACTTGCGGGGCTGCCCCTTAACCTTTCTGTGTACGATGTCGGTGTTTATGGGCAAGGATTTAGAACTTGTTGCTTTTGCCCCTTTTGAGTGTCGGTGTAATTTATGGTTTCGTTTTCCACTTTAGTGTTGTCTCTTTGCACTGGCGGACGGAGCGAACGAGACGGGGCGCGCCTTGCGGGCGCTACCCCCTTGGCATCGCACGCACGGCCGGGGATTGGGTGTTCTCCGAGCTCAGAGGCTCCTCCTGGACAATGCCTCGGTTCAACCCGCTGGCACAAACCGAGCCCAGGTTTTATTTCTTCTCTCCCACTGCAGAACCGGAGCCTTGGAGAGACCCTCTTGCCAGCAGCACGAGCAGGGCTGTCCATAGAGGTGGTGGCGGGTGGGGGGGGGATGCAGGTTCTGGTGGGCAACTCACAGTGTGCCCCCCCCCCCTTCCATGCCTTCAAACTAAACCAGAAGTATTATATCGTGATACTGTGGTGTCGCCCCCGATTTGCCGTATACCCTCTAGGGAAGGGCTCCGGGCGTGAATTGTAAACTCTCGTAGGTCGGATATTTCACGGGGTGGGTGGGATACTACCAGCGGGTGCTTGCGGTTGAAACGTTCACTCGTTTTCCCCCGGGGCGTTCAACAAATTAGCAAAACGAAGTTCGTTTGGGGTTAGGGGGTAGATCGCAGTCACACTTCTGTGTTGCCGCCTGAATAGTGTCGATTTTTTCTGTTCGTCTTTCCACTGAACTACTGAGCTGCACCCGTGCCGAGCCNTGCCGTGCCGTGCCGTGCCGAGCCGTGCCGAGCCGTGCCGAGCCGTGCCGGGCGTTGGCTCGCGACGCGCCATGTTGTCGTTTTTTTCCCACCGCACAACCGAGCGGCAAAACGACACAAACTCTCTCCTGAAGCTCTCTGTCGTGGGCAAGCAGACATTGGCATTCAGCTCCTGAACAACGTTGCCTCCATACACAAGAAACGAGGAGTTAGGTGCAACGTGGAAGGAGTAATGTACCTCGCGTCTGTAGAAAAAACAAACGGAGATGAGAGTGAAAACGAACAAAATAAAAAGTAGGAAACGTGGCGATAACGTGTCACGGCCTCGCCACGTACTGACCTCGTCACGTGCAGTATGCTCGTCGTTAGCTCCACTCCCTGGCCCTGCTTGGCCCCCCCCCCGAGGCAGATGCAGACGTCTCCGTGCGAGGCTTTTAGCAGCAGCGATCGTCACGCTTTGTTTGCGGCTCGCCTCGGCGAATAGCCGCAGTGGGAAAAACGCACCACCTGTTACCGCAGGCCCCGCGGTGGCTCGGCTCGGATGTGGCAGTGGAAAAAAAAGGGGCGTTCTTGTATTGCCTGTACGACAGCCCGGGTGGGGGGGGGGNTCGCGGTCTGTTTAGCCTCACTTGTGTGTTTGTTTTGGTTTGGTCCCGATTTGCGTGGAAGTGTCTTTTAGAGCACGCGTAGTCCACGTCACTGTTGTTTCTAAGTGGTTCACCGTCAACGGAGAGAGAGAGAAATAAAGACGGGTGGAGAAGTCGCACAAGAGGAGGATGGGGTGATCTGCTTCTGTGGTGTTGGTAAGCGTGCGCGATGTTTTAATTGCTGAGCACGGTCTCAGGCAACCAAATGTCACGTGGCAGGAAAACACAGTGCCGTCAAAGTTCTGATCGATGAGAGTAAGACGTTTCTTGAATTGAGCAAGGTTAACGGTGAGGGCTCTGGATATGAAGACGGTGTTGTTGTCGATGTTGTCGATGATGATGGGAAGAGGAGTGGAATTGCAACGTGGAGCAGTGTGAGAGAAGAAACGGAGAGATGCGTGGGGTGACCTGCAGTGTGGCGAGTGGGTGGATAGTGGAGAGTAGGCCTCGGCGAGGTAAGTAAAGGTAAAGTTGTCGACATGCCAAGGGGTAGGGTAAAGGGCAGGGTAAAGGGCAGGGTAAAGGTAGCGTGGAAGAATTAGCCGGTAAACACCTTGTGTTTACCGCTCGCTAAAATCTTCGTGGCGCAGTCTGTGGCCTCCATTTAAAATTGGAATCATCGAGAGTATTCTATATGAATAAAGCGCTCTACCTAGCATTGACCTGTTACAACCCTTCTTCATGTGTAGTAGTACCCAGTAATTACCCTGTGATCGGGTAATTTGTATGGGGTAAGGGTAAAAGGTAGGGTAAAGGTAGGCTCGTTGCTTTTTACCTTACCTTGCTAAAAGGTAAGGGTCGAGTGATTAATCTCGATTTGAAGTTTTCTGTGACTGCAGGGATCCATACTCTTTGGCTCTTTCGGTAAAGTCACGTGGGTAGAAAATAAATCAAATCACGACGTTTCGATCGCAACACAAGCAATCATCATCAGGTGGAAAACCCACAGCAAGAGTGACTATTGTGGTAAGCTAAAAGGTAAAGTACGTATAAAGATAAAATAATGAATTAAATAATAGCATACGACGTTTCGACTGCAACACAAGCAATCATCAAATTAATATTGGGTAAAGTAGGCTCGTCGTTTTACCTTGCCGAGGCCTGGTGGCGAGTGGGTGATTGAGTGTTGCGAGTTCACGAGTTGCGACCCGCAGTGCCCCGTTGAACGCCGGCGTGGTGGATGACACGAAACGGCGTCTGGGTGACCGATTTCTCAACATGGGTGGAGGCATCAACGAGAGAAGTTTGTGGGGAACAGTGACCGTGGTTAGTAGTGGCGAGTTTTTGGGGTTACGGAAGAGAAATCGCACAAAGGAGAACAAACTAAATTTTTTATTTTATTTTTCCAGTTCAGGCCACTGAGCTATGCAGCTTTTCTGCAGAAGCTCGCTAAACTAAGTGGCTTATCCAAACGACCACGGGGAGAGAGAGTTGGGGTCGAACCCACGACCTCCTGTATACCAGGCGAGGTGTTAACATCTCGTAACAACCGTGATGATGATGATGAGAGACACGCAAACTTCAAATATACAGCAGCAGGCGTCAGGGTCGGGATTGAACTCACGACCTCCTGTATACCAGGCGAGGTAGTTAACATCTCCTAGCCACCGTGATGATGATGAGAGAGAGACACGCAAACTCCAAATATACAGCAGCAGGCGTCAGGGTCGGGATCGAACCCACGACCTCCTGTAGACCAGGCGAGGTAGTTAACATCTGGCCACCGTGGCGGCCCTTAAGATACCGGTGAGAGGCAACACGTGGCAAGACACGAGCCCCCCTCGGGGGCAGTTCCCGTCATCGTCGGCCGTCGGTGCAATAGTCTCAAATCTCCTCTTGACAGAAGCGTTGTAGCTCCTGACAGAGCACAGCACGTGGCGAGAAAACACCGCGAGTCGCAGCCACGAGCAACTCTGGAGACGCACGTTCACGATGGGGCCAGCGTACAACGAGACGCGGCTGCCGTTCCGTGACCGCCTCGTGCGAGAGGCCCATGACGTCACACTGCGGCCTGTGACGTAGGTGGCTCCTCGCAAGGGGCCAATCAGAGTCGTCAACAAGGCCGATGACGCTGCGCCGCAGCTCCGTCGGCAATGGGCGATTTAGAAGGCGAACAGGCCGCGGTGTTGCGATTGTGGCCGTGCAACACAAACTGTGGGCTGAATAGTACACACGTAGAGAGGACTAAGATGCGTTGATGTGATGTGGCAAGCAACACACACTGTGCTAACTAGTACACACGTAGAGAGGACTAAGATGCGTTGATGATGGAAAGCAAACACTGTGTACTAACTAGTACACACGTAGAGAGGACTAAGATGCGTTGATGTGATTGTGGTAAAGCAACACACACTGTGCACTAACTAGTACACACGTAGAGAGGACTAAGATGCGTTGATGTGATTGTGGCAAAGCAACACACACTGTGCACGAACTTGTACAACGAAGAGAGGGGGAGATAAGACCTTTCTTTATTTCGTTACATTTCACAGGCATCACGAGGACACACTCTCACACTCACAGTGTTTACGGGCGACGGTCTCCCTGCAACGCGCATTCGACCGTCGCGCACGCCGTTCNGACCGAAACACCGACGCGCACATTAGAGGCGTTCGTTTATTTTGACAAACATCCGACCTCGACACACACACACACTCGNTCCACATCGGTACCCNGCNAGTCGGATACGCACGGTGCCGTGTCTGCGGTAACCACNGGTTTTGTTGCCGCGCACCGATGAGGCGTCGCGCAACATTTTTTACGCCAAATCTTTATGCGATGCCAAAAGTCGTTAAAGCAACATCATCGACCATAAGCATCGGACGCGCTAACTTTTTTTTTACGACAAGCTGAATAACACAAAAGCTGAATCCTAGAACATGAAGACAACGGCGTGACCCCACATCGCCACTGGAGTGGAGTGGCGGGTGGCGCAGTGGTTAGCGGACTCCGCTGCGAACACGGCCACCTGAGATTTGATTCCGGGGTCACGGCGAACGAACGTCGTTGGCGAGTGATATGGGAACCAGTCGTGAGCCCGACCACTTCGTAAACCCGCACTGACCAGCGCGGTGAAGTATGGTCAAACAACTCTCCCCCCCCCCATTACCGTTCAGAGTATTTATAGTACAAGTTATAATATTGAGCTCTTTCTCAATCCACTGCTGGATGAAGGCCTCCAAATTCCGTGTTAGTCATCGTTTGACCATACTTCACCACGATCGTCAGTGGAATTTGGGGGGAGGGGGGGATGACGACACCGATGACCGGTTCAGATACTACTCGCCACTGATGTTAGCCGTGACCGGGAATTAGAACTCGGGTCTCAAATTCGTAGCGCGAGTACGTCAACAACTGTGCCACCGCTCTCCACTCTCTCATGACGATGAATAATATTAATACTGTTATTATTATGATCATTAAACTTTTATTTTTTCAATGGAAGCCAGGTCCATACTCTTTGGTTCTTTCGGTAAAGTCACGTGGGTGGAACAATTAATCGATCGCGACGTTTCGATCGGCACACGTCTGAAGATGATTGCTTGTGTGGCGATCGAAACGTAGTGATCTATTGATTATTCTACCCACGTGACTTTACCGAAAGAACCAGAGAGTTATGGGTTCCTGCAGTCACGACAGCTCCAAATCACGATGGAAGCCAGTTCATCTAACGAACGCAGCTCGGCAACCTTCTAAACATTTCTAGCGATAAACAAACAAAATGTACGAACGTCTAACCGAGGGAATATGTTTATAGTAAAAAAAAAACGTACCGTTAGCTACGCGCCTCTCTCTGTTTTACCGCCGTAGCGAGGTATAAGAGCTGTTGCGAGGTAGTTGTGGTTTTTAGTTTTTTGTCCACGTGCGAGCGATCGGGCTCGCGAAACCGCGCGACTCCGGAATCCTCGCACCGCAGCCGCTTTGCCCACCACACACATCCTGAGCGAGTGGTTGCGGCAGACGCGCGGCACCACGCGTGTCCGCCGTGGAATTGCGGCACGCGTGTCCACGCGCTCGCTAGCACGAATCGCGGCGGTTTCATCGAAAGTCGAGGCCGCCATTGCCGCGGGCAGCAACCGTGGAGCAGGCTGCTACGCAACTCGGTCGCAGAGACCGTTCCACGTTGCAAGCGACTCGGTTCGCAGGCAAACCACGTTGCGCGCGACTGATCACGCGAGTTGCGCTCACGATTTCTCGGGTGCGGACCGGCTTGAGGCTGCGGTTTTGTCGCGGAGGTCACGAGGTCACGGAGGTTACAGAGGTCACGGAGGTTATAGAGGTCGTGGAGGTTAGAGGTCACGAGGTTACGGAGGTTACAGAGGTCACGGAGGTTATGGAGGTTACAGAGATTACGAAGGTTACAGAGGTCACAGAGGTCACGGAGGTCACGGAGGTTATAGAGGTCACGGAGGTTACAGAGGTCGTGAAAGGTCACAGAGGTCACGGAAATCGTGAATTTGAATGAGGTCGTAAGTGAAATACTGCAAGTGGCTCTTCCTTTGCGTCCACGCACTGAAAATACAAAACTGTATTCATATACAAATCTGTATTTAAGCGTGTGGAGTGCAGCATTTTCGACCACTGCAATTGAGCCGTTGTCAATCACTTGCACGCACAGCGGGACATCGATGTCCTGCAGAGAGAAACCTCGTGGAATCTGACGCCAATGTCAAAAGTGTCCAGTTCGGAATCCACGTTTGAAATACCGTGTAGTGTAAACTTTCTTAAAGGATACTCTTGAGGTTTATTGTGATTGTTTTTTTTCAGTGATTATGTTCGTACAAAAATAAACTTAAACAAGTGTGACCCTCTTTAAGACATACCTTAGATGTGTGTGTGTGTACGTTTAGCACCATGACCTAACGATAAAAAAATCGTATAAAGTTCACACCCGCGCGAGAAAAAATGCTGAAACTAAAAACTCAATAATCAGTTTGACACGTAGGATTTCGCGGCCAATATCATCGTACTCGGATTATAAATGTTGTGGCTAGGCTCTCCAACACACGGTTAGTGCTGTACGAATTGGCCACGTTCTGTATACGCTCCAAGCCTGGTGGTGTTTCATTCAGACGCTGTCTTACCGACAGACCTGTTCTTCACCTGAGGACGGCTGCTTGCGTTGTGGCCGAAACGTCGTGAGAATTATTTATTATGTTTATTTTTATTATTTTATTATTTCCCTTCTACGTGACTTTACCGAAAGAACGTTCTGTTCACGTGACTAGTTGGCCGTGTCGGGTGGTGGCGGGTTTCAACCACACATTTATATATTTACGAAAAATATATTTCTAACCCAAAAACCTCTATTATGGATGCCGAATAATATAATCTTTGCGGCTTTGCAAATATCGGTTCGTGTTTATTTCCTTGCCCATTGTTTTAGACTTGGCTTTGAGTTTCTCAAACGATAAGCAGTTCACAAATTCACTCAATTTGTAAATGTTCAGCGTGGTGACGGAGCCGGCGTGAGCTCCTCAATAAATGCAAAGCTGCCACGTTTCCCAACTACTACGGGACACGTGACGAGTTCGGAGCCCCCCTCCCCTCAGCCAGCACCGCCCACTTTGCGGCCCGCCATCGTCTCCCACCCCCATTGATGCCTCTCCCATTGATGTTGACCCCACCCACCGTTCAGGTAAGCCCTCCCACTGTTCGGATAAGCCCCTCCCACTGTTCGGATAAGCCCTCCACTGTTCGGATAAGCCCTCCNACTGTTCGGATCCCCTCCACTGTTCGGAAAGCCCCCACTGTTCGAAAAGCCCTCCCACTGTTCGGATAAGCCCCCCCACTGTTCGGATAAGCCCTCCCACTGTTCGGATAAGCCCCTCCCACTGTTCGGATAAGCCCTCCACTGTTCGGGCAAGCCCCTCCACTGTTCGGGCAAGCCCTCCACTGTTCGGGCAAGCCCTCCCACTGTTCGGCAAGCCCTCCCACTGTTCGGGCAAGCCCCGCCACTGTTCGGATAAGCCCCTCCCACTGTTCGGATAAGCCCTCCCACTGTTCGGATAAGCCCTCCACTGTTCGGATTAGACGGTAATTAGTATATTTATAGAAACCGTGTGTTTTGCTGTCACGCATTTAGCACCAAAAATAAGTAAACAATGTCACGCAGCTGGATCAATAGCACCTCGCGATTCCGTAATCGTCGTCACTACCATTGTCACGGTCACCGACAGCGTCGTCGTTGTCATCGTGATGACGGTGATGGTCGTTATCGCGATTTCACCGTAGTTGTCAATCATCAAAAGCGTTACCTTAGTCGTCATCGTCGTAATAATTATCATCACCGCCATCGACGTCGTTTCCATCGTCACCAGTCGTCATTGCCATCATCATGGTTATCGTGGGATCTTATTGCCAGAAAGGGTAAAAATATTCTAATTTTTCATACCATGATTATCGGCAATGTCATTAGCACTGCCATCATTATCGCTGCCATCAGCACCATCATCATCGCCATCATTCTCATCAAAATCATCCTCGTCAATGTCATTATCACTGCCATCACCATCGCTGCCATCAGCNCCATCATCGCCGCCATCATTCACATCAAAATCATCCTCCTCAATGCCATCNTCGTCAATGTCATCATCGCCGTCATCATCAGCTGCCAGATCAAGGTAGACGAACACCGACGCATGCGTGTGTAGTTACCCNGACGACCGCTTTCACCGTCAACGCACAGTCTCTCTGCTCTGCCACTGGCCGTGGCTTCAACTCGTGGCTGCGTTATTTCCACCCCCCCCCCCCACTCTTGACAGCCGTGCGTCGTTCTAGCGGCCGCGCATAACTGGCGATTGCCGAAACGGCCTTGAAATCCCAACCGAGTTGATTTCAGGCGTGGAATGCGTTAACCCGGAGGGTCGCCGCTATGCGAGTGTTCGTCGCTGATTTTCAGAGATGGGTGGAGGATGGCCCACTTTGGCCAATAAGACATCCTCAGTGTGTGAGGGCCGCCGCACATTAAAACCCGTTGGGGTTTGACAGCAGCACGATGATGGTGGGGGCGTGGGGTGTTTTCGCATGTTGTGTATTTGTCGGGAGGAGGGCCGCGCGTAAAGGGCCGCACTAAAGGCTGCCAGTGGCCTGCGGGGCCTTGCAATGAAGAGCGCCGCGCTACGTTGCTGCGATGAGGGGGGGCGATCACCACGTCGGGGNTGACGCCGGCTGGCAAAACCCACTTGCTCTACTGCCACCTCGAGGCTGCAACTCTCAGACGTCGACGCGGCAACGACGTCTGTCGAGTTACGTCCGCGTCACGCGCCGGTGGGGAAATTATTTGGCGAAAATGAACAACTCTCGAGAGGTCGACGCTTGTAGCGGTTTCTGTTGTAGACTTCTGAGTGGCGTGCGGGCGAGCGGAGAGAGAGGGAGATCGCTGTCGATTCAATCAAAATTTTTTTTTTTTTAGACGCTGTCGCCTCGATAGACCTGTCTTCACCTGAGGACGGCTACTTGCGTTGTGGCCAAAACGTCGTGAGAATAATTTTATCATGTTTAATTTTTATTATTTTATTACTTCCCTTCTACGTGACTTTACCGAAAGAACCAAGAAGATATCCCTGCAGTCACGAAAGCTTTAATCGAAATTTGGTTTAAACAATTGAAAAAACGCATCGGGAAGTTGATCGTCGTACGAGTTTTGGGCCGGTTTTGGGAAATTCGACCCGGCCGCCAACAAAATGATTTTGTCTCATTTTCTCTCGATTTGTATCCCGCAATCATCGTGCTGCCATCGGCGTCGCGTCGTCACGGGACGAAGAATCCGTTGGGAAAATCTCGCAGAGCGACGAGACCCCCGGCGGTGTTAGCAAACGTCCCGCAGAAGCGGACATGACAGAGCTACTTGTGAGATTCCTTCAGGTCACCTCTTGTCCACACGCACCAGAGGGCAGCACTTTCCCACCCTGCCCTGATATAAGAGAGTAACGCTCGTTGCGTGGCAGTCAAACCGATCAAACGTTATCGCTCAGAGCCGAAATGTTGCCAAATTAAGTGCACATCAAATTTATGCGATGGGTTTCACGTATTAAATTGGCGACCGGGCTGAGATCATAACCATATTCTTAGGTTTTTTCGGTAAAGTCACGTAGGTAAAACATTAAAATTTATAAAACTAAATATAATTTTAATGTTTTACCTACGTGACTTTACCGAAAAAACCTAAGAATATGAATCCTTGCAGTCCAAAGCTTCAAATCTAGAATTATCAACTCACTCGACTTGAGAAACCCAGTTGAATCACAACCCAGGCTAAGTGAGCCAATGGGGCTCTGTGTCAGACTATTGGTCTCTATGTAAGCCTCTGGGGTCTCTAAACTGTATAAGTCCATGTGTAGGTCTGTGATTATATGCAATTCATTGGTGACTGGGTAGAGTCCATCAATCTCTATATTTGAGACCCGGTTTAATCACAACTATTTTACGTGAGTCTATGGGTCTCTATGTGAACCTATTGGTCTCTGTCTGAGTCTGTGGGTCTCTATGTGAGTCTGTGGGTATCTATGTAAGTCTGTGGGTCTCTATGTGAGTCTCTGGATCTCTATGTGAGTCTGCGGGTTTCTATTTGAGTCTATGGGTCTCTGTGTGAGTCTGTGGGTCTCTATGTGAGTATCTGGGTCTCTACGTGAATCTATGGGTCTCTATGTGAGTCTGTGGGTCTCTACGTGAGTCTATGGGTTACGTGAGTCTATGGGTCTCTATGTGAGTTATGGTCTTGTGTGAGCATGAGACCCCGGTGTAATCGCTGGTGCCCCAGGATCTCAGCGGTGGCTCAGAGCTCTGACCTCTGAGCCACCACGTGGCCTCTTTAGATATTCATTTCAGTTGAGCACAAACCCATTTTTTGCTTTGCGTTTATCGCGATTTCCCCTCATCCGCCAGACTGTGCAGTGCGGTTAACTTAACCGCGCAGTTAAATCGCGTCTAAACGGCCGCCTTTGTGTGTTTGGGCATCATATTTTAATTTGTTTTGTGCAGGCAGTTGGCAGTTGACCTCGTTAGCCACCTTACGTGTTCACAGGACCTGACCGTCTTGAGGTAGCAGCCTGCTTCTATTGGCTGGTGCCCGAGGACCCCTGGGNTGGCTTTGAGCTGCCTGTCCGGTTCCTTGAAAAAAAAAACGCAAAAAAAATCACAAATACAATTAGATTCTTAAAATNATTTTTTGTTATACAAATAAATGTACATGTCATGATTCGATTAATTATCCAGCATTTAAGCTCAACAGCAATTCTCGCGGACAGATTTTTTGTTAAAGCGATTTGAGACGACCCGACGTTTTCGCTTGAAACTGCGCCAAGCTTCTTCAGGACAAAGCAGTGAAGCTGCTCGTGCGCCACGTGGCAACGTCGTCCGTTTAGCTTTGTCGGGTGGCGGAGGGGCCCACCTCCTACCACGAGGAGAAATCCGACCACATCATTACGTGGCCTAACCCCCCCCCCCCCTCAATGATGAATCACGACACTGGCTGTGAAATACATTTCTCACACGTTTAGCCAACTTCTTGGTTCTTTCGGTAAAGTGTGACTTTACTGAAAGAACCAAGAAGATGAATCCCTGCAGTCACGAAAGCTTTAAATCGACGTTTAGCCAATCCCCGGATATTTCGCACGGGGGATCCATGATGCGTGAGCACAGCAGCAACGACAACAGAGACAAAAAAATAAAATATGCAGAAAACGAGTATAGGGCCCTTATGTACGTTGCTAACCGCAGGTGCGGAATAACGCACGACAAATGAGGTTCATAAAGGTCACGTAGGAAACACGTGCGAGTTAAAAAACTGCGCAAATGTTACGTGAAAAAGTTAGGTAACAGGTGCGCATGTAAGATCTATACAGGGTGCTTTAAAAAATGTGAACACTCTGAGAATTTGCAACATCACCGCAAGATACGCGCTACCTCCAGGCTCTGGAGACCACCTGGAGAAGATTCCAGGACACGCGTTGACAATGACGGCGAGTTACTGCAGCTACATACTATTAGCATTCCTTCTCTTTATTAATGTTATCCCTATCCCTCCCTTTGATGCTGCTAATCCTGCATAATGCACGGGCATAATGACTTTAAACCCCCGCCAATCCTACGCATTTCACAAGTAGTACTAATCGCATATCTGCATTTCCCATAATATGCTAAATTCCTCTTGATATGCAAATTATTTTGTCAAGGCGCCCTTTCCCCTCCATCCCAGCTTAAATAGTCGCTCCAAGCCTGGGTGTGTCATTCAGACTGTCTTCTCGACAGACCTGTTCTTCACCTGAGGACGGCTGCTTGCGTTGTAGCCGAAACGTCGTGAGAATTATTTTATTATTTCATTTTTATTATTTATTATTTCCATTCTACGTGACTTTACCGAAAGAACCAAGAAGATGAATTGGGAGACTCTTTAACTTTTTGAAACGATTGACATCACATTTGTTATCATGTCACAGTGTATTACCCGTTATTTCCCCATTAAAAACGATATAAGTGTTAAAACATTTTTTGAAGTACCCTGTATATTGGTCGAATTTGACGACTGGCGAACCCTGATCTGTGACCCTTCCTATCGGGTCGATGAACTGTTACAATCCGTGCTCTTGATTCGAATTTGAAGGAGAGACGAGAGTGGTGGGGCAGTGGTTAGCCCGCTGTGCTACAACCCCGGAGAACAGAGTTCAATTCTCGCTCACGGCCAATATCGGTGACGAAAACCTGAACCCGACCGTGCATCCCCTGGGTTTACTCAACCTTAAATGGGTGGTCCTGGCCTTCATAGGTGCTCGCTAACACCACTTGCCCCGATAGACTGAACCCGGCGATCTGAGTTTCATTCTCGCTCATGGCCAACACCGGTGACGATTATCTGAGCTGGTCCTGGGCCTCCCTAGGTCGACTCGGCCTCAAACAAGTACCTGGTGCAATGTGTAAACATCACCACTGGGGAGATAAAGGCGGACTGGCGTACTGCTGGCTACCGTTAAAAGTACTTACCCGAAAATGATGCTGATGCTATACGGGGATCTTTGTCTTTGTTTGTACCCAAATCTTAGACTTTTGTTTTTATAAAAACCCAAACCGCTCTCCACCTGAAAATGTTTCTGCACAGGAAGCTGCGATTCCCACTCCCGAATCCAGGAAATGAGAAAAGCACGCGGTTCCTCACTCACTCACACGGCCTCACCACCACTCACTCACTCACACGGCCTCACTCACCACTCACTCACTCACACGGCTCACTCACCACTCACTCACTCACCAGTCACTCACTCCCGGCCACTACCACTCACTCACTCAGCCTCACTCACTCACACGGGCTCACTCACTCAGCCTCACTCACTCAGCCTCACTCACTCACTCACAAGGCCCACTCACTCACACGGCCCACTCACACTCACTCACTCAGCCTCACTCACTCACTCAGCCTCACACAGCCTCACTCACTCACATGCCTCACTCACTCACTCACTCAGCCTCACTCTCCTGCTGCTGCAGCTGCTCAGTCGTCACGTTCGCTCGATATTTGCTTCGGCGGTGACCTCAAGACAAGAGCACACGGCAAACGCAGTTCTCCAGGAACTGCNCGTGGGGTTTTTGTTGTTGCGCGTGACGCACAGCGCCGGTCCGTGTCGAAGGAGCAACTCGACTGGCGTGTTGTTTAATTGTCTTTTTTACCTCATCTGGCAACAAAACGACACTTTTTACAAGGAGTCATGTTTGCATAGACCGCAATACCTGCAGTCATAATACAACAAAAGACACAATCTGATAATGTATGCACTGTCCTTGAATGATGTCCACACCCGAGACAGCTTTCCTTAGACCTATCTCACATGTGTGACGTGACGCCAAAAGGCGCAAACTCAAAGACAATGCACCACAGAGTATACTCGGGCAAGCATCTACACTATGGGAACCTCATTTGCCAGTAAAAATATAATTTTTTTTACCCTTCTATCTGGCAACAAAACTGACAAGGAGTCATGTTTGCATAGACCGCAATACCTGCAGTCATAATACAAACAAAAGACACAACTCTGATAATGTATGCACTGTCCTTGAAGTTGATTGGTCCACACCCGAGACAGCTTTCCTTAGAGCCTAGTCTCACATGGTGTTGGACCAGATGACGCCAAAAGGCGCACACTCAAAGACAATGCACCATCAGAGTATGAGAGCTCGGGCAAGCATCTACACTATGGGAACCTCATTTGCCAGTAAAAAATATGATAATTTTTTTACCCTTCTATCTGGCAACAAAACTGACACCTTTTTACAAGGAGTCATGTTTGCATAGACCGCAATACCTGCAGTCATAATACAAACAAAAGACACAACTCTGATAATGTATGCACTGTCCTTGAAGTTGATTGGTCCACACCCGAGACAGCTTTCCTTAGAGCCTAGTCTCACATGGTGTTGGACCAGATGACGCCAAAAGGCGCACAACTCAAAGACAATGCACCATCAGAGTATGAGAGCTCGGGGCAAGCATCTGGCAAATGAGGTTCCCATAGTGGCGTGTTGCTTGTTCGCGTGACAAATCCTTTACCACTTGGCCATGTCGGGTGGTGGAGGGTCACGACGCATTTACAGGTAGTCCCCGAGATACGATGGGGTCCGACTTACGATATTTCGATCTTACGATGGCGAAGGCGATACGACAAAATTGTTAAATATTTTACATTTCGCGCGACAGGCAAACGCAGCAGCGTACGAATCTTGGAGAGTGCAGTACAATGTGATACGTTACGATACGTTCAATGTGTGTATGTATGATACGTAGCTTTAGCGATTTCATTTTAGGGTTACCACGATACGCTAGGTTCAATGCATGTTAAACGTTTTTTTTATAGCAGATAGGATTGTTTCCTGAAAAAACTTTCTATTAAATTGCAGTTCATATGAGTAGGCTAAGAATTTACCTTGTTTTTTACTTTACATTTTACTGTGCAATACAGTATTGTAATTAATAAATACATACAGTATATAGTTTATACAGTACGGCACTGTAAATTGCTCTGTTTTGCTAAGTTATCACCGTTCTTTAAGACTCCTGGGTAGGCTAGGCCATCTTCGACTTACGATATTTTCCACTTACGATGGGGTCGTCGTAACGCATCTCCATCGTAATAGAGGACCGCCTGTATAGTGAACGCGATCTAACCTCCCCCTACCCCCCCAAAAAAAACAACCTCTGTGACGAATAATATCGGTCGCGAAAAGCCCGCTGCTTGCTAATCTGCGCCGGTGCTTGGGAATTCGAAGGCGAGAAAAGGAAAGCACAAAACATCCCAACGCAGACTTTCAAATCTCAACACCTCCCACCACCCCCCCCCNTGTCTCTCCCCTCCTCCCTCCCCCCCAACGCCACCCCATCTCGCCCCCACCGACCCCGGAGTTCCCTTCCAGCGGCGTCCTCCGTCGGATCGTCAGGAATGTCGGCGTAGTGCCCACGGCGAGGGCGGTGACTCGGGGACCCTGGGACCGTGACATCTGCTGCTCAACATTCTGCGTCTGATAACTGACAAAAAAATAAAAATCTACTTTTTATTTTAAAATGTTTAGCGGGTAAGAGCGGCACGCTGGGCTATTGGTGGCTCTTTTTCAGAAGCGGCCTGGCGATCGCTCAATCGAGTGGCTTAGCATCACGTGGACATTCATAGCGGTCAAATACACCAGAGGCACGTTCATTCTCAATGTGGAGGGGCGGAAAAACGGGGGACCTGGAGAAAAATCCGCACGAGAGACACGCACACTCCAAATATGCAGCAGCAGCAGGGTCAGGGTCGGGATCGAACCCACGACCTCCTGTATACCAGGCGAGGTAGTTAACATCTCCTAGCCACCGTGGTGATGATGATGAGAGAGAGACACGCAAATTCCAAATATACAACAGCAGCAGGCCTCAGGGTCGGAATCGAACCCAAGACCTCCTGCATACCTGGCGAGGTAGTTAACATCTCCTAGCCACCGTGATGATGATGAGAGAGAGACACGCAAACTACAAATATACAGCAGCAGGCGTCAGGGTCGGGATCGAACCTACGACCTCCTGTATACCTGGCGAGGTAGTTAACATCTCCTAGCCACCGTGATGATGATGATGAGAGAGACACGCAAACTCCAAATATACAGCAGCAGCAGGCGTCGGGGTCGGGATCGAACCAACGACCTCCTGTATACCAGGCGAGGTAGTTAACATCTCCTAGCCACCGTGATGATGATGACGAGAGAGACACGCAAACTCCAAATATACAGCAGGCGTCAGGGTCGGGATCGAACCCACGACCGCCTGTATACCAGGCGAGGTAGTTAACATCTCCTAGCCACCGTGGTGATGATGATGAGAGAGACACGCAAACTCCAAATATACAGCAGGCGTCAGGGTCGGATCGAACCCACGACCTCCTGCACACCAGGCGAGGTAGTTAACATCTCCTAGCCACCGTAATGATAATGAGAGAGAGACAAACACTCCAAATATACAGAAGCAGGCGTCAGGGTCGGGATCGAACCCACGACCTCCTGTATACCAGGCGAGGAAGTTAACATCTCCTAGCCACCGTGATGATGATGAGAGAGAGAGAACACGCAAACTCCAAATATAGCAGCAGCAGGAGTCGGGGTCGGNATCGAACCCACGACCTCCTGTATACCAGGCGAGGCAGTTAACATCTCCTAGCCACCGTGATGATGAGAGAGAGACACGCAAACTCCAAATATACAGCAGCAGCAGGCGTCGGGGTCGGGATCGAACCCACGACCTCCTGTATACCTGGCGAGGTAGTTAACATCTCCTAGCCACCGTGATGATGATGAGAGAGACACGCAAATTCCAAATATACAGCAGCAGGAGTCGGGGTCGGGATCGAACCCACGACCTCCTGTATACCAGGCGAGGCAGTTAACATCTCCTAGCCACCGTGATGATGAGAGAGAGACACGCAAACTCCAAATATACAGCAGCAGCAGCAGGCGTCGGGGTCGGATCGAACCCACGACCTCCTGTATACCTGGCGAGGTAGTTAACATCTCCTAGCCACCGTGATGATGATGAGAGAGAGACACGCAAATTCCAAATATACAGCAGCAGGCTCAGGGTCGGAATCGAACCAAGACCTCCTGCATACCTGGCGAGGTAGTTAACATCTCCTAGCCACCGTGATGATGATGAGAGAGACACGCAAACTACCAATATACAGCAGCAGGCGTCAGGGTCGGGATCGAACCTACGACCTCCTGTATACCTGGCGAGGTAGTTAACATCTCCTAGCCACCGTGATGATGATGATGAGAGAGACACGCAAACTCCAAATATACAGCAGCAGCAGCGTCGGGGTCGGGATCGAACCAACGACCTCCTGTATACCAGGCGAGGTAGTTAACATCTCCTAGCCACCGTGATGATGATGATGAGAGAGACACGCAAACTCCAAATATACAGCAGCAGGCGTCAGGGTCGGATCGAACCCACGACTACCTGTATACCAGGCGAGGTAGTTAACATCTCCTAGCCACCGTGATGATGATGAGAGAGACACGCAAACTCCAATATAAAGCAGCAGGCGTCAGGGTCGGGATTGAACCACGACCTCCTGCACACCAGGCGAGGTAGTTAACATCTCCTAGCCACCGTAATGATAATGAGAGAGAGACAATANACTCCAAATATACAGCAGCAGGCGTCAGGGTCGGATCGAACCCACGACCTCCTGTATACCAGGCGAGGTAGTTAACATCTCCTAGCCACCGTGATGATGATGATGAGAGAGACACGCAAACTCCAAATATACAGCAGCAGGCGTCACGGTCGGGATCGAACCACAACCTCCTGCATACCAGGCGAGGTAGTTAACATCTCCTAGCCACCGTGTGATGATGAGAGAGAGACACGCAAACTCCAAATATACAGCAGCAGGCGTCGGGTCGGGATCGAACCCACGACCTCCTGTATACCTGGCAAGGTAGCTAACATCTCCTAGCCACCGTGATGATGATGAGAGAGACACGCCAACTCCAAATATACAGCAGCAGCGTCAGGATCGGATCGAACCCACGACCTCCTGCATACCAGGCGAGGTAGTTAACATCTCCTAGCCACCGCGGAAGTGGTAGTCCGTGTGCGAGGGAGTGACACAGTCCCCTCCTGGCATAGTAACGTGGAGTAGAATCCGGAAATCGCCGCGCAGTGCGTGCGCGGCGATTCGTGTCCTCGGAGAGCAGCCCGCGGAAGCGGATATCACAGAGCGACCTCTGAGACCCCTTCTCCTTCCAGTGGCACGCTGCTCCACGCACAGCGGAGGGAAACCCTTCGACGTCGGCTCTGCCGCGTGACGGTCACGACAGCCAACCCCGACATTTGAATTCTCTGCGCTGGAATTTGGCAAAATTTGGTGAAACGTCAAATGTTTTTTATTGGCGGGCGTGGAGGGGGGGGCAGCATCCACATGGTGGCCAGTCAGAGACCGTCAGCCAGCTGCACTTGAGAGCCCGGCTCAGGGAGACTCTCTCGACAGCGACCTCGCGTGTGGGCCCTTTGCCTGGCGGGCGCGTGAGCGAGCAGTTGCAGGGCTGCGCCCGTACCGCGTCCCGATGCCAATTGCGCCGCCGCTACGTGCAACGTTTGTTTCTGTGGCGCTACTGCAACATATTAGCAAACAACGACAACAACAAAGACATCTTCTTTGGGTCTTTCCGGATAAATCACGTAGATGGGTTAAAAGAAAATAACAAAAAAATAACAACAAGAAACTACGACGTTTTCATCGCAACACAAGCGTCCGTCGTCAGGAATAACGCTTGTGTTGCGATGGAAACGTCGTCGATTTTTGTAATTTTTTGTTATTTTCTTTGAACCAATCGACGTGACTTTTACCGAAATACCCAAAGAATATGAATTCCTGCAGTCACGAAAGCTCAAAGTCAACAAAGACATCGTGTCTCAGTGATGCAGCAGTGAGGCTGTGAGCATGTTGCAGTGAGGCTGTGGGCATGTTGCAGTGAGGCTGTGGGCACGTTGCAGTGAGGCTGTGGGCATGTTGCAGTGAGGCTGTGGGCATGTTGCAGTGAGGCTGTGGGCACGTTGCAGTGAGGCTGTGGGCATGTTGCAGTGAGGCTGTGGGCATGTTGCAGTGAGGCTGTGGGCACGTTGCAGTGAGGCTGTGGGCATGTTGCAGTGAGGCTGTGGGCATGTTGCAGTGAGGCTGTGGGCACGTTGCAGTGAGGCTGTGGGCACGTTGCAGTGAGGCTGTGGGCATGTTGCAGTGAGGCTGTGGGCATGTTGCAGTGAGGCTGTGACCATGTTGCAGTGAGGCTGTGAGCATGTTGCAGTGAGGCTGTGGGCACGTTGCAGTGAGGCTGTGGGCATGTTGCAGTGAGGCTGTGGGCATGTTGCAGTGAGGCTGTGGGCACGTTGCAGTGAGGCTGTGGGCACGTTGCAGTGAGGCTGTGGGCATGTTGCAGTG
The DNA here is from genome assembly GCA_018977245.1 of Lethenteron camtschaticum. NCBI lineage: Eukaryota > Metazoa > Chordata > Hyperoartia > Petromyzontiformes > Petromyzontidae > Lethenteron > Lethenteron camtschaticum. Next base: position 5,083,029 of record MU249614.1, on the reverse strand, counting down.
AGGCTGTGGGCATGTTGCAGTGAGGCTGTGGGCACGTTGCAGTGAGGCTGTGGGCATGTTGCAGTGAGGCTGTGGGCATGTTGCAGTGAGGCTGTGGGCACGTTGCAGTGAGGCTGTGGGCACGTTGCAGTGAGGCTGTGGGCATGTTGCAGTGAGGCTGTGGCATGTTGCAGTGAGGCTGTGGGCATGTTGCAGTGAGGCTGTGGGCATGTTGCAGTGAGGCTGTGGGCATGTTGCAGTGAGGCTGTGAGCATGTTGCAGTGAGGCTGTGGGCACGTTGCAGTGAGGCTGTGGGCATGTTGCAGTGAGGCTGTGGGCATGTTGCAGTGAGGCTGTGGGCATGTTGCAGTGAGGCTGTGGGCATGTTGCAGTGAGGCTGTGGGCATGTTGCAGTGAGGCTGTGACCATGTTGCAGTGAGGCTGTGACCATGTTGCAGTGAGGCTGTGAGCATGTTGCAGTGAGGCTGTGGGCATGTTGCAGTGAGGCTGTGAGCATGTTGCAGTGAGGCTGTGAGCATGTTGCAGTGAGGCTGTGAGCATGTTGCAGTGAGGCTGTGGGCATGTTGCAGTGAGGCTGTGGCATGTTGCAGTGAGGCTGTGGCATGTTGCAGTGAGGCTGTGGGCATGTTGCAGTGAGGCTGTGGGCATGTTGCAGTGAGGCTGTGAGCATGTTGCAGTGAGGCTGTGAGCATGTTGCAGTGAGGCTGTGGGCATGTTGCAGTGAGGCTGTGGCATGTTGCAGTGAGGCTGTGGGCATGTTGCAGTGAGGCTGTGGGCATGTTGCAGTGAGGCTGTGGGCATGTTGCAGTGAGGCTGTGGGCATGTTGCAGTGAGGCTGTGAGCATGTTGCAGTGAGGCTGTGAGCATGTTGCAGTGAGGCTGTGAGCATGTTGCAGTGAGGCTGTGGGCATGTTGCAGTGAGGCTGTGAGCATGTTGCAGTGAGGCTGTGAGCATGTTGCAGTGAGGCTGTGAGCACGTTGCAGTGAGGCTGTGGGCATGTTGCAGTGAGGCTGTGAGCATGTTGCAGTGAGGCTGTGAGCATGTTGCAGTGAGGCTGTGACATGTTGCAGTGAGGCTGTGACCATGTTGCAGTGAGGCTGTGACCATGTTGCAGTGAGGCTGTGACCATGTTGCAGTGAGGCTGTGAGCATGTTGCAGTGAGGCTGTGGGCATGTTGCAGTGAGGCTGTGAGCATGTTGCAGTGAGGCTGTGACCATGTTGCAGTGAGGCTGTGACCATGTTGCAGTGAGGCTGTGACCATGTTGCAGCGAGGCTGTGACATGTTGCAGTGAGGCTGTGGCATGTTGCAGTGAGGCTGTGACCATGTTGCAGTGAGGCTGTGACCATGTTGCAGTGAGGCTGTGAGCATGTTGCAGTGAGGCTGTGACCATGTTGCAGTGAGGCTGTGACCATGTTGCAGTGAGGCTGTGGCATGTTGCAGTGAGGCTGTGGGCATGTTGCAGTGAGGCTGTGAGCATGTTGCAGCGAGGCTGTGACCATGTTGCAGTGAGGCTGTGACCATGTTGCAGTGAGGCTGTGGGCATGTTGCAGTGAGGCTGTGGGCATGTTGCAGTGAGGCTGTGAGCATGTTGCAGTGAGGCTGTTGGCAGTGAGGCTGTGGGCATGTTGCAGTGAGGCTGTGAGCATGTTGCAGTGAGGCTGTGGGCATGTTGCAGTGAGGCTGTGGGCATGTTGCAGTGAGGCTGTGACCATGTTGCAGTGAGGCTGTGGGCATGTTGCAGTGAGGCTGTGGGCATGTTGCAGTGAGGCTGTGAGCATGTTGCAGTGAGGCTGTGGGCATGTTGCAGTGAGGCTGTGGGCATGTTGCAGTGAGGCTGTGAGCATGTTGCAGTGAGGCTGTGACCATGTTGCAGTGAGGCTGTGGGCATGTTGCAGTGAGGCTGTGGGCATGTTGCAGTGAGGCTGTGAGCATGTTGCAGTGAGGCTGTGGGCATGTTGCAGTGAGGCTGTGGGCATGTTGCAGTGAGGCTGTGGCATGTTGCAGTGAGGTGGCGCTCGCCAATTTACCCGCTTTCTTGGACGCCCTCGTCCTTTCGTCTCTCCCGGTGCCTCCGTTGCCTCCGTTGCCTACGGGACAGAAGTGTGGGAATCGTGATCGTCGTCATCATCATCACCGCGATCAACAACAGCGTGATCATCACCGACATGAGCATTGCCATCGTCGTCAACGTCAGAGTTCTGTGAGTTTCAATATCAATATGTGCTCGCTAACAACACTTGCCCAACAGTCTGTTAAGGCTACATAGGGGGCCTTTGTCTGTGTGTGAACGAGTGTGTGTGGGGAGTGGTGGTGCAGCGGTTAGCGCTACGCTGCGCTACGAACCTGGCGACCCATTGGTGGCTCACGGCCACCAACACCAGTGACGATTATCTAAACCGGTCCTGGGCCTCCCCTAGATCGACTCAGCCTCAAATGAGTACTCGGTGCGATGTGTAAACATCGCCACTGGGGAGACAAAGGCGGCCGGGCGTGGTGCTGGCCACTCACCCCTCGTGTGCCTTTATAGGTGCTCGCTAACAGCACTTGCCCCTACAGTCTGTTAAGGCTACACGGGGATCTTTATCTTTTGTCTTTATGCGTGCGGTCTGGTGGTCCCCCTTTTGTTTTAAGAAGCGGGGGGGGTCGTCACTGATGATAATTTCACATCTACGGGCACGTCCCCCCTTGCCAGGGTCGCGTTGATGCCGAGAGGCTCCGATCTGGTCTCACACAGAGACACGGTCCTCTGAATTCTCTGTGTGCTACAGCACGGGCTAGATCAGGGGTCAGGACCTTTTTGACTGGGAGAGCCATAAAAGCCAAATATTTCTAAATATATTTCATTGAGAGCCATATAGTATTTTTAACGTTAATAAATTAAATGTCTTTTAATGCGACTTCTGGTGCTGCGTGGTTTTACTGATGGCCTTGTAGTCTGGTTCATACGTGGTGAGGTTGAGCTTCATGCAGGCGTGACCCGTGAAATTTATCTTCAAAGCTAATTTCTGTTTACTTTAAAATGACACAGTATTATTAAGCAATATCACAAGTATTTAAAAATCAGTTCCAAACTGATTTTTATTTATTTTTTCAACTCAAAATTGTCTGGGAGCCAGATGCCGTCACTGGAAGAGCCATATATGGCTCGCGAGCCATAGGTTCCCGACCGCTGGGTTAGAGGGAAGTTCAAAGGGACCTACGCCTCTGCTTTATTGACCTCGGTCAAGGCCTATGATACAATCACTAGGCCGGTGCTCTGGGTTGTTCTTTCGTGCTTTCGGAGTCCCTGACTCTCTGCTCATAATTCATCAAGGACCTTCATGATGGTGGGCTGGGCCCGGGTAAATTCAGAGCCATTCCCTGTTCACCTTGGAGTGTGACAGGGATGTCTTCTGGCTCCTACATTATTTGACCAGGTGGTTAGAGACACTTCCCATGACTGTACAAGAGGAATTTCCATCTGGAACGGACAAAATGGGAGGATGATCGATACCCGGGTGCAGTCGAGAGCTAATGACCATCCCCAGTTTGGCAGTGGTCTCACTTTGAAGAAGTCAAGTGGGATATTTTCATCAGTTACTTCACGCTGTGTGGAAGCTTCCTGGTCTGTCACTCCATACGAAGCTCCGGGTCTTCTCGGCCAGAGTTTTGCCATCTTATCTCAATCCTCGTGAAACATGGAACTCTTTAAAGGAACATCTGTGCTGGCTTGCAACAGGCTTACCAGCCGACGAATCATCCTGGATTTTAACCAGACTGGATTCTATGAGCTCACAGACCTTTCAAAGATTTGGACACAGTTCCATCAGTAAGCTCCGGCAGGCAAGTCTCCACTCGGCTGGGTCATGTAGCCCGCTTGCCCAGCCCCGCATGGCAAAGCAGCTTCTATTTGGCCAGATAGAGGGCGCTGAACAGGCGTGGCACGGGCTGGTGAAGAGATGGACTGATGCGGTGCAGCAGGATGTGGAGCTGAGTGGACTTGCCGATGACTGATACCAGCGGTGTCAACATCGGCCTCTGCGGAGGAGGCTCGTGAAGGGCGCTACTGGGCAGTGCCAGGCTAGGTAGACATGAGCACGGGGGAAACGAAGGCGGGCGAGCGTGGAGCTGATCACACCGCCTCGCTCGTTAGCCATTGCAGACTTTCGATTTAAAACTTCTTTCGTGACTGCAGGGATTCATCTTCTTGGTTCTTTCGGTAAAGTCACGTAGAAGGGGAATAATAAAATAATACAACATAATAAAATACAATTCTCACGACGTTTCGTCCACAACGCAAGCGGCCGTCCTCAGGTGAAGAACAGGTCTGTCAGAAAGACAGCGTCTGAATGAGCACCACCAAGCTTGGCAGCGTATATTTAAGCTGCTGGGTTAGGGGAGGAAGGTTTGGTTTGGCTGTTGCAGCTCTTTACTATAAAAATTCCTTCCCTTTATTACTGCTAACCCTACTCCTCCCTTTGTTGCTGCTAATCCTACATAATGCACGGGCATAATATGACTTTGAGACCCCCCCCCCACCTCCTACGCATTCCACAAGTAGTGACTAATCCCATAAAAATGCTAAATTCCTCTGTTGATATGCAAATTCATTTGTCACGTAGAATGGAAACAATAAATTAATAAAAATAAAACACAATTAAATAATTCTCACGACGTTTCGGCCACAACGCAAGCAGCCGTCCACAGACCTGTTCTCCACCTGACAGACGGCTACTTGCGTTGTGGCCGAAACGTCGTGAGAATTATTTTATTATGTTTTATTTTTATTATTTTATTGTTTCCACCCTACGTGACTTTACCGAAAGAACCAAGAAGAATGCAGACTTTCTTTCACAGGTGCTTACTCGCTCATCGTAATTGCCCCCCAAAGGTGTGTGCAGGCCACACGCGTGGCATCTTTGTGTACGCACCGTCTCTGGCGCCTTGCCCCGGCTGCCCTTGGGCCTGCCCGAGGTCGCTTGGGCGTGGGGCAGCCGCAGAGACCTGCACACAGAAACACACAAGTACACAGGCAAAGATCACTCGTATAGGCTATAGCAGACTCTTGGGGCAAGTGCTGTTAGCGAGCACATCTTAAGGCCGGCACGGCACACGAGGGGGGGGGGGTGGACAGCAGAGCGCGCGACAGCCTTTGGCCTTTGTCTCTCTTCTTGGTTCTTTCGGTAAAGTCACATAGAAGGGAAGTAATAAATAATAAAAATAAAACATAATAAAATAATTCTCACGACGTTTCGACCACAACGCAAGCAGCCGTCCTCAGGTGAAAACCAGGTCTGTCGAGGCGATAGTGTCTGAATGAAACAGCACACGTGCTTGGGGCCTCGACAGACCTGGTTTTCACCTGAGGACGGCTACTTGCGTTGTGGCCGAAACGTCGTGAGAATTATTTTATTATGTTTTATTTTTATTATTTNATTACTTCCCTTCTACGTGACTTTACCTAAAGAACCAAGAAGATGAATCCATTCAGTCACGAAAGCTTTAAATCGAGAATTATTTTATTATGTTTTATTTTATTTTATTATTTCCCTTCTACGTGACTTTACCGAAAGAACCAAGAAGATGAATCCCTGCAGTCACGAAAGCTTTAAATCGAGAATTATTTTATTATGTTTTATTATTTTATTATTTCCCTTCTACGTGACTTTACCGAAAGAACCAAGAAGATGAATCCCTGCAGTCACGAAAGCTTTAAATCGAGAATTATTTTATTATGTTTTATTTTTATTATTTTATTATTTCCTTCTACGTGACTTTACCTAAAGAACCAAGAAGATGAATCCCTGCAGTCACGAAAGCTTTAAATCGAAATTTAACAGCCTTTGTCTCCCCGGTGACGATGTGTACACATCGCACCAGGGCCCAGGCGAGGCCAGAAACGGTTCGAACATTGGTCACCGATGTTGGCCGTGAGCGAGAGTCCAACTCGGATTTGGCCGCGCTTGTACGCAGCGCGCCAACAATTGCCCCACCGCTCTCACGACGCACGTGGAATGACACGTGCGGAGGGAGATTCCCGTGGAGCCGTGCACACTGATGTGGGGAGGTGCAAGTGCTGATGCATTTTTTTTTAAGATGCTGCCGTTTCTGACAATCTTGCTGATGATGATGATGACGACGACGACGGCGAAACCGCTTCAGAGACGGTGACGAGGTTACCAATCTCGGCGGTTCAAGGTGAAGATGGCGAGCGACGATGTGATGACCTCTGACCTGCTGCTGTTTCCTAGGGCGACCTCTTTGTCGCTTGGCTGGTGGTGGAGCCTCCTCCTCCTTCGCCTTCTCCTCTCCCCCTTCTTCTCCTCCTCCTCTTGCCGCCCTCTTCCTGCTGCTCTGACCCGCACCTCCACCTCCTCTTCGCTCATCCTCCAGGGTGGACAAGGGAACTGGCTCCACCCCACCGGCTTCTCAATCTCCTGCCGGTGGGAGGTGAATCACAATAACAACGTCAACGACAATCATCATCATCATTGACAGCGTCAACAACAAGATCAACAACAACGACATCATCATCATCNACAGTCAACAACAAGGTCAACAACAACAACGACAACGACATCATCATCAACAGCGTCAACAACAAGATCAAAAACAACAACATCATCATCAACAGCAACAACAAGATCAACAACAACAACGACATCATCATCAACAGCGTCAACAACAAGATCAACAACAACATCATAATCACAGTCAACAACAAGATCAACAACAACAAACAACGTACTTTGTTTACCCATGGAAAGCCGCACCGAGCCTGAGACACGAACTTTCAAGAGGGTGTTGCCACTCACCGAGAGGTCTGGCCCAACTCAAGAGGCACGCACGCAACACCCGCCACGCCACGTGGCAAAAGTGTAAAACGCCGGGTGCTGTTTGTTGCTGGCCGCTTGGTGTATGGAGCCTCGGGGCCCCGTGCTCAAGCAACCGTGATGTTAAATAAATACATCGAAGTATTCCATTGGAACCTCATTTGCCAGTAAAAATATAATTGTTTTTTTACCCTTCTATCTGGCAACAAAACTGACACCTTTTTTACAAGGAGTCATGTTTGCATAGACCACAATACCTGCAGCCATAATGCAAAAAAACATAACTCTGATAATGATATGCACTGTCCTTGAAGTTGATTGGTCCACACCCGAGACAGCTTTCCTTAGAGCCTAGTCTCACATGGTCAGTTTGTTGCCAGTAGAAGGGTAATCATTATCAAATCTAAGCATTGTTGACAGTCTCCCACTCTGGCGAGAGCTCTCGTGTCAGCCGAGCTGGACATAGCACACTGTCCCAGGAAATGGGAACACCTCCACTCCACAACTGCCCCATCACTCACGCAGAGCTGACGGTATGGAGTGGTGGTGGTGGTAGTAGTAGTGGTGGTCGTGGTAGTAGTAGTGGTGGTGGGGTAGTGGTGGTGGTGGTAGTAGTGGTGGTAGTAGTGGTGGTGTGGTGGTAGTGTGTAGTAGTAGTGGTGGTGGTAGTGGTAGTGGTGGTCGGAGTAGTGGTGGTGGTAGTTGTGGTGGTAGTGGTGGTAGTGGTGGTGGTAGTGGTGGTGGTGGTGGTGGTGGTAGTGGTAGTGGTGATGGTAGTGGTGATGGTAGTGGTGGTAGTAGTGGTGGTGGTGGTAGTGGTGGTGGTAGTGGTGTGGTGGTGGTAGTAGTGGTGGTAGTAGTGGTGGTAGTAGTGGTGGTAATAGTAGTGGTGGTAGTAGTAATGGTGGTAGTGGTAGTGGCAGTGGTAGTAGTGGTGGTAGTGGTAGTAGTAGTGGTGGTGGTAGTTGTGGTGGTAGTGGTGGTGGTAGTGGTGGTGGTGTAGTTGTGGTGGTATGGTGGTGGTAGTGGTGGTAGTAGTGGTGGTGGTAGTGGTAGTAGTAATGGTGGTGGTAGTGTGGTAGTAGTAGTGGTGGTGGTAGTGGTGGTGGTTGTGGTAGTAGTGGTAGTAGNGGTGGTAGTGGTAGTAGTGGTGGTGGTAGTAGTGGTGGTGGTAGTGGTTGTGGTAGTGGTAGTAGTGGTAGTGGTGGTGGTAGTAGTAGTAGTGNTAGTAGTGGTAGTAGTGGTGGTGTAGTGGTAGTGGTGGTAGTAGTGGTGGTAGTAGTAGTAGTGGTGGTGGTAGTAGTAGTAGTGTAGTAGTAGTGGTGGTGGTGTAGTGTAGTAGTGTAGTAGGTGGTGGTAGTAGTGGTAGTGGTGGTAGTAGTGGTGGTAGTAGTATTAGTGGTGGTAGTGGTGGTGGTAATAGTGGTAGTAATGGTCGTGTAGTGGTGGTGGTAGTGGCAGTAGTGGTGGTGGTAGTGGTAGTAGTGGTGGTAGTGGTAGTAGTGGTGGTAGTGGTAGTGGTGGTGGTGTAGTAGTGGTGGTGTAGTAGTGGTGGGTAGTGGTGGTAGTGTAGTAGTGGTGGTGGGTTAGTGGTGGTAGTGGTAGTAGTGGTGGTAGTGGTAGTAGTGGTGGTAGTGGTAGTAGTGGTGGTGTGGTGGTAGTGGTAGTAGTGGTGGTGGTGGTGGTAGTAGTAGTGGTGGTGGTAGTGGTAAGTGGTGGTAGTGGTAGTAGTGGTGGTAGTGGTAGTGTAGTAGTGGTGGTAGTGTAGTAGTGGTGGTAGTAGTGGTGGTAGTGGCGTAGTAGTGGTGGTGGTAGTAGTGGTGGTAGTAGTATTAGTGGTGGTAGTGGTGGTGGTAATAGTGGTAGCAATGGTCGTGGTAGTGGTGGTGGTAGTGGCAGTAGTAGTGTAGTAGTGGTGGTAGTGGCAGTAGTAGTGGTAGTGGTGGTGGTAATAGTGGTAGCAATGGTCGTGGTAGTGGTGGTGGTAGTGGTAGTAGTAATGGTCGTGGTAGTGGTGGTGGTAGTGGCAGTAGTAGTAGTGGTGGTAGTGGCAGTAGTAATGGTGGTAGTAGTGGTGGTGGTGGTAGTAGTAGTAATGGTGGTAGTAGTGGTAGTAGTAGTGGTAGTAGAGTAGTAGTGATGGTAGTGGTAGTAGTGGTGGTGGTAGTGGCAGTAGTAGTGGTAGTAGTGGTGGTGGTGGTAGTGGCAGTAGTAATGGTGGTAGTAGTGGTGGTAGTGGCAGTAGTAGTGGTAGTAGTAGTAGTAGTGATGGTAGTAGTATAGGTGGTAGTGGTAGTAGTAGTGGTAGTGGCGGTAGTAGCCTGATGACACAACGTCCGGTTGTGGGTTCTTAGTGTTGGTTGGGCTGATGGTGAGAGCCACCAGACCTCTTAGTGGCACTCTCAGCAGCAGTAGCAACGCGGTGTATACGAGGGGGTGACACTCAACGATCTGGCTGCAGACCCACAGACCCACAGACAGCTGCTACACACGTGTGTAGCTGCTACACAAGTAGCTACTACACACGTGTAATAGCTACTACACACGTGTAATAGCTGCTACACACGTGTAATAGCTACTACACACGTGTAATAGCTGCTACACACGTGTAATAGCTACTACACACGTGTAATAGCTACTACACACGTGTAATAGCTACTACACACGTGTAATAGCTACACACGTAGCTGCTACACACGTGTAATAGCTACACAAGTAGCTACTACACACGTGTAATAGCTACTACACACGTGTAATAGCTACTACACACGTGTAATAGCTACTACACACTACACATGTAGCTGTACAAGTAGCTACACATGCTACGGGCCCCGCACTTTCAAGGGCTCCGCGCTAAATCCTTTCAAGCTATCAAATCCGCTTCAGTGATTCTGCACTTGCTCTATTACTATAGTACTATACTGCCTTCAACTTCTATGAACGACTGCGTGTTTAAGGCGAGCGATTTGTCGTATTATCCGGCTGTGTAGCAAATGAAAAAATACAATTACTTTACTGTGCAAAGTAAAACCTTTGTGTTTTAATATGTATGCGTTTTTTTTNATAACAACATATGTTACAGGGCCAGTGCTAGCTGAATCCGGCACTACCCACGGACAGTCCACCAACCTACTTGCTGTACTCCCGTCCCGTCTACCCTCGTTCATGATTCGCGAGCAGGCCTCTCGCAGCAAGCTGCTGCGTCTACGCGCAGAAGTCTGCCATTCTTTCGTGTTACAATTACTGCCGTTGTGGAAANTTGTCCATTCAAATGTTTGTACACGGCCACAGATAAAAAACAACATCTTGTGTAAATGGTGACAAACCAGCAACTGATGTACCCGTAGTGGTTGCACCACGAGGAAGGGAGTTGAGTCCAGGATGTAACGCGTGGTGGTGGTGGAGAGAGAGAAAGATGTGGAGAGGGAAGAGAGAATTGGAGTGAATGTGAGTCAGTGGGAGAGGGGTGGAGAGGGAACGGAGAAACGTGGGAGGGTGAGGAGAGATGTGAGAGGGTGCAGGAGGGGAGGGCGTCAGAGTCGACGCTGCTGCTGCTGCTCACGGAGCGAAATCGGCGTCTGTTTTCACAGCGGGCGGGACAGGAGTTCAGAGTGGGTGTGGCTACAGGGAGTCACGTGGGAGGGGTTCAGAGTGGGTGTGGCTACAGGGAGTCACGTGGGAGGGGTTCAGAGTGGGTGTGGCTACAGGGAGTCACGTGGGGAGGGGTTCAGAGTGGGTGTGGCTACAGGGAGTCACGTGGGAGGGGATCAGAGTGGGTGTGGCTACAGGGAGTCACGTGGGGAGGGCTCAGAGTGGGCGTGGCTACAGGAGTCACGTGGGGAGGGGTTCAGAGTGGGTGTGGCTACAGGGAGTCACGTGGGGAGGGAGGGGTTCAGAGAGGGTGTGGCTACACGAAGTCACGTGGTAACGGCAGGCTTGAGCTGATTTAGCCGATGGGAAGTGTCGTGGAGGAATTTTTTTTTTTAATCTTCCGAGGCAGCAGAAGGCTCGTGAAGACAGACAGAGAGAGAGACAGAGATCCAGATGATGATCAAGCAGCTGAGAAGAGACCACGGCTACCTGGCGACAAGAGGCATTGACCGTTCCGTCAGCGCTGGAGGCAGAGGGCTCTTCTGGTTTGGTTGACAAAGTGTCTTCACGATGGTGATGATGAAGGCGAATGTGATGGTGGTGTTTCCCCTTTTTTCTGGCAACAAACTGACACCTTTGCAAGGAATCATGCTTACATTAACCACAATACTTGCAGTCAAATGCAAACAAAAANCAATACTCATAAATGATCAGAGTATTGTTTTTTGTTTGCATTTGACTGCAAGTATTGTGGTTAATGTAAACACGATTCCTTGCAAAAGGTGTCAGTTTTGTTGCCAGAAAAAAGGGGAAAACCCTATTGGTATATTTTGGTACTGGCAAAGGAGGTCCATGATGTAGCTGCTCACCCGAGCTCTCATTACTCTGGTAGTGCGTTGTCTTTGAACTGTGCGCCTTTTGGCATCATCTGGTCGAACACCATATGAGACTAGGCTCTAAAGAAAGCTGTCTCTGGTGTGGACCAATCAGGTTCAAGGACAATGCATAAATTATCAGAGTATTGTTTTTGTTTGCATTTGACTGCAAGTATTGTAGTTAATGTAAGCATGATTCCTTGCAAAGGGTGTCAGTTTTGTTGCCAGAAAAAGGGGAAAAAACCCTATTAGTATATTTTGGTACTGGCAAAGGAGGTCCCATGATGATGGTGCTGATTTACGATTCAAGTCAAGAGCCGCGTGATCTGCTCTGCATGTATGTAGAACTTTTTTTGCACCGTACTTTGCCAACCGTGCTAATCCGAGGCTCGAATGAGCATTGAGGCGTCGGTGTTTACCTGTTCACTGTCGTGCAGAGACAGTGGTGGAAATTGCACATTCCTATGGCGGGGGTGAGGCTATAGCAGAGGACAAACCGCTGTTGACTTCATCACAAAGTGGTGCCAATTTTAGCGACGCCGGAGAGATGATGGGCTGAGGACCATCCGTGAGGATGATTGTGGAAGCGGCTGTTGCTAATGATTGTGATGAAGACTGGTGGCGATTGTAACAGATCCGACGATGAGGATGTTGATGATTTATAATGCGGGCGTAAACGGCTTGGCGGATGTGACGTCATGGGGGGAGGAGTCAGGGTCACGTGAGAGGGAGATGGTATAGCGGTGAGACAGGAAGAGATCGAGGCCAGTCGGGTAAGGGAAGAGTGGAGACCGCGTTGGGTGGTCGTCGTGCCTCAGCCTGGTGGCTGAGGGGATCGGTGACAGCGCCAGCCAGCGGGATGGAAGAGAGTTGGTTGGAGACTGGACGAGGGTGAGGCCACGGAGGGCGAAAGCTGGGAGCAGCGAGTGCAGCAAAGAGGCTGCGTGTGGGAGACAGCAGCGAGGCTGCTAGGGGCTACAGCAGCCTGGGGCTGCAGAGCAAAAGGGCTACGGGAGCGACAGCAGCCGGAGGGGCTGCGTGAGTGGGAACAGCAGCAAGGCTGCTAGAGGCTACGGGAGCGACACGAGGAGACCAGCAAAGAGGCTATTGGTGACGACGGGTGCGGCAGCAGCGTCGGCGACGAGCGGAGGGCCTGAGAGTGAGACAGCCGTGTGGGAAGAGAAGACGAACCCGAATAAAGGACACCAGACCAGATACTGTGGTCGAGTCTTTTATTACAGATTTATAATTCGGTGTGTGATTGGGATGCAGGCTGACGACGATGACGTTGGTGGTAAAGATGATGATGTAGAGAAGGATTGGTGAAGATGGTGGTGAGGAAAGTTGGAGGCGAGCAGCCTCATTTAGTCACCACCACCACCTCCACATCCACCACCACCACAACCTCCAACACCACCTTCACAACCACCACCACAACCACCACCACCACAACCTCCACCACTACCACAACCACCATCACATCCACCACCACCACCACCACATTCACCACCACCATCACAACCACCACCACAACCACCAACACCACCACAACCACCACCACCTCCACCACAACCTCCACCTCCACCACCTTCACAACCACCACCACCATCTCCACCACCACCACAACCACCACCACCTCCACCACCACCTTCACAACCACCACCACAACCACCACCACCTCCTCCACCACCACCACCTCAACCACATTCACCACCACCTCCTCCACATCCACCACCACCTCCTCCACCACCTTCACCACCACCACCTTCACCACCACCACCTTCACAACCACCACAACCTTCACCACCACCACCACCTCCTCCACCTTCACAACCACCACCACCTCCACCACAACACCACCACAACCTCCACCACCTCCTTCACCACCTTCACCACAACCTCCACCACCACCACCTCCACCACCTCCACAACCACCACCACCTCCATCACCTTCACAACCACCACCACCTCCTCCACCTTCACAACCACCACTACCACCACCACCACCACCACCTTCACAACCACCACCACAACCACCACCACCTTCACAACCACCTCCACCACCACCACCTCCACCTCCACCGCCTTCACCACAACCTCCCCACCACATTCACAACCGCCACCACCACCTCCACCTCCTCCACCACCTCCTCCACCACCTTCACCACCACCTTCACCACCACCACCTGCACCACCACCACCTCCTCCTCCACCTTCACCACCACTTTCTCCATCACCTTCACAACCTCCACCACCTCCACCACCTTCACAAACGCCACCACCACCTCCACCACCTCCTCCACCACCTTCGCCACCACCTTCACTACAACCTCCACCACCACCTCCACTTTCACCACCACCACCTTCTCCATCACCTTCACAACCTCCACCACCTCCTCCACCACCTTCACCACCACCACAACCTCCACCACCTCCACCACCTTCACCACCACCTTCACTACAACCTTCACCACCACCACCACCTCCTCACCACCTTCACACCTCCACCACCACCTTCACAACACCACCACCTTCTCCATCACCTTCACAACCACCACCACCTTCACCACCTTCACACCACCTCCACCACCACCTTCACAACCACCACCACCTTCACCACAGCCTCTCACCGAGAAAGGCACTCGCGCCTCCTCGCCTCGTCGTCTCCTCCCCCCCGACTCGAGAGCTCGGCCCGTGGCGCCTCCTCCTCCTCTTCCTCCTCCCCCTCTTCCTCTTCCCCCCTCCTCTTCCTCCCCCTCCTCCTCCTGCCGCTCCTCCCTTCCTCCTTCGCTTCCTCCCTCCTCCTCCCCCTCCTCCTCCTCCTCCTCCCCTCCTCCTCCCCCCCTCCTCCCCCCTCCTCCCCTCCTCCCCCTCCTCCTCCTCTACCTCCCCCTCTCCCCCTCCTCCTCTCTTACCTGACCCCCCACTACCCTCCTTATCGACTCACGCAAGGCCCCCCCAAACCACCACCTTTCCCCCACCCCCTCCCGCCCTCAAGTTGAACTTCTTTCGCACCGTACGTAGCCAACCGTGCTCACACCCACCCCAGATTGCGTCTCTGAGTGTAGAGGCCGGGAGAGAGAGAGAAGGCCGGGAGGGGAGAGTTGACGAGGAGAGAGTGAGCAAGACTCGTAGCCTGAGTGCGAGGAGTTACGTGGGAGAGGGGAGGGGGCAGGAGAGGGGGGGGTGCAGGGAGAGGGGGGGGGCAGAGAGGGGGGTGGGGGGGGTGCTAGAGGGGACCTCCCGACTGGCCAATGGGAAAAGTTGGATTGTTGAAATGTGAGTGTGTGTGGGGTGTGTGTGTATGTGTGTGTGTGTGTAGGTGTGTGTGNAGGTGTGTGTGTGTGGTGTGTGTGNAGGGGTGTGTGTGTGTAGGGTGTGTGTGTGTGGGGGTGAGTGTGTGGGTTTAGAGGTGTGTGTGTGTAGGGGTGAGTGTGTGTGTGTTGGTGAGTGTGTGGNTGAGTGTGTGTGTGTAGGGGTGTGTGTGTGTAGGTGAGTGTGTGTGTGTAGTGGTGAGTGTGTGTAGGGGTGAGTGTGTGTGGGGTGAGTGTGTGTGTGTCTGGGATTGCGAGAGAGAGAATGTGTGTGTGTAGGGGACGAATATCAACCGGTCCTGGGCCTCCCTAGGTCGACTCAGCCTCAAATGAGTTCTGTACCTAGTGCGGTGTGTAAACACCACCACTGGGGTCGTGGTGTTGTCCACACGCACACCACCACACACATTACCCCCACACAGCCATCCACGCACAATAACTCACACACGCTGTTGTCACC
>MU249614.1:4877975-5065475 GCA_018977245.1 Lethenteron camtschaticum | reverse complement strand
AGCATTACCAACATCATCTCTATCGTCATCATCATCAGCATCATCATCAGCATTACCAACATCATCCCTATCGTCATCATCATCAGCATCATCATCAGCAGCATTACCACCATCATCTCTATCGTCATCATCATCAGCAGCATCAGCATTACCAACATCATCTCTACGTCATCATCAGCAGCATCATCATCATCAGCATTACCAACAGCATCTCTATCATCATCATCAGCAGCATCATCATCAGCATTATCAACATCATCTCTATCGCCATCATCATCAGCAGCAGCATCAGGGTGTGATGGGTCACTCGGTGACGTAGGGGCCGTCCATAAATGACGTCACGCGATTTTGACGATTTTGACCCCCCCCCCCTCGTCACACGGCGTCACAAAAGTCAGACCCCCCCTCAAATATGACGTCACAAAGCTCTGCCCCCCCCCCAAAATAAAACATGCTTCAAATCGCTTTAAACTATTGTCATTGTAGTGCGTATTTAATGTGNCGCTGCACTCTGATGTTGTAGGAGAAACATTTATTAAAGTCTATTTAATTCAGTAGAACGTGTTGTCTATATTTATTTAAAGTTGCGCATTTTGGCGTGACGTCACATTTCTCAACCCCCCCCCCTCGTCACACATCGTCACAAATGTCTGACCCCCCCAGGTGCGTGACGTCATTTATGGACGGCCCCTTATTCACACGGCAATGAATAGGTGACACCTCGTCACGCCACCAAATTCGATAACTGCTCATCAGAAAACGAACGTCAAATGTAATTATCATCATCATCAGGTTTCCTGCATGGTGTCCACCAGTCCAGTCTCCATCGCTCGTCATCCATTCCACCTTCTGGCCTCTCTATTCGTGGTGCCATTAAGCAGGGCCAATGCACGAAACGTCGCCTATTACATACGTTTCTTTCCTTTCGAAGGCCACAGTGTCTTTTGACGAATGCTTCTGGGTTCTATTGCCATTGGAGCGATGCAATCATCATCATCAGCAGCAGCGACTACGAGATGACGCTTGCTCATCTTCTTCTGATCGCGATCAGCGCAATCATCATCGTGACGTCAATGAGTTCTTGATTATAAAAATCTGATGAGCGACATCTGATCACTGACCTCACCATCGTCAGATCGTCATCGGTGGCATGATCACGGCGTCTTTGATCATCGTCATCGTTGATTGTGACGCGGGTCCCAGCGGTAACGCGTTGCAGAAGCTCGCGGTTCAAACCCGCAGGCCACCCCGCTCAATACTGCTTGGGGTGCATTGCCCAGAGCGTGCCACTCACAGTGGACCACAACGTTCCCGAGCCGTCATTCGAAACGAGACGTCATTGTGTACCCGCGTCACGGTCCGCATTTGACAAATTTAAACCATAAAATTACACCGCAAATGACTCAATTGGGATCAAACACAGCAGCAGCAGCAGTAGCAATCATCGCCGCCGACCCCCCTTACTGTGAAACTACCGCACGCTCTCTGTCTCTGAAACGCAGCAGCAGCAGCATCAGCAGCAGCATCAGCAGCATCAGCAGCAGCAGCATCAGCAGCAGCATCAGCAGCAGCATCAGCAGCATCAGCAGCAGCATCAGCAGCATCAGCAGCAGCATCAGCNGCAGCATCAGCATCAGCAGCATCAGCAGCAGCAGCATCAGCAGCAGCATCAGCAGCGACGTCTTCCTGCGTTGATGATCGCCTCGTGCCACACAGGGGCAGCTGCCACTGGGGTTCTCCCTAGGCTAGTCCACACAGCATCGTCCATACGGCCTCGGCGTTACTGTGTGAGGCTACGCGAGACGCAGACGACGTCTTCCCTGCGTTGATGATCGCCTTGCGCATGGAGGAACAACAGTTCCAATGCTAAATCGATGGACGTTGAACTTCTTTCGCGCCGTACGTAGCCAACCGAAGGACAACAAACTAATCTTACCACGTGCACAAGCATCACTCGGATTCATCGAGGGCGTGGATTCATTTGTATTGAAAGCATCATCGTCAGTATCACAGCGTCAGTGTTATCGTCAACACTGGCTGTGGCATCATTTTCATCGTCAATTCTCGCGTCATGTAAACCAGCATCGTCATCATCATTCGAATCATTCATGACGTCACTATCAATGAGCATCATCATCAACGTGATAAATATCAAGCATCATCACTCATGAAAGGCACCGCGACTCCGCACAGATGATACAACGCGCTCAGCATCATCATAAACATCAGTATCGTGATTATAAATACCATCGGCACGGACATAACGCTCAGCCACGTGCACATAGAGGTCTCGCGTGACTTCTAATCAGCTCACGTACAATCCCAACATCATCATCGTCGGCGTCATCGTGAATATCGACTCACAAATATCATGAAACATCGGCATCATTCACGTACAGGACTCGTGTGACCGTATGGAGCTGTGGGGGCCGGCGTCCACCCCACCGCCCTCGCTGGGCACGTGGGAGCGCGACGTCCACCCCCTCCGCTCCCTCCTCCACCGCCAATTGAGGAACACCGCAATGTGACCTGTCCTGTGACTGTGAGGCCAATCTCCTGGCACCGGGAAACCGCGGCACTTTCCTCCCTAGGGCTCTTCGGATGAAAACCCGTTGTGCCAGGCGATCCCCCGCTAGGACACTATGTGTGTGTGCTGCGTGTGTGTGTGCTGCGTGTGTGCTGCGTGTGTGTGGTGCATGTGTGTGTGTGCTGCGTGTGTGTGGTGCGTGTGTGTGTGCTGCGTGTGTGCGTGTGTGCTGCATGTGTGTGTGCTGCATGTGTGTGTGCTGCGTGTGTGCGTGTGTGTGTGCGCTGCGTGTTTGTGTGCGCTTTGGATGTGTGTGTGCGCTGCGTGTGTGTGTTGTGTGTGTATGTGCTGCGTGTGTGTGTTGTGTGTGTGTGTATGTGCTGCGTGTGTGTGTGCTGCGTGCGTGTGTGCTGCATGTGTGTGTGTGTGTGTATGTGCTGCGTGTGTGTGTGTNCTGCGTGTGTGTGTACTGCATGTGTGTGCTGTGTGTGCTGAATTGTGTGTGTGTGCTGTGTGTGTGTGCTGTTGAGTGTGTGTGCTGTGTGTGCTGTGTGTGTGCGTGTGTATGTGCTGCGTGTGTGTATGTGTGTGTGTATGAGTGTGTGCTGTGCGTGTGTGTGTATGTGATGTATGTGTGTGTATGTGTGCGCTCAGTGTGTGCGCTCTGGGTGGGGGCCAGGGGGAGTAGCGGCGCTTGCAGAGTTGCTCCGCCCTCCTGGCACCACATAGCTCGTCATCATCATCATCGTCGTCATCATCATCGTCATCATCATCATCATAGATGTCAGTCAACCTCATCGTCAATATCATCGCCGCCACCACCATTAACATCATAATCTGAAGTCTTGTGAGACTAATCAGCTCAGTACAACACGCTTAACATCAACGTATCGTCATCGCGAATATCAAAGCATCATCATAACTATGATACTTCCGTACAAGCTCCGTGTCAAGACCGCGAATAGTGGAAGACTTGGAGTTTATAATTATCATTATTATCATAATATTGTGATTATGCGTGCTCAGAATAGAATCAGCATATTGGTGAATATTTGTGAATCCGATGAGCTATGAAGCGCTTTTTCCACAAATGTCCGGTAGGGGCACGGGGTCAGAACGTCACCCAGGTAAGCCTCACCGAGACCCACGACTCGTTTCAGGAAGGTCATGACAATTTCTTTTGCAGTGTGGGGGGGGGTCGGGTGGGCGATGATTGCTGCTACTGCTGCATAATCCCAAATCGCGTGGTTTCATTTTTTCTAAATCTGCGACCAGTGACGGCTGGCAACACAAATGAAACAACCCCAAGCTACGGGAGAAATTTCGATTTAAAGCTTCTTTCGTGACTGCAGGGATTCATCTTCTTGGTTCTTTCGGTAAAGTCACGTAGAAGGGANAAAATAAAAAAATAAAACATAATAAAATAATTCTCACGACGTTTCGGCCACAACGCAAGCAGCCGTCCTCAGGTGAAGAACAGGTCTGTCGGAAAGACAGCTGCCTTTCTGTTCTTCACCTGAGGACGGCTGTTTGCGTTGTGGCCGAAACGTCGTGAGAATTATTTTATTGTTTTATTTTTATTATTTTATTATTTCCCTTCTACGTAACTTACGGGAGAAACTTAAGCAGCATGGAGCGGCGTGGCGACCGCACGTCAAGCCCGTCGTCGGCATTCCCAAACCCAAATATCGCCACCGTTCCTGGAGGCTCGGCAGCAAATGTTCAACGAGCCTCAACTGCTGTCGGCGAGACCCAGAGAGGCCGAAAAAACCCAAATCGAGAGTTCTGCTTGCTCAGCCGCTCTGGATCGTACCGTGCCGGCCTGCGAAGCCTGCAGTAGACCGAGGGAGCAAAGCAATATTTCAGATCAGCTTTTGAAGACACAGAATGGATGAGGTTATATCGCAATAATAATAATAATGGTGCGTGACGTCATTTATGGACGGCCCCTTATGTACAGATAAGAAACAATATGAACCCTTACATTGTGTGATCGGCTACTGTCACAATCTCTAAGTGTGATGGTGCGTTCAGGATATCCATTTGCACGAATCGATGCGAACATTACACTGGTCAACAACAAAAAAAACATTTTTTTCTGGCGTGGACTTTTGCAGCTGTTCTAAACTAATTTCAGGGTGCCGATTCCAAATCTGATCTCAGATTTGCTCTATCACATCTCACTTTCATGCTATCGGCATACCCCATTTTCATTGATTTTACCCGAAATTAACTCTGTCACTTATGATTGCAAGTTGTTGCGAGTCAGTGACTGCTTTAGTGTTAAAATATGGTGCTGTATTTTAGGATAGTGTGTTTATAATATCATTTAATGTAGATATCCACATTTATTAATAGTTTTCTTCTGCCGTTTTTATTGAAAATGCAATATTTGATATCTCAAAAACCTGATGTGATAGACAAAAACTGATGCCAGCTTTGGAATCAGCACCCCAAATTACCTTAACACCGTTGGAATACCTTATGCCAGATAAAGTGTGTTGACCAGTGCAATAATAATACGTACAGTATATTGCATTTGGATGGCACTTGCGTCAACGCTTCAAACATTGGAAGGGCACCCCAGTGGCAGCTGTCCCTGTGAAGCACAGGGAGGGTGACTCAGCTACAAAAGAGGGGGGGGGGTAGGAGTCTGCCGGTGGTACGGAGCGGACGATCGCTCCCGTGACCCCAATCGCATCGCGTACACTTCTGCGCTTGCGGCGATGCAAGTAGCCAGCCGGTGCTAACGGCGTTTTAAACGGCAGCGTGCCGGCGTCTGATTGGATACGTGAACATAATATTTTTGTAACTTCTCGATGGAGAGAATACTAAACGTGTACGTTTAGAGTGTATCGATGTCCCGACGGCGCTCTTGAGCGGCGAAGAGACGACTCTGACTCATCTTCTTGATTCTTTCGGTAAAGTCACGTAGAAGGGAAATAATAAAATAATAAAATAAAACATAATTAAATATTATGCAGGGATTCATCTTCTTGGTTCTTTCGGTAAAGTCAGTAGAATGGAAATAATAAAATAATAAAAATAAAACATAATAAAATATTATGCAGGGATTCATCTTCTTGGTTCTTTCGGTAAAGTCACGTAGAAGGGAAATAATAAAATAATAAAAATAAAACATAATAAAATATATGCAATTCATCTTCTTGGTTGTTTCGGTAAAGTCACGTAGAAGGGAAATAATAAAATAATAAAAATAAAACATAATAAAATAAAAGACGCTGTCTTTCCCACAGACCTGTTCTTCACCTGAGGACGGCCGCTTGCGTTGTGGCCGAAACGTCATGAGAATTGTATTTTATTATGTTTTTACCCTTCTACGTGACTTTACCGAAAGAACCAAGAAGATGACTCCCTGCAGTCACGAAAGCTTTAAATCGAAATTTAATCTAAGTTGTCTTGTGGTTTTTTCTTCTTCTAGATTTAAGTTTCGTGACTGCAAGGGTCCCATACTCTTTGTTTTTTTACGGTAAAGTCACGTGGGTGAAAAAATAAAAAATAAATTAAATCACGACGTTTCGGAAGCTTGTGTTGCCTCCGAAACGTCGTGATTTTATTTATTTTCTAATTATTTTTTTACCTACGTGACTTCACCGAAAGAACCAAGAAGATGAACTCCCCCAAGCCCCGAGCCGTCATTTCCGACCGACGGCCAACGGTCCGATCGTCGCCACTCCGGCCGGGCGCGCGGGAGCGGCCGCCCCTCCACCGGGCTCATCGGAGGGGTCGGCCCGCAGCTGACAACGCCGACGACGATGATGATGTTGTTGTGTCATCTTCGTCGTCGTCAGATGCCGGGCCGCTGGCGTGAGACTGGGGAGCGGTGCTGAAGGCCTCCGACTCTTCCCGGCTGCCCTCTTCCTCCTCCTCGTTGAGTTTGTCGTGGGTGATGTGGACGCTGTGGTCGTGGATGGAGGAGGTGGTGGCTGTTGCATGAGGTGGTTGGAGGCGGGCAAGGGATTTGGTGAGAGATGGCGCTGCAACACACCACCTACAACGTCGCTCATCTCACCCACAGCATCACTCACACCATCACCTCCACCATCACCTCGACCATCACCTCGACTATCACCTCCACCATCACTCAACCACCCACAGCATCACTCACCCNACCTACACACCTACATCATCACTCACACCACCCACACCATCACCTCCACCTACACCATCACTCACACCGCCTATAGCGTCACTCGTATCGCCGACACCACCTCCAGCATTGCTCAAACCGTGCACACCATCAACACCAACCCCTACAACAACCTTTACACCAACCCCCCCACTAACACTGATACGCCGAACGGTCACACCTGCTCCTTGAACACCTCCACCTCGACCAATATCACTCACACCATCCTGCCAACACCACCGCCACCACGACCAGCAACACCACCACCAACACCACCACCAACACCACCACCACCACCACCACGACCAGTACCACCACACCACCACCACCACCACCACCAACACCACCACCACGACCAGCACACCACCACCAACACCAACACCACCACCACGACCAGCACCACCAACACCACACCACCACCACACCACCAACACCACCACCACCAACACCACCACCACCACCAACACCACCACCACGACCAGCACCACCAACACCACCACCACCAACACCACACCACCACCACCACCACCACACCACCACCACGACCAGCACCACCTATACCACCACCACCACACCACCACACCNACACCACACCACCACCACCACGACACCAGCACCACCAACACCACCACCACCAACACCACCACCACCAACACCACCACCACGACCAGCACCACCAACACCACACCACCACCACACCACCACACCACCACCACCAACACCACCACCACCACCACCAACACCACCACCACGACCAGCACCACCAACACCACCACCACCACCACCCCAACACCACCACCACCACCAGACCACACCACCACACCACCACCACACCCACCACCACCAACCACCACCACCAACACCACCACCACGACCAGCACCACCTATACCACCACCACCAACACAACCACCACCAACACCACCACCACCACACCAGCACCACCAACACCACCACCACCACCACCACCACCACCACGACCAGCACCACCACCAGCACCGCCACCAACACCACCACCAACACCACGGCCAGCATCACCACCACCACCAACACCACCACCACCACCACCAGCACCACCACCAGCACCGCCACCAACACCACCACCAACACCACGACCAGCACCACCACCACCACCAACACCACCAACACCACCACCAGCACTGCCACCAACACCACCTCCCACACCTCCTCTCCCACCACCACCAGCAGCTCCTCCACAACCACCTCCTGAGCCCTCGCCTGGCCCACCACCATCTCGGACACCTCTTGCACCACCTCCACCGCAACTCCAACCATAGCCACCACCTACGCCTTTCCCATTAACCACATCTCCAACACCTCTCTCACCACCACCACCACCACCCCAACGACCACCACCTTTAGAACCAACCACATCTCTATTAATTCTTCCACCACCACAACTCCAACCACCACCAGCACTACCAGCTACTCCTGTCCCACCAACACTTCCATCCCTGCTTGCACCACCACGAACACCACCACCCATGCCTTTCTCACCCACAACGTCTTTAACATTTCTTGCACCACCACCACCACCACAACTCCAACCACGGGCAGCCCCACAGGAAGCCCTCGCTACTCCTGGGCCAGACCCGTAGGAGCCGGGCCCCCGGTGAAGCCGTATTCTGGGCCCCACGTGACCGGTGCCCCCCGTTTGTCTCCGCGGGGGCGGCGTGAGCGAGCCGCCCTCCGAGCCGGCGTCGTGGCCGGCGGGCGCTGGGCCGGCCGCCCCGCGTCGTTGGGCCGCCGAGCCGCGGACAGAAGCTGAGCGACGCCGAGTTGACGCAGAACCTCCTGCGGCTGGGCCGGGGGCCGTCCTCAAAGAGGTGGCCCAAGTGGGAGCCGCACTGTGGGGGAGTGGTGGGGGGGGACACCACACGGAGAGGGAGAGAGGCGTGTGTGGGAGAGAGGGGACACACAGGGAGAGAGGGGAGAGAGACAGGGAAAGAGGCGTGTGTGGGGAGAGAGGCGTGTGTGGGAGAGAGGGGACACACAGGGAGAGAGGGGGAGAGATGAGATAAGATGCATGGGGAGATACAGAGAGAGACAAGAAGATGTATGTATGTTGAGCTTCTTTCGCACCGTACGTAGGCAACCGTGCTAATCGGAGGTAGGCATGTGTGGTGAGAGACAGAGAAGGCTACACAGGTGGGAGAGAGGTGAGAGACATGGGGAGAGATGGGGTAAGATGCACGGGAAGACACACAGACAGAAAAGGAGGTAGGCATGTGTGGGGAGAGAGGGATACGCAGGGAGAGAGATAGGGAGAGACATGGGGAGAGACAAGGAGATGTGTGTGGGGAGAGAGAGTGATACGCAGGGAGAGCGATAGGGGAGAGAGGGGGTAAGAGTCACGGGGAGACAGACAGATGGAGAGAGGCGTGTGGGGAGAGAGATCCCCAGGGGGAGAGACACAGAGAGAGAGAGAGGAGAGACACTGGGCGAGATGGGGCTGCTGTCAAAATGTGGCTCATGTGGTAGCCGGACCGTGTGAGAGAGACGCGCGGTGAGAGAGAGGGGATGTGCGGGGAGGTAGGAACGGATGAGACACGGGGAAAGAGAGGGAAGGGGGGGGAGGCACGTGGAGCGAAACGTCGGACATCTGGCCCAGCGGTGGCGCGGTCACCTGGCTGCAGGAGGCCTCCACACGCCACACGCCGCCCGACACGTCGTCCCAAGCGCGACGGCGTGCGGGGTCACGGCCTCCGAGAAGGACGGCCACCCTGTGGCGGGGTCGGGGGCATCGGGGGAGACGGGTCAGGGGTCAGGACGACGACCTCCTCCTCCTAACCCAGGGCCGAACACAGACACGGATCTAAAACTTCTCAAGGAGTTGGGGGTGTGGGGTAGCGGGGGTTCTTACATGTACAGCTCATTAAACAGAGCCCCCACACTGTGCTGGATGCCTGAGTAGATGGTTGAGTGGCTGAGTAGATGGCTGGGTGGCAGAGTGCCTGAGTAGATGGTTGAGTGGCTGAGTAGATGGCTGGGTGGCAGAGTGCCTGAGTAGATGGTTGAGTGGGTGAGTAGATGGCTGGGTGGCAGAGTGCCTGAGTAGATGGTTGAGTGGGTGAGTAGATGGCTGGGTGGCAGAGTGCCTGAGTAGATGGTTGAGTGGGTGAGTAGATGGCTGGGTGGCAGAGTGCCTGAGTAGATGGTTGAGTGGCTGAGTAGATGGCTGGGTGGCAGAGTGGCTGAGTAGATGGTTGAGCGGTTGAGTAAATGGCTGGGTGGCAGAGTGGCTGAGTAGATTGTTGAGTGGCTGAGTAGATGGCTGGGTGGCAGAGTGCCTGAGTAGATGGTTGAATGGTTGAGTAGATGGCTGGGTGGCATAGTGCCTGAGTAGATGGTTGAATGGTTGAGTAGATGGCTGGATGGCTGAGTGGCTGAGTAGATGGTTGAGTGGCTGAGTAGATGGCTGGGTGGCTGTTTAGATGGCTGGATGGTTGGGTGAGTAGATGGCTGGGTAGCTGCGTAGATGGCTGGCTGGTTGGGTGAGTAGATGGCTGGGTAGCTGTGTAGATGGCTGAGTGGATGGCTGGTGGATGTTTAAAAGGCCGAGTGGCTGGGTGGGTAGATGAGTCTGTGGCTCTCTGTTGGCTGAGCTGGTGCCCGGCATTTGGCTAGCTGCTGAGTTAAGCCACAGTTCAGGAGGGCGAGGGGGCATGCGAGGATGATGATTATAATTCTGATTGCTCACCTGACCCGGAGTCGAACTTGCTTTCAGACCTGGGTTTAAAGGCAAACAAGAAGAGTTAGCGTCGCACCAGCTCCGTGCGTATCAGCGTGGCCTGACGCGTTGCTGCGCACGTCACGTTAGTTTTATGTTCTGTAGATGTAGATGCCACTGGTTCTTCACGTTCTGCAGATGTAGATGCCACCACCGCCATCTATTGCGCGGCGGTTGAACTTACGACTCTAGGTCCGAACAGGCAACTGGACATACGGACAGGTTTGTTCGTATCTCGGAAACTTCGTAAGTCGAACGTAAGTATAGGAGTCCCTGTACGTTAAAAAAGTAACCCGTAAAAACAAAGTTTTTCACTATAAATCCTTTATATGCGTGGCATCGGTTTTATTTTATTTTCTGTTTTTCTTGAGTAAGAGTTTCATTTTTATCACATTGGTATTTTAAATTAAATATAATTTTTTTCCTAAAAAGTGGTGGTGGTGGCGGTGGTGGTGGTGGTGGCGGTGGTGGTGGTGGCGGCGGTGGCGGCGGTGGTGGTGGTTGAGCACAGTGTGGTGGTGGTGGTGGCGGCGGTGGTGGCGGCAGTGGTGGCGGTGGTGGTAGTGGTGGCGGCGGCGGTCGTGGTGGTGGTGGTGGTGNCGGCGGCGGTGGCGGTGGTGGTTGAGCACAGTGTGGTGGCGGTGGTGGTGGTGGTGGCGGTGGTGGTTGAGCACAGTGTGGTGGCGGTGGTGGTAGTGGTGGCGGCGGTGGTGGCGGCGGTGGTGGCGGTGGTGGTGGTGGTAGTGGTGGTGGCGGTGGTGGTGGTGGTGGCGGTGGTGGTGGTGGTGGCGGCGGTGGCGGTGGTGGCGGTGGTGGTGGTGAGCCGGGGTGGTGGTGGCGGTGGTGGTGGCGGTGGTGGTGGTGGTGGCGGTGGTGGTGGTGGTGGTGGTGGCGGTGGTGGTGGTGGCGGTGGTGGTGGTGGTGGTGTGGTGGTGGTGGCGGTGGCTGGTGGTGGTGGTGGTGGCGGTGAGTGGTGGTGGTGGGGTGGGGTGGTGGTGGTGGGGTGGCGGTGGTGGCGGCGGTGGTGGTGACNGTGGGGTGGTGGTGGTGGTGGTCGGTGGGTGGTGGTGGTGGTGGTGGTGGTGGCGCCGTCTGGTGGCCACGACTAGGTATTGCGTGTCGCTCGACACCAGCTCACGGCCACCACCAACACCCGGCGATGATCATCTGAACTGGTTCAGGGCCTCCCCTAGGTCGACTCAGCCTCAAATGAGTACCTTGTGCGCGGTGTGTCAACATCGCCACTGGGGAGACAGAGGCGGCTGGGGAGTGGTGCTGGCCACCTACCCACCCCTCGTGTGCCGTGCCGGTCTTCGTAGGTGCTCGCTAACAGCACTTGCCCCTAGACTCAGGCAGGCATGTCCAAAGTTCGGCCCGCGGGCCAATCACGGCCCGCGGTCAGATTTCATACGGCCCGCAGATTCGGTATTATAACGTGTTAGTTATGGCTCGCCAGCTCTGTCAGAATAAATACATCATAAAACTCATGGAAATTTCAGGTATTCTATACAGCTTGTTCAATGTTATCTGACTGAATGAAAGGCAGAATTTGCGTTTTTAGAGTTGTTCCGTCTGCCTGAGTGGCTTATATTTGGTTACATTGTCATTTGAAAAATAAAGGTAATTGTGACAATGAAAATTTTTTATAATGGTGTGTGTTTTCACGTAACTTGTGTGGTTAAAAAAATGTCAGAAGGAACATTGGCCCCGGGCATCTTCACTTTTCGATTTAAAGCTTTCGTGACTGCAGGGATTCATCTTCTTGGTTCTTTCGGTAAAGTCACATAGAAGGGAAGTAATAAAATAATAAAAATAAAACATAATAAAATAATTCTCACGACGTTTCGGCCACAACGCAAGCAGCCGTCCTCAGGTGAAAACCAGGTCCGTCGAGGCGACAGAGTCTGAATGAAACAGCACACGAGCTTGGAGCATATCGTGTGCTGTTTCATTCAGACGCTGTCGCCTCGACGGACCTGGTTTTCACCTGAGGACGGCTGCTTGCGTTGTAGCCGAAACGTCGTGAGAATTATTTTATTATGTTTATTTTTATTATTTTATTACTTCCCTTCTACGTGACTTTACCGAAGAACCAAGAAGACATCTTCACTTTATCAAATGTGGCCCTCTTTGCAAAATGTTTGGACACCCCTGCCCTACAGTCTCTGTGTGTGTGTGCGTGGGGAGCGGTGGCCTACGTGAAGAGCGCGGCCCGCACACGAGGCAGCCATAGGTCCCCGCAGCGCTGTGCAGGGTCAGCTCCCCGAGAATGGCCTGTGGGGACACGGGGTACACGTGGGAGACACGGGGGGGGTACACGGGGAGACAGGGGGAGACAGGGGGGGGNACACGTGGGAGACACGGGGGAGACACGTGGAGAGACACGGGGGAGACACGGGGGAGACACGGGGACACGCGGAGAGACGCGGGGGAGACACGAGGGGTAGGAGAGACACAGGAACACACGAGGGATAGACGGGGAGGGGGGACATGCGGAGACACGGGGGAGACACGCGGAGACAGGAGACACGGAGAGACACGGAGGGGGGAGACACGGGGGNAGACGAGGAGAGGGCACGGGGGGGAGACGGGGAGGGGAGACACGGAGAGACACGGGGGAGACACGGGGTGACATGGAGTCCTAGTGAGANGATAGAAGAGATGCAGGGAGACACGGGGGACATGGCGGGGAGAGATGCAGTAGACAAGGACATGTCGTGAGATGAGGAGATACGGACAGATAGGGGAGAGAGATTAATTGGCTGTTTAATGTTAATTCACGTGCCAGTTTCGGTTTTGTTTAACCAGAGCGAGANCAGGACTTTGGAGACCAGGATTAACACCATTGGAACCTATTTGGCAGTAAAAAATATGAAGTTTTTTTACCCTTCTATCTGGCAACAAAGACACCTTTTTCAAGGACATGCATAATNATCAGAGTTATGTTTTTTGTTTGCATATGGCTGCAGGTATGTGGTCTATGCAATGACAAGAGAGATCCTGTAAAAAAGAGACATGTGTCAGTTTGGTTGCCAGATAGATGAGGGTAACAATTTTTTTNATAGACCAGGATTAGCTCATCTTGCAAGGGCTGGTTGCGTCACCAAGAAACGGCAAAAGCCATCAAGTCCCGGCAACGTACAGCAAATTAACAAAAATCAGAGAAATCGAACAACGCTGCACGAACGCAAATCAGCGTTAAACAAAAACAAAATTTCCCCCGAAATGAAATCGACTCGTCATGTTCATGAGCAAGGGGGTCAGAGCCAGCCTGCGGCTATGGAGCTCTTGAAGAACCGCTTGCTTCGTGACTGTTATTTATTTATATTAAGGGCCCAACACCGTTCTCATATTCACCACACGGTGCATTGCAGCTCTTGAAATATTGAGGGCTTTTTATTTTTACCAAAAAATTATTGGCGTACTTCTTGTTACTTTGCTTGCAACCCCCCCGCCACCACCCATTCACGATGATCCCAATAAAATCACGAGCCAATATTTGGGGGCGAGACCAAATATTTTTCCGTCAACTCCGGGGGGGGGGGGGGNCTTTTTGTTACACGCTTTTATTAACTCACTCTATCTGTTGTATCCTCAAATCTTGTAACTCAATTTTAACCCATTTCCCAATGTGGTATCGACTGCAAACTTGGTATACTTATGTCATACTCATGACAATACTATATTCTATCATAAAAAATGTANTATATATTTTTTAACAATCTTTTTTACATGTTATGTTTCGGCTTGGGTCTAATTGTCCATGCTCAACTGACGTTGCCTGGGAATCGTGGAAGTCTTCCATTACGAGTACGGTACATTTCACTAAAGCGTGTTTAAAAAAACTAAGTCTTTTAAAATATCACTTATTTCTCTTTCGCCGACTCCCACGACGCCACCGCCACCTCACCTCTCCGTGCCGCGCTGCTGCGTCACGTGGAACTGCAGCGTCGTCAGCCTCCGTCTCAGCTCCTCGGGGCAAAGGTCACGCGCGCACGCTGCTCCCGCCGCTTCACCTCCGCTAGTGCGCCCGAAAGTGGCACAAGGAGAGGCACAAGGAGGCACAAGGAGAGGCAAAGATTCCCCCGTGTAGCACACACGCACACGCTGGCGAGCGACACCGACGAAGGCCGGCACGGCGCACGAGACACAGGGGGGTGGGTGGCCAGCACCACACCCGGCCGCCTTTGTCTCTCCCCCAGCGGTGCTGTTCACACGCCGCAACACGATCTAATTTAAATATGAGTCGACCACGGGGAGGCCCAGGACTGGTTCAATTGGCCGTCATCGATGTTGGTTGTGAGCGGGAATCAAACTCGGGTCGCCGGGTTCGAAGCGCAGTGAACGAATCACTATGCCAACGCTCCCCATTTATACAAATGCAGGAATTAGATCCCCCGTATGACCATAAATAGTTGGGGCAAGTGCTGTTAGCGAGCACCTATGAAGGCCAGCACAGCGCACGAGAGGGTGGGTGGCCAGCACCACGCCTGACCGCCTTTGTCTCCCCAGCGTCGCCTTTGTCTCCCCAGCGTCGATGTTTACACACAGCACCAGGTACTCATTTGAGGCCGAGTCCCAGGATCGGTTCAGATAATCGTCACTGGTGTTGGCCATCACCGGGCATCAAACTCGGGTCGCCAGGTTCGAACCACAGCGAGCGAACCACTACACTACCGCTCCCCATCACACACACACATACACGTGTACCCTTGTGCCATGGGTGAAGAACCTACTGCCCATGGGCCAGATACGACCCGTGACTTCGTTTGATAGAGCACATGACCAGGCACTGGAGGCCCTTCATCCAGCAGTGGAGAGATGATGGCTGCTACTCACAGGGCAGTAGAGGACCCGAGCGGGGGTGAGACACCAGGCGGAGGAGGTTGTACGCAGACATGGCCGTTCAGACTCCGCTGACACTCCTCCTGAGATGAGCAGACACACACACAAAGACAAAGATCCCCCGTATAGCCTTAGCATACTGTTGGGGCAAGTGCTGTTAGCGAACAACTTTGGAGGTGGGTACGGCACACGAGGGGGTGGGTGGCCAGCACCACGCACCTTTGTCTCCCCAGTGGCGATGTTTACACACTGCACCGAGTACTCATTTGAGGCTGAGTCGACTAGGGGAGGCCCAGGACCGGTTCAGATAATCGTCACTGGTGTTGGCCGTGAGCGGGAATCGAACCCGTGTCGCCGGGTTCATAGTGCAGCGTGCTAACCGCTACACTACCGCTCCCTCTTACACAGACACAGACGTACACACAGTCGTATACACGGACACAGACATGGGCAAAGCCAACCCACAACCGGGATTTGAACACACGATCTTCCGATTGCAAACCGCTCGCTTTGCCGCTGAGCCACCTGGTTGTATGACAACCCAACAATAAAAATTATTTCAACGTCCTGTGAAGAGTTACAGATCTCACAGATTTAGCATCCGCCTCCTCAAAAAGAAAGTCGATCCTGGGACCAACCAGGACCGGGTGGCAACTCCACCCATGACCCTCGCGGCGTGGTGAGTCCCTCATCCAAGGGTCCGTGCGCATGCGCACCTGATCATGTGAAGCGTGCACCAGAACACGATTCGTGTTCGGTTAAAAATAGGGCTTCCTTCCAGACTAAAAATATTCATGAGTCTGTTTTTTTTAACGGTTGCTAAAAATTGCATATGGCTCATGTGTGGTCCCTATCCATGCCTACCCCACTATCCCCCCCCTCCATTTCACAACCCCACCACCACCCAAACCAGCCCAACCCCGTGTCCAGGGGAAGGGTCGGGGCCTAAAGAGGAATGGGCGCGGCATACACAGGAAGGGCGGGGCATGCACAGGAAGGGGCGGGGCATAGACAGGAAGGGGCGGGGCATAGACAGGAAAGAGCAGGGCCTACAAAGGGTTGACCGTCTTCTTGGTTCTTTCGGTAAAGTCACGTAGAAGGGAAATAATAAAATAAAAATTTTACATAATAAAATAATTCTCACAACGTTTCGGCCACAACGCAAGCAGCCGTCCTCGGTGAAGAACAGGTCTGTCGGAAAGACAGGGTTGACCATGCCAACGTTGGCATGCGGTTGGAAACGTTGGACTGGGTATAACAGCACAACCACAAAAACATACAAAATACGACCAATTAATTTCTGAGCAGGGTTGAGCCTGGGCAAGGCTTCGATGAGTGCTTTGGGGACTTTCTTTGTCAGCGGAGGGCAGGTGCGGCAACATCCATTTCCCGTGGCCATTTCTACGCCGCTGCTGTGCCTATGCTCCGAACGTTACGCCGATTCTGCATGGTGAATTATGGTCGGATAACTGTCAGGCAGCTTGGGAGAAAATGACAACCTGCTTGCGGTCTTCCCTGCTATGTGCAAAAAGCACGACGATGTCATCCAATTGTCGGCCGAATTGCCAAAAAGTTATGCCGGGCCTGAAAATCAACGGTACAAAAGGTCCTTCTCAGGGCCAAAGTAGTGTGAATGTTAGAGCGCGTAAATATAATTACCAGCGAAACATCGTACGCCAATTGTAAATGTTGTGGGTTTATTCTCCAACACACCGGTGTGCTGAACTAGTAAATAATTGGCATGTTTTGTTTACGTGACAAACCTTACTAATTGGCTGTGTTGGGTTTAACGACACATTCATATTTACGCGATTTAACCACAAATAAAACTCTTATCATGGACAATGTTGGTCGCGAAAGCCTGCTACGTGTTAATTTGAGGATTGTTTTATATTTTTATTATTGTATTGTTTCCCTTCTACGTGACTTTACAGAAAGAACCAAGAATATGAATCCTTGCAGTCACGAAAGCTTTAAATCTAAATCTATACAAACCGTTGCTTTCCACTCCCCCTCCCCACCATGCCATACAAAAGAAGAAGATCTAGGCAGCGGACTGACCGTTGGGCTGCCGTTGTTACCACGCCACCGTACCACGTCACCATACCACACCACCGTACCATTCCACCGTACCACGCCACCGTACCGCGCCACCGTACCGCGTCAGCCGCTACAGGCCTTGAGTGGGACTCAGCTCCTCCTCGTCGGCGTGGCACATTTATCCTCACGGTGAGCGCCCGCCGCCTGGTGAAAGACGTCATAATCCCTCACTTGCAATGAACAAGTTCGCATTGGGTTTCCACCTGGTCACGGCATTTTAAACGAGTGCGTGACGCAAGCTTTAAACGCCCATGGCATGTCGCCGCAACTTCCCCCACCAGCAGCACCACGGGAAGGGTGAGTCGAGTGGGATGTTGGCTATCAACAACAAGGCAACTCCTATGACTAATTGGGAATGGGACGCAAGCGTAGGATTGATCACCCAGTCGCTGGCCGCCTTTGGGGAGGGTGTATAGTGTATAGTATGAAAGGCCGAAACACCCTAGGAACCAAAGGGTCACTACTGACGATGCGCTCCCCAAATTTCACCAGGCTCACTGTTCATGAACTCTTGGAAGTGCTTGCACAAAGGATAGTAACATCTCATCCTGTGTTCTTGGAATCTAGATCAGAATCCGAATTGTATTTATACTGCAGGAGGAATCCTAAGAGCTGTGAGCTCTTTTTCACAGATGTCCAGTAGGGGCACGGGTATGAATGTTACAACAACAAACAATGCAAACCTCACGTATAGGAGTACAAAGTACAAGAAAGACAAACAAATAACCCCAAAATATACAAACTAAGCTAAACCATCCCACCCTACCAGGCAAATCCCACTGAGGTATGCATTCAATTTTCAGACCTGGCCACAAATGATGCTCAAGAGGTAGCGGACGGAGAGGGGGGGGCAGGGTTGGCAGGGGGGCAAGGTGATTGGGAGAGGGGAGGGAGATCAGGGCCGAAGTCAGAGAGGAGAGTAGCAGGGAGAGAGGAGGAAGAACGCCGGGAAGGAAGCCGGGATGAGGGGAGACAATGTCTTGGTACGAGAGGGCGATGCTGGTGATGGGAGGGGGAGGGAAGAGAGGCAGATGACGGGGAGCTCTGCATGCTGATATGAGCTACCCGTCGGAGGCCGTCGGACTGCGAGAAGGGCTGGTGCAGAACGAGAGAGAGCGAGAGAGTGAGCGAGAGAGAGAGCGAGAGAGTGAGCGAGAGAGAGAGCGAGAGAGAGTGACCGAGAGAGTGAGCGAGAGAGTGAGCGAGAGAGTGACCGAGAGAGTGAGCGAGAGAGTGAGAGAGAGTGAGCTAGAGAGTGAGCGAGAGAGTGACCGAGAGAGTGACCGAGAGAGTGACCGAGAGAGTGAGCGGAGAGTGAGCGAGAGAGTGAGCGAGTGACCGAGAGAGAGAGCGAGAGAGTGACCGAGAGAGTGAGCGACCGAGAGAGTGAGCGAGAGAGTGACCGAGAGAGAGAGANTGAGCGAGAGAGTGACCGAGAGAGTGAGCGAGAGTGAGAGAGAGAGTGAGAGAGTGAGCGAGAGAGTGACCGAGAGAGTGAGCGAGAGAGCGAGAGTGAGAGAGTGAGCGAGAGAGTGAGCGAGAGAGTGAGCGAGAGAGTGAGAGAGCGAGAGAGTGAGCGAGAGAGTGAGTGAGAGAGTGAGAGAGAGAGTGACCGAGAGAGTGAGTGAGAGAGAGAGTGAGCTAGAGAGTGAGCGAGAGAGTGAGAGAGCGAGAGAGTGAGCGAGAGAGTGAGCGAGAAGTGGGGTTTACATAAAGCAAAGTAAAAAAAAATTAAATACGAAATGATGAACGAAGCAAAGTGCCAACTACACCGAGCATCTTCTTGTTTCCACTGATCGTAAAAAGAGAGAGAGAAGGAGCAAGCAAGAGCTGCATGGAGAGCAGTGTGTTTTCACAAGGGGCACGATTCAGAACGGCGGGGTTGCCGTACAGAAGTCACATCAATTAGAGATGCGTAGAGGCTGGGTGCAATGTGGACTTCAGTTTTGCCCAATGCTGACCAGCTGGGTCAAAAACTTAACAAATGAATGAGTGAATGGAACGGAAAGCTCTAGATTTGAAGCTTTCGTGACTGCAAGGATTCATATTCTTAGGTTTTTTCGGTAAAGTCATGTAGGTAAAACATTAAAATTAATAAAAGTAAAATAAAATAAAAATCACGACGTGATTTTATTTTAATGTTTACCTACGTGACTTTACCGAAAAAACCTAAAAATAGGAACGGAAAGCGTCTGAGAGAACACCTACCTTGCGGTGAAATCAGCCCAGCGTTTGCAGGTGCCGGCTGGCTTGTCGATATTATTGCATCGGCAGGATCGTGAGAGATGGTATCGGCAGCTTGGGAAGGAAGGCGGAGAAACCCTTCGTCCGCAGTGGATCGACCAAGGCTTCGGCTGCTGCTCGCGGCACACCACATCAAGTATTGCAAGCTTCGCACGTGACGAGAGGGGCTGCCGCGGTGCATGTGCACAGACTGTGGGGACGGTAGCGTAGTAGCGATTAGCGCTACTGCGCTACGAACCCCCGACAACACGACCTCACGCCACCAACATCAGTGACGATTATCTGAACCGGTCCTGGGCCTCCCCTAGGTCGACTCGGCCTCAAAATGAATATCCGGCGCGGTGTGTAACGAAATCAGCACTTGGGGAGACAAAGGCGGTTGGGCGTGGTGCTGGCCACCCACCCCCTCGTGTGCCACAGTACCGACCTTCATATGTGCTACGGCTATACGGGGGTCTTTCCCTTTGGTGTTTGTATGATCTCTCGCCACAGCTCATTGCAACGATTTTGCTCTTTGCTGCCATAAAAGGCCATCGGCATTCCTGCTACCCCGTGTCGTCCCTCCTGTGACTAAACACACACACCACCACACACACTGCCATAGCACGGCTGTAACGCTGTAAAGCGTGTGTTTGAGTTTTTAAACAAAAAAAACTTTATTTTACCAGCTAAGGCCCACTGAGCAACGTGGTTTTTTCAGAAGAGACGTGGCCACAAATGATAGCCCAATAAAGTGGCTGTCGTGTGGAAATGTATAACAGCCAAATACAGTAGAAACGCACGTTGATTCTAAATGTGGAGGGGAAAACCGGAGGACCCGAGAAAAGAATCTGAGCGACCACGGGAGAAACACACGCAAACTCCAAATATACAGCAGCAGGCATCGTCAGGGTCGGGATAGAACCCACGACCTCCTGTATACAGGCGAGGTAGTTAACATCCCGCCACCGTGATGATGATGATGAGAGAGGCACGCAAACTCCAAATATGCAGCAGGCATCGTCAGGGTCGGGATCGAACCCACGACCTCCTGTACACCAGGCGAGGTAGTAAACATCTCCTAGCCACCGTGATGATGATGAGAGAGAGACACGCCAACTCCTAATATACAGCAACAGGCGTCAGGGTCGGGATCGAACCCACGACCTCCTGTACACCTGGCGAGGTAGTAAACATCTCCTAGCCACCGTGATGATGATGAGAGACACCGCAAATTCCACTTATACAGCAGGCGTCAGGGTCGGAATTGAACCCACGACCTCCTGTATATCAGGCGAGGTAGTTAACATCTCCTAGCCACCGTGATGATGATGATGAGAGAGAGACACGCAGACTCCAAATATACAGCAGCAGGCATCGTCAAGGTCGGGTTATAACCCACGACCTCCTGTACACCAGGCGAGGTAGTTAACATCTCCTAGCCACCGCGGCGCGATCATGTGATTTGTAACACGGGTGGACCCGGCAATTCTAGGCGCGAGATCTGCGGTGCTTCGGTGAGAGCACCTCCGATGACCACGATTCGCTGCGTACGGTGTGAACGAAGTTCAACATACGTACAACGGAGAATGAATACGGTACAGAGTGCTCAAGGAATGTTGCACGGCGGACGAGCGAGTGTTTGACGGTCGTAAACGAAACACGCGAGTTACAAAATGAACACTCAGTTTAAATATGAGAGCAAGAGGCGACAGAAAAGGTTTATAGGCAGTGGCGGATGATCCTAGCAGCACAGGTAGCTACATATGCCACGTGCCCCGCACTTTCAAAGGCCCCGCGCTAAATGCTTTCAAGCTGTCAATTCCGGTTCAGTGATTCTGCACTTGCTGTATTACTATAGTACTATAACGCCTTCGACTTTTATGAACGATTGGGCGTTTCAGTCTTGATTTGAAGCTTTCGTGACTGCAGGGATCTATACTCTGTGGTTCTTTCGGTAAAGTCACGTGGGTAGAAATAAAATAAGATAAATCACGACGTTTCGGACGCAGCAGACATCGCAGCTGTCGCGACATTCACCTGAAGACGGACGCCCGTGTTGCGTTCGAAACGTCGGGATTAATTTTATTTTATTTCTACCTACGTGACTTTACCGAAAGAACAAAAGAGTATGGGCGTTTAAGGTTAGCGATTTGTCATATTACCTGGCTGTGTAGGAAGTGAAAAAATACAATTACTTTCCTATGCAAATTTCGATTTAAAGCTTTCGTGACTGCAGGGATTCATCTTCTTGGTTCTTTCGGTAAAGTCACGTAGAAGGGAAATAATAAAATAATAACAATAAAACATAGTAAGTTAAAAATGTGTGTTTTAAAATGCATGTGTTTTTGCTGGTTTATTTAGGGCCACTTTGTAACATACGCTACAGATCCCCACCCTCGCGCCATCCGGCACTGTTTATAGGAACAGGTGAAAGCAAAGCTCTGTGTTTTAGTCCAAGTGACAAACACGCGCCAACATGTTTACAAAAACAAAGATCCCCGCAAGAGACTTTTAACAGACCGCCGGGGCAAGTGCTGTTTAGAAAGTAGCACCTACGACGGCTGGAAAGGCACACGAGGGGTGGGTGGCCAGCACCACGCCCGGCCGCCTTTGTCTCCCCAGTGGCAATGTTTACACATCGCACCGGGTACTCATTTGAGGCTGAGTCGACCTAAGGGGAGGCCCAGGAACGGTTCAGACTCGAACTCGGTTAAGCCGGCTTCGTAGTGCAGCGCGCTAACCAGTGCGCCACCGCTCCCACGTGTAACTCTTCACGCATGGACTTACACGTGAACTAACTAGCACGGACACGTGTATAGGATACAAGCGCAGCCCTGCAATTCCCTGCCCACGCCACTGTTGCTGGAAGGGTAGTCCCTCTAGATTAGCTATATACATACTGTCAAATGTATACTGTAATAATATACTGCAGCGCATACACAGTGATGAAAAAAATGTTGGAACATATGAGACCGTGATTGATATGTCAAAACGTACTGCAGGTAATGCTTATAATTATATTGCAAGACGTACTGTGACTGATGCATGCACACTGGAGGTAATACACAGACACCTACTGTTGACACACGCCTGTAACATGTGATATTCTGTTACACTTAACATATACAGTAACTATAACATATAGACTGTTACATATACTGCAAGACATGTACTGTCACACACACACGCGTGTTACTGTTAACAACATGCTGTTAAACGTGTACCGTCACAAATACTGTAATACAAACTACAACTCGTAGACTGTAACATTATACTGTGAGCAGTATGATCAAACAAGGCGGCGTTGTGAGCGCAATCTGTGTGTGGCTTAATCCGCGCAAACCCTCGAGACTCCGTGCGATGTTCACATCGACATTCACCACCATCCCCAAACCTCTCACCTCGGGGCTCGCTGACAGCCAGATGATGATGATGTTGATGTCGTTGTTGGTGATGTTGATGATTGTGTCGTTGGTGATGCCAGCGATGATGATGCTGCTGGTGTTGGTGATGATAGTGGTGATGATATGAACGATGGTGGTTGTGATGATTATGTTGATGGTAATGTTGGTGGTGATTGTGATGGTGGTGGTGTTGACGATTGTGGTGATGGTGGTGATGGTGATGATGTTGGTGACGGTGATGATGACCGCGATGATGATGTGGTGATAGTGTGATGTTCGTGGTGACGTTGGTGATGATGGTGATGATGATTGTGGTGGTGATGGTGATGAGGATGTTGGTGGTGATGATGGTGATGGAGTATTAACCGAAGCGGTCAGGAATTGCGCTCTGGTTTGACAGTAGCAGAAATAATAATATAAGAAAAAAAATCTGCGGGGATGACGATGTAGATAATTTCAGATGCAGACCACTTGAGCCACCGTGCGGTCAAATTTTGTAATTACAATTCTAAGTTGGTGGTCTCCGCATATACGAATTATAAGACGCACCGGTCTCAGTGAAGTCACACAGATCTGGCCACACACACACCATCGGATTATAAGACGCACCGCCAATGTTTGCTGTACAATTCATGGGGGAAGTACGTCCTTATGATACGGCGAATAAATTTGATTTAAAGCTTTCGTGACTGCAGGGATTCATATTCTTGGTTCTAAAATAATAAAATAATATTATTTCCCTTCTACGTGATTTTACCGAAAGAACCAAGAATATACGGCGAATACGTTACATTCAAATGCATCTGATAATTTTTTTTACTGCGAAAAGCGTGGCAGGACCCTCCTGTAAAAGAGCGTTGAGACTCAGTGAGGTTTTCCTGCATGGGTAAACGAAATTAATACTGGCGGAATACGACACTCAGTCACTATTAGAGTTGTCATGGTTCAATGCCAATGCCAGAGGCACAGATAGGGAGATCAAGTCACGCCTCTGATTATTTCATTCGGTATTAAAAATTAACCCGTAAAACAAAGTGTTTCACTCTAAATCCTTTATATGCATGGCGGCTAGAGTCCTCTCGTCCTCTGGCTTGAGATGGCTGCCACCTATGGGTCACATGATTGCCTGCCACCATTAAGCAATTGGTAATTACATATAATTTCCTAAAAAGTGTAACATTTTGGAATTTTTTTTCACGAAAATAATTGTCACGCACAACGAGTCTGTGTGCAAAATGTCAGCTCGGTTGGATCACGGAAGTGGGTAAAAACACGACCGAAAGATTTGCACGGTTGTAAGCGCGCAAGCAAGCAAGCGAAATTAATATAAAGGATTTAAAAATCATTATTTTCGTAGAACCTGCATACCAGCACAATTAACCCACCTGCATTTCCTACCTTAATAGGTGTGGCACAAGCTGACGACCCAGCCACATGTTGGTACCCTAGAGGTCCCATCGGCCCTCATTACAAATGTCACGGGACATCCATCCGCCTCATAATATTTACACGCAAACTATGAACGCTGCCATTCCTCTCACTGTGGGAATATTAGTGTTTGTTTACAGCGTATTCTCCCGTGTGACACCCTCTCGGATAGGAAGGCGCAACTCCAGGCAAGGCCGTAATTATGACACAGTAAATATTGAGGAGGACACATTCACCCCAATATTCAAATATGCTCAAAATGTTTCCACCCCCAATATCTTACCTATAAAATAGATTTCTGTTTATATGGTTGTGGTTATGGTTGTACTTTATCAATCTCTAATCTCTGCCATTACATACAATGAAACAAGAAAAGGTAAAAAAAGAAAAAAAACAGAGCAATGTAATACAATACACTAGTAGACATTGTAAAAAAAAANGTCCATCCTATGTGTTAGTGAAGTTTTTAAAAA
This sequence comes from Lethenteron camtschaticum, assembly GCA_018977245.1. Taxonomy (NCBI): domain Eukaryota; kingdom Metazoa; phylum Chordata; class Hyperoartia; order Petromyzontiformes; family Petromyzontidae; genus Lethenteron; species Lethenteron camtschaticum. The sequence continues at coordinate 5,040,573 of MU249614.1, read as the reverse complement.
TATTTTTGGCAGGAAATGGCAGGAAATTAGTTTTCAAATTTCGATTTTTTTTGGGGGACCCCCAGACCCCCTGGAAGATTTGGTCCCCCCCCAATGTTGACTCCACGGCTACGGCCTTGACCCCAGGTATATATTTATTTTGTGTTACTTTAATAAAACACGAATGGGGGTGAGCGAAGCTGGCCGTATAATTCGCTCACGGCGCCCACGTGGCCCACGTGCCCACGTGCTCACGGTGCCCCACGTGCTCACGAGCCCACGTGCTCACCTGCCCACGTGCTCTGAACTTCTTTCGCACCGTACGTTGCCAACCGCGCTAATCGGAGGCGTGGGGGAAAGAACGAGAAAACTAAATGACAACAGCAGCGGCTCTAAGCAGAGGTCGCAAACGGGGTTTTGATTCCTTACCCGTACCCGTACCCAGCCGCACCAGGGTCGCAAACGGGTACCCTACCCATACCCGGCCAGGTACGGGTACCGGGTATCGGTAGGGTACGGGTATGGGTTCCCTTCCCTACCCGTACCNTACCCGAAATGAGCGACAAACGGTGACTCACCAGTGACTCACGGCCTACCCGTACCCGGCCGCACCAGGGTCGCAAACGGGTACCCGTACCCGGCCGGGTACAGGTAGCCGGGTATCGGGTAGGGTACGGGTATCGGTACCCGGTTGCGACCTCTGGTTCTAAGTTTCGCGCAGTCGGCGTTAATTGTTTTTAGCGCGTCACATTGGGCGTGTTGAACAACTATCGGGCGCGTGCAGCGAGTTCGTTTAAATGGGGGAGAGGAGTAAATGGGAAAAAAATTAACCCGTAAAAGCAAAGTTTTTCACTATAAATCCTTTATATGCGTGGCGGCTAGAGTCCTCTGGCTTGAGATGGCTGCCACCTATGGGTCAGATGATTGTCTGCCAGTATTAAACAATTGGTAATTAAATATTTAATTTGTTTTCCCTAAACAGTGTAAAATTTGTCACGCACAACGAGTCTGTGTGCAAAATGTCAGCTCGATTGGATCACGGGAAGTGGGTTAAAAAACGACCGAAAGATTTGCACGGTCCTAAGCAAGCAAGCAAGCGAACTTAATATAAAGGATTTAAAAAACCGAGGACTGGAGGTTTGGGAAAGTGTCTTGTGGACTCATCTTCTTGGTTCTTTCGGTAAAGTCACGTAGAATGGAAATAATAATATAATAAAAATAAAACATAATAAAATAATCTTAATTTTGAGCTTTCGTGACTGCAGGAATTATTCTTTGGTTTTTTCGGTAAAGTCACGTATAAAATAAAATAATAAAAAATAATAGCATACGACGTTTCGATTGCAACACAAGCAATCATCATCAGGTATAATGAAATAGCGACATAGAATATAAAGAAAACTATAACAGACATATAAGCAGACAGATATCACCAAGATACATAGAGAGAGCAACCCAGGTACAGAGAGAGGTGATCGTCTCTGTGGGGTGGCCTTAAATAGCAGGCTTAGAGGAGACAGAACTTAGCAATCTTTGAAATACGTAATCGACCAGGCAATGCGTTAATTGTGTGTTGACCGACTCTCTGTGTCGTTTTACATAACATTTCGATACTTGCTAGGTTATTTAATTTAGTGTGTTCTGTCTCCCTCTAAGCCTGCTTACCTTACTCCCCTCCCTTCGTACTCATTGACATGTAAATGTTTTCCNTACCCCTCCCTCTCTCTGCCTCCGCCCCCCTCTGTCTATTTAAGGCCACCCCACAGAGACGATCACCTCTCTCTGTACCTGGGTTGCTCTCTCTATGTATCTTGGTGATATCTGTCTGCTTATATGTCTGTCTATAGTTTTCTGGTTATATTCTATGTCGCTATTTCATTATACCTGATGATGATTGCTTGTGTTGCAATCGAAACGTCGTATGCTATTATTTAATTTATTATTTTATTTTTATACGTGACTTTACCGAAAAAAACAAAGCATAATAAAATAATTCTCACGACGTTTCGGCCACAACGCAAGCAGCCGTCCTCAGGTGGAGAGCAGGTCTGTCGAGAAGACAGTCTGAATGACAACCCCAGGCTTGGAGCGACTATTTCAGCTGTCCGTCACGACAACTCGAATCGAGATGTAAAATGTGTCGCTATAATTATTTGATTCTTTCGTTAAGTCACGTCTAAAAATAAAATAATAAATTAACGTGCTTAACCGAAAGAACCAAATAATAATTCCTGCAGTCACGAAAGTTCTAAAATTAAGATTGTGTCGCTAAAATTGTTGAGGTTTCCATTTGCGGCACCAGCGCTTCAGATAAAATAAAACACTATATTGATTAACAGGACCCTGCGGGGTGGGCTGGTAGGAATAATACTTAGTACCGGTACAGAGATATCGACCGGGTATAGAGGAGTTAAAGAAAAAATACTGTATTCTAGTGTAACGTTAATTAAAAGTGTTTGTTTTGACAAGAAACGCTGTGAGATTTATAGACTCGTAGTCTTTCATTTCCAACACCACCCTCAACACCACCCTCCACGGACGGACGGACGACGGACGGACGGACGGACGGACGGACGGACGGACGGANACATTAATCTATTGGTGGTCTGGTCCACTTCGTTCCTACCAGTATAACCCCCCATCACTCGCTCGTGATCAATATACCCCCAATCACTCGCTCGTGATCAATAACCCCCCAATCACTCGCTCGTGATCAATAACCCCCCAATCACTCCTCGTGATCAATAACCCCCCAATCACTCGCTCGTGATCAATAACCCCCCAATCACTCGCTCGTGATCAATAACCCCCCAATCACTCGTGATCAATAACCCCCCAATCACTCATGATCGATAACCCCCAATCACTCGTGATCAATAACCCCCAATCGCTCGTGATCAATAACCCCCCAATCACTCGCTCGTGATCAATAACCCCCCNAATCACTCGCTCGTGATCAATAACCCCCCAATCACTCGCTCGTGATCAATAACCCCCCAATCACTCTCTCGTGATCAATAACCCCCCAATCACTCGCTCGTGATCAATAACCCCCCAATCACTCGCTCGTGATCAATAACCCCCCAATCACTCGCTCGTGATCAATAACCCCCCAATCACTCGCTCGTGATCAATAACCCCCCCAATCACTCGCTCGTAATCAATAACCCCCNAATCACTCGTGATCAATAACCCCCNAATCACTGTGATCGAAACCCCCCCAATCACTCGTGATCAATAACCCCCAATCACTCGTGATCGATAACCCCCAATCACTCGTGATCTATAACCCCCNAATCACTCGTGATCGATAACCCCCAATCACTCGTGATCAATAACCCCCCAATCACTCGTGATCAATAACCCCCNAATCACTCGTGATCAATAACCCCCCNAATCACTCGTGATCGATAACCCCCAATCACTCGTGATCAATAACCCCCAATCACTCGCTCGTGATCAATAACCCCCCAAGCACTCGCTCGTGATCAATAACCCCCCCAATCACTCCTCGTGATCAATAACCCCNAATCACTCGCTCGTGATCAATAACCCCCAATCACTCCTCGTGATCAATAACCCCCCAATCACTCGCTCGTGATCAATAACCCCCCAATCACTCGTGATCAATAACCNCCCAATCACTCGCTCGTGATCAATAACCCCCCCCAATCACTCGCTCGTGATCAATAACCCCCCAATCACTCGCTCGTGATCAATAACCCCCNAATCACTCGCTCGTGATCAATAACCCCCCAATCACTCGCTCGTGATCAATAACCCCCAATCACTCGCTCATGATCAATAACCCCCCAATCACTCGCTCGTAATCAATAACCCCCCAATCACTCGCTCGTGATCAATAACCCCCAATCACTCACTCGTGATCAATAACCCCCCAATCACTCGTGATCGATAACCCCCAATCACTCGTGATCAATAACCCCCAATCACTCGTGATCAATAACCCCCNAATCACTCGTGATCAATAACCCCCCCAATCACTCGCTCGTGATCAATAACCCCCCAATCACTCGCTCGTGATCAATAACCCCCCAATCACTTGCTCGTGATCAATAACCCCCCAATCACTCGCTCGTGATCAATAACCCCCCAATCACTCGCTCGTGATCAATAACCCCCCCCAATCACTCGCTCGTGATCAATAACCCCCCAATCACTCCTCGTGATCAATAACCCCCCAATCACTCGCTCGTGATCAATAACCCCCAATCACTCGCTCGTGATCAATAACCCCCCAATCACTCGTGATCAATAACCCCCCAATCACTCGTGATCGATAACCCCCAATCACTCGTGATCAATAACCCCCAATCGCTCGTGATCAATAACCCCCCAATCACTCGCTCGTGATCAATAACCCCCCCAATCACTCGCTCGTGATCAATAACCCCCAATCACTCGCTCGTGATCAATAACCCCCNAATCACTCGCTCGTGATCAATAACCCCCAATCACTCGCTCGTGATCAATAACCCCCAATCACTCGCTCGTGATCAATAACCCCCAATCACTCACTCGTGATCAATAACCCCCCAATCACTCGCTCGTGATCAATAACCCCAATCACTCGCTCATGATCAATACCCCCCCATCACTCGTGATCAATAACCCCCCCAATCACTCGTGATCGATAACCCCCAATCACTCGTGATCAATAACCCCAATCACTCGCTCGTGATCAATAACCCCCCAAGCACTCGCTCNTGATCAATAACCCCCCAATCACTCCTCGTGATCAATAACCCCCAATCACTCGTGATCAATAACCCCCAATCACTCCTCGTGATCAATAACCCCCCAATCACTCGTGATCAATAACCCCCCAATCACTCGCTCGTGATCAATAACCCCCCCAATCACTCCTCGTGATCAATAACCCCCCAATCACTCGCTCGTGATCAATAACCCCCCNAATCACTCGCTCGTGATCAATACCCCCCAATCACTCGCTCGTGATCAATAACCCCCAATCACTCGCTCGTGATCAATAACCCCCCCAATCACTCGCTCGTGATCAATAACCCCCCAATCACTTGCTCGTGATCAATAACCCCCCNAATCACTCGCTCGTGATCAATAACCCCCCCAATCACTCTCTCGTGATCAATAACCCCCCAATCACTCGCTCGTGATCAATAACCCCCCAATCACTCGCTCGTGATCAATAACCCCCCAATCACTCGTGATCAATAACCCCCCAATCACTCGCTCGTGATCAATAACCCCCCCAATCACTCGCTCGTGATCAATAACCCCCAATCACTCGTGATCAATAACCCCCCAATCACTCGTGATCAATAACCCCCCAATCACTCGCTCGTGATCAATAACCCCCCAATCACTCGTGATCAATAACCCCCCAATCACTCGCTCGTGATCATAACCCCCCAATCACTCGTGATCAATAACCCCCCAATCACTCGCTCGTGATCAATAACCCCCNAATCACTCGCTCGTGATCAATAACCCCCCAATCACTCGTGATCAATAACCCCCCAATCACTCGTGATCAATAACCCCCCAATCACTCGTGATCAATAACCCCCCNCACTCGTGATCAATAACCCCCNAATCGCTCGTGATCATAACCCCCCAATCACTCGCTCGTGATCAATAACCCCCCAATCACTCGCTCGTGATCAATAACCCCCCAATCACTCGCTCGTGATCAATAACCCCCCAATCACTCTCTCGTGATCAATAACCCCCCAATCACTCGCTCGTGATCAATAACCCCCCCCAATCACTCGCTCGTGATCAATAACCCCCCAATCACTCGCTCGTGATCAATAACCCCCCAATCACTCGCTCGTGATCAATAACCCCCAATCACTCGCTCGTAATCAATAACCCCCNAATCACTCGTGATCAATAACCCCCCAATCACTCGTGATCGATAACCCCCNAATCACTCGTGATCAATAACCCCCNAATCACTCGTGATCGATAACCCCCCAATCACTCGTGATCTATAACCCCCCCAATCACTCGTGATCGATAACCCCCCAATCACTCGTGATCAATAACCCCCCAATCACTCGTGATCAATAACCCCCNAATCACTCGTGATCAATAACCCCCCNAATCACTCGCTCGTGATCAATAACCCCCCAATCACTCGCTCGTGATCATAACCCCCCAAGCACTCGCTCGTGATCAATAACCCCCCAATCACTCCCTCGTGATCAATAACCCCNAATCACTCGCTCGTGATCAATAACCCCCCAATCACTCCCTCGTGATCAATAACCCCCCAATCACTCGCTCGTGATCAATAACCCCCCAATCACTCCCTCGTGATCAATACCCCCAATCACTCGCTCGTGATCAATAACCCCCCNAATCACTCGCTCGTGATCAATAACCCCCAATCACTCGCTCGTGATCAATAACCCCCCAATCACTCGTGATCAATAACCCCCCAATCACTCGCTCGTGATCAATAACCCCCAATCACTCGCTCATGATCAATAACCCCCNAATCACTCGCTCGTAATCAATAACCCCCCAATCACTCGCTCGTGATCAATAACCCCCAATCACTCACTCGTGATCATAACCCCCCAATCACTCGTGATCGATAACCCCCNAATCACTCGTGATCAATAACCCCCAATCACTCGTGATCAATAACCCCCNAATCACTCGTGATCAATAACCCCCNAATCACTCGTGATCAATAACCCCCCAATCACTCGCTCGTGATCAATAACCCCCCAATCACTCGCTCGTGATCAATAACCCCCCAATCACTCGCTCGTGATCAATAACCCCCCAATCACTCGCTCGTGATCAATAACCCCCCAATCACTCCTCGTGATCAATAACCCCCCCAATCACTCGCTCGTGATCAATAACCCCCCAATCACTCCCTCGTGATCAATAACCCCCCAATCACTCGCTCGTGATCAATAACCCCCAATCACTCGTGATCAATAACCCCCCAATCACTCGTGATCAATAACCCCCCAATCACTCGTGATCGATAACCCCCAATCACTCGTGATCAATAACCCCCAATCGCTCGTGATCAATAACCCCCCAATCACTCGCTCGTGATCAATAACCCCCCCAATCACTCGCTCGTGATCAATAACCCCCAATCACTCGCTCGTGATCAATAACCCCCNAATCACTCGCTCGTGATCAATAACCCCCNAATCACTCGCTCGTGATCAATAACCCCCCAATCACTCGCTCGTGATCAATAACCCCCNAATCACTCGCTCGTGATCAATAACCCCCNAATCACTCGCTCGTGATCAATAACCCCCAATCACTCGCTCATGATCAATAACCCCCCAATCACTCGTGATCAATAACCCCCCCATCACTCGTGATCGATAACCCCCCATCACTCGTGATCAATAACCCCCAATCACTCGCTCGTGATCAATAACCCCCCAAGCACTCGCTCGTGATCAATAACCCCCCAATCACTCCCTCGTGATCAATAACCCCCCAATCACTCGCTCGTGATCAATAACCCCCAATCACTCCCTCGTGATCATAACCCCCCAATCACTCGCTCGTGATCAATAACCCCCCAATCACTCGCTCGTGATCAATAACCCCCCAATCACTCCCTCGTGATCATAACCCCCCCAATCACTCGCTCGTGATCAATAACCCCCCAATCACTCGCTCGTGATCAATAACCCCCAATCACTCGCTCGTGATCAATAACCCCCAATCACTCGCTCGTGATCAATAACCCCCCAATCACTCGCTCGTGATCAATAACCCCCCAATCACTTGCTCGTGATCAATAACCCCCCAATCACTCGCTCGTGATCAATAACCCCCCAATCACTCTCTCGTGATCAATAACCCCCCAATCACTCGCTCGTGATCATAACCCCCCAATCACTCGCTCGTGATCAATAACCCCCCAATCACTCCCTCGTGATCAATAACCCCCCAATCACTCGCTCGTGATCAATAACCCCCCCAATCACTCGCTCGTGATCAATAACCCCCCAATCACTCGCTCGTGATCAATAACCCCCAATCACTCGCTCGTGATCAATAACCCCCCAATCACTCGCTCGTGATCAATAACCCCCCAATCACTCCCTCGTGATCAATAACCCCCCAATCACTCGCTCGTGATCAATAACCCCCCAATCACTCGCTCGTGATCAATATACCCCAATCACTCGCTCGTGATCAATAACCCCCAATCACTCGCTCGTGATCAATAACCCCCCAATCACTCGCTCGTGATCAATAACCCCCCCAATCACTCCCTCGTGATCATAACCCCCCCAATCACTCACTCGTGATCAATAACCCCCCCCAATCACTCGCTCGTGATCAATAACCCCCCAATCACAGAAATGCCAAACCCTCCACGACGGACGACGGACAGTCGGACGGACGGACGGACGGACGGACGGACACATTAATCTATTGGTGGTCTGGTCCACTTCGTTCCTACCAGTATTCCCTTCTACGTGACTTTACCGAAAGAACCAAGAAGATGAATCCTGCAGTCACGAAAGCTTTAAATCGAAACTCTCAGCGGATTTTACCTGGTAAGATACAAAATATATATACTCCGTGTTATCGATATATATTTTAAAATGAATTGTTTACCTTTCCTATACTTTGCACTCCTATCCGTTGTTTATTTTGTAACCGTTGTTAACGCTGTGGCCCGCTTCAGAGCTCATCGGATTTATCGGTTGGCGGGAAAAAAAANCGACGCAGCACGTGACACCTTGCAGGAGAGAAGCGCGCGCGTGAGCCACGTGACCCAATCTCCGCCCACCCTCCCCCACCCGTGACCCCCCACGCCCACCCCTCCACTCACCCTCCCCTCCTCCACCCACCCATGACCCCCCCTCCCCCACCCGTGATTCCCCCACCCCTCCCCCAACCCCTGACTCCACCTCCCCCCACCCGTGATTCCCCCCACCCCTCCCCCCAACCCGTGACTCCACCTCCCCCACCCTCCCCCACCCGTGACCCCTCCCCCACCCCTCCGCGGGTGACCACGTGACCCCCTCCCCCACCCGTGACCCCTCCCCCACCCTCCCCCACTCGTGACTCCACCTCCCCCCACCCTCCCCNACCCCTCCCCCACCCGTGACTCCACCTTCCCCACCCTCCCCCACCCCTCCCCCACCCTCCCCCACCCGTGACCCTCCCCCACCCTCCCCCACCCTCCCCCACCCATGACCCCTCCCCCCACCCTCCCCCACCCGTGACTCCACCTTCCCCCACCCTCCCCCACCCCTCCCCCACCCTCCCCCACCCGTGACCCCTCCCCCACCCTCCCCCACCCTCCCCCACCCCTCCCCCACCCTCCCCACCCGTGACCCTCCCCCACCCTCCCCCACCCGTGACCCCTCCCCCACCCTCCGCGGGTGACCACGTGACCCACCACGAGCGCGCGACCGCCACCGACCGACCGATCGCGACGAATTCGGCAGCAATTTCAAGAAAGTTCGCGCCTTTAAAACGTTACGCGCATATAACAACAAGATCGACAGACATGCCAATAATAGTCGTGCAATATCACTGTCGCAGTAGTAGCAGCAGTAATCGATAGCTGTCCTGATTAATTAACAAGTTTTTTTTGTTGGTTTGAAATTTTTTTTAAAAAATTGTTTGTTTTATGAACGCAAGTGCCGTGGGTTTGTTAAGTGAAATAAAGATATCGGTGTAAAGTAAAAAAACCGTGAACATTATCTTGCCAAGATGAGCAGCGGCTACAGCAGCCTGGACGACGATGTGGAGATGGAGCAGTTCTTCACCGCGAAGCCGACGTTCATACAACGCGCAAGGAATCGCTTCATCTTGGAAAAGGTAAAATATTAAAATAACATTCTAGATTTGAAGCTTTCGTGACTGCAATGATTCATATTCTTAGGTTTTTTCGGTAAAGTAAAAAAAANGTAAAAAAAACCTAAGAATATGAATATTAAAATAACAAACAAAAAAACACAAACCACACCGCTTATTCATAGCACATTTAACTCAACGACTTTGTCATGATTTAAAAAAATAAATGTGTGTGTGTTTGAAGACTTAAAGTGCGGGCAATTCACGCGATAGTGGTAATAAAAGGTGCTTTCGTTAAAGTCAAATAATTATCAAAGAGTATGATATTCTTGCAGTCACGAAAGCTTCAAATCACGATTGTTACATCGTGAATGGAGTGGATTGTGATCATTGATGATGATCATTGATGATGATCATTGATGATGATCACCACCACCACTGGTCAATTGCTCAATCTTGTATTGGGGAAGGGCCCTCGGCCGAAACGTCGGGGAATAACTTTCGTTAAAGTAAATAATTATCAAAGAGTATGATATTCTTGCAGTCACAAAAGCTTCAAATCACGATTGTTACATCGTGAATGGAGTGGATTGTGATCATTGATGATGATCACCACCACACTGCTTAATTGCTCAATCTTGTATTGGGGAAGGGCTCTCGGCCGAAACGTCGGGAATAACTTTCTAACGTTCAGTCGCCAATGCTTTTCATTGATCGATGTATAATGAGATAATAGTTTGAAGCCATCTATCGATCCACTGCTGATGAAGGATGTCTCCAGGGGTGGGTGGTTGTTTGACATAATGTTTTTGGGTTTAGATCGCGTTATTTATAAATGTGTCGTAACCCTCCACCACCCGACACGGCCAATCAGTAAAAAAGTGTCACGTTAACAAAAGACAAATAGTTCACTGCTTTAGCCCACCGGTGTGTTGAATCGTGAAACCACAACATTTACAATTTGAGTACGACGTTTCGCTGGTAATTGCATCCAGCATCATCGGGCAATTCGCCGTGTCGGGTGGTGGAGGGTTACGACACATTTATAAATAACGCGATCTAAACCCAAAACTTTGATTGTGAATCATATTGGTCGCGAAAGCCTGCGTCTTAAACTGTTTGACCATACTTCACCACGCCGGTTCACTGCGGGTTTTGGTGAAGGTCGGTCTCGCATGTTACTCGCCACTGATAGCTAGCCGTGGCAGGGATGTGTGTTTTTATTCTACAATATTCGTGTACCCTTAACTAAATTGTAAAACGTTTATTTTTGTTAACAATTCGATAAAATACCACTGGTCACGTTCTAACTGAATGTATTCATTACTAACCATGCGTTACGTAACCGACAAAAACCTCACAAGTGTAAAATGTAAAATTAACCCGTAAAAAAAAGTTTTTCACTATAAATCCTTTATATGCGTGGCGGCTAGAGTCCTCTCGTCCTCTGGCTTGAGATGGCTGCCACCTATGGGTCAAATGATTGCCTGCCACCATTAAGCAATTGGTAATTAAATATTTAAAAAAAATCCTAAAAAAATTGTCACGCACAACGAGTCTGTGTGCAAAATGTCAGCTCGATTGGATCACGGGAAGTGGGTTCAAAAACGACCGAAAGATTTGCACGGTCGTAAGCGCGCAAGCAAGCAAGCAAGTGAACTTAATATAAAGGATTTAAAAACTCAGTTATTACCCATAAATAATAACAAGGTGCCATCGGTTCTGTGGTGGCGGCGTTGTGGGCAGCAGAGGGAAGCGCTGCAAAAACGTCGTATTTCTTGTACTGTACTTCTATGCTTCCGACAGCTACGGTGCCAACCTGCACCGACCAATNACACCCACGTGTGTGAATTGTAGTTAAGTAAAACCCACGACCCAGGAAGGACCTCATCCAGCAGTGGATTACAAGGCTGTACGGTGCCGTGTCAAACTAGACAGAAAATAATCGATTCGCGATCGCATCATGGCAATTCATTGTATCATGGTGGCGTTTTTACTCATCAGCCATCATCAACGCAGCTCATCATCGCTAGGGGATAAGTAAATTAAGTACCACTTTGTTCACTTACCTAGGAATGTCTTGTATGTATACACCGAGTAATCAAAATTGACTGGATTGCTATGTGTATGTATACGTGTGTGTGCGTGTGCGTGAGTGCACTGAGTGTTGAGGGTTGATAAGGGGAAGAAGTTGGTGCAAAACTGCTGACCGCAATTCCACATTATCAGTACCCTGCACATTTACTTTGAGGCCAGATACAGTTCTATTTTGAAATAGTGACATCCCGATAATGGTGAAATACCAGGAAGGCAATAACACACGAAAGCCCCCTACAAAAAACCTCGCTTCAACGTAAAGAAGCCATCACCCCTAAATAAATGCGAATTTGTAACATTCGTCAAAATGGGACCATTTCTAAAGCTTAGTTAGCGGTTAAACGGATGAAAATACATCATCGGGATTACGTCCTGGCACATTTGTAATCATTGCGGGCGCTGAAACACTGTGACTCGATGAGCGAGTAGCAGCGATTCGTTGAACACGCATCCCTCGTGAACTATTTGTCTTTTGTCAACGTGACACTTTTTTGCTGATTGGCCGTGTCGGTGGTGGAGGGTTACGACACATTTATAAATAATAACGCGATCTAAACACAAAAACGTTGATTATGAATAATATTGGTCGCGAAAGCCTGCTACGTGTTAAACTGACGCATCCATTCGCGACCGCAATCTGGCTGTCGCATGATGATGCTCGTTGCAATTACTGCGAAACTTCGTACTCGAATTGTAAATGTTGTCGATTTGCTCTCCAACACACACCGGTTTGCTGTACTAGTAACCAATTGGCATGTTCTGTTTCCTTGACAAACCTTACTTATTTGGCTGTGTGGGTGGTGGCGGGTTTAATGACACATTTATGCGATCTCACCCAAAAAAACCCACTGTTTTGGAGCAGCGAATACTTAAGCCAGCGTACGCATAAAATACTTCAGTCGATTTTTTTTTTCCCCCTCACAAGCACGCGTTCATCCACAACCCGTATAATCTGTCAACGGATAATCCAGAGTCGACTGACTTGTCTTGTAAGAACCTAAATCCATTCGGTCTCCACATTCACCGGCCTACATCATGGGACCTACTTTGCCAGTACCAAAATATACTAATAGGGGTTTTCCCCTTTTTTCTGGCAACAAAACTGACACCTTTGCAAGGAATCATGTTTACATATTTGCAGCCAAATGCAAACAAAAAACAATACTCTGATAATTTGTGTATTTTCCTTGAAAGTGATTGGTCCACACCAGAGACAGCTTTCTTTAGAGCCTAGTCTCATATGGTGTTCGACCAGATGACGCCAAAAGGCATACTCTAAGAAAAGCTGAGAATTCCAGAATTTTATTTTGGCGTGGGACACCTGGACGATTGGTAGAGACACTGTCAGAGGAAGAGGTGTTTTGTTTTTTGTGTTTCAGTTCTGGTTAATTCAGTTATAGGTAATTCACAATACTTAATATCTGCCCTGGATTATGGCTAATAAAAGAATAAACACACAATTATTTATTTCATGTTGAACCCGGTGGCTTGTTAAATGGGTGTTGCTGACAGATGCCTGGTGTTAAGGGTAGATTGAAGCTTTCGTGACTGCAAGGATTCATCTTCTTGGTTCTTTCGGTAAAGTCACATAGAAGGGAAATAATAAAATCTGTTGAAAGACCTGTTATTNACCTAGGACGTGCTTTTTGGCCGAAACGTCGTGAGAATTATTTTATGATGTTTATTTTTATTATTTTTTATTTCCCTTCTACGTGACTTTACCGAAAGAACCAAGAAGAGAAATAAAATAATTTCTTTATTCTATTTCTATTATTTATTTTATTTCTATCATTAATCCTATTATTTTTACCTACGTGACTTTACCGAAAAACCCTAAGAGTTTGGTGTTAAGAGCTCGCCACTTACCCTTTGGGAGGATTCCATTCAGAGCAGCGATGTTCGAGTCTGTTCTCCTATAACGTGGTAGTGAGTTGCGTTCCTGAAGAACACCGCGTTATGGAAAATTCGCGTTAGAATAATCACGTGAAATGCATATGCAGACCTGAACAGAGAATCAGAGGCGCGTTGACAGCATAATAAATGATTTATTATTATTTTTATTAATTTTAATTTCACTTTTCTACCTACGTGACTTTACCGAAAAACCTAAGAGTATGAATCCTTGCGGTCACGAAAGCTTCAAATCTCGAAATAATAAATGAACTTGAACTTGAAATGTACTTGATCTAGAAGCATCCAGCAACTCCCCGCCTTGTGTGATGCTACACCGAGGCAGCCGCTTACTACAACTCCTCCCGCGACGTAGTTCTGTTCACTCAATCGCGTTATATCCAGTTCGCATCAGCGTTATACAGAAATGCGTTCCCGAATACATTCATCGCGTTACGTCTAATTCGCATTATGAAAACACGCGTTACAGAGGTCGCAAACGGGTTTTGATTCCTTACCCGTACCCGCCGCACCAGGGTCGCAAATGGGTACCCGTACCCGGCCGTACCCTACCCGAAATGAGTGACAAACGGTTACTCACCAATGATTCACGGCCTACCCGTACCCGTACCCGTCGCACCAGGGTCGCAAACGGCTACCCGTACGGGCAGCTGAGTATCGAGTAGGGTACGGGTATCGGGTACCCGGTTGCGTACGCGTATAGGGAACAGGTTATGTACTCAGACGGTTTTAGGGAACAGACTCGAACTCGATGATCAGCAGTGATGAGCAATAGTCCCTTGGTGCCGAGCAGCGAGGAGCTGTAGTGGGTGTGGTGTCGAGCCAGTATGAGGCAGACGCCCGATTTTTTTTAATGTGATGAAGAAACACTCCAATTTTTTTTGCATGGCTACGANACAGACGCCCTGATGTTTTTTTGTTTCTGTGATGAAGAATCTGTTACGCAAATGTTTTTTACACAGAAGTGAGACACCACAAAATGTTTGATATAACATACAGACGTAATTATTTGTTTCTGTTGAGGGTAATGACATTCCTGCTGATTACCCAAACTACGAACCATTTAAATAAACAGTTTTTTTTTTTACCATTTCGCTTAGTGGCATCAACCAGAAGTGGCTTATATGTATAGACAAAAACTACCGTTTTATGTGGAGGGAAAAACCGGAGNCCCGGAGGAAAAAAACCACGTGACCACGGGAAGAGAAACGAACTGTACACAGAGATCAATGAACCGACGACCTCCTGTATACCAGGCGAGGTAGTTAACATCTCCTAGCCACAGTGTCGATTTTCACCAGTCGGGCACTCACTTCCACATTGTGTCTGCTGCACCCTCTGCCACCCGGCCCGGCTTCAACACTCGTAGGTGGACCGAGAGGAGCGAGATGTTTGTGCATAAATTGAGTCATGGCCACATAATTGGAATTGATTTCATTGGCGTTTGGCAGATCTCTGCAGAATGATCCATAAAGAGCCTCCGATCGTAGTTTGACATCGGTCCCTGCGGTCGTTTGTCATGACGGGAGCGGTCGTAGTGTCGTGGACGCAGCCTGGATTACCCACCCGATGTGTTTATATTGTACAGCTACAGCTCCCCGTTCGTCAGTCCACTTCCTGGCAGAGGTCGCAAACGGGTTTTGATTCCTTACCCGTTCCCGTACCCGCCGCACCAGGATCGCAAACGGGTACCCGTACCCGGCCGTGTACCGATACCCGGCTACCCGTACCCGGCCGGGTAAGGGTCGGGTACCTGATTGCGACCTCTGGGTTGAAGCCATGTTGCAGGCGCAGGTGGGTTGATTCTAGGAACTTGAATTGTGAGAAGAGACAAGACGTTGGGAAATGAGTGACAAACGGTGACTCACCAGTGACTCACGGCCTACCCGTACCCGGCCACACCAGGGTCGCAAACGGGTACCCGTACCCGGCTATCGGGTACGGGTAGCGGGTATCGGGTAGGGTACGGGTATCGGGTACCCGATTGCGACCTCTGGCAGCCTGGATTACCCACCCGATGTGTTTATGTACAGCTACAGCTCCCAGTTCGTCAGTCCACTTCCTGGTGAGGTCCCCATGCCCTGTGGCTTGTGGGAGTTTCTCACCATAATTTGCACATTGGAACCTCATTTGCCAGTAAAAATATAATTGTTTTTTTACCCTTCTGTCTGGCAACAAAACTGACACCTTTTTTACAAGAAGTCATGTTTGCATAGACCACAATACCTGCAGTCATAATGCAAACAAAAAAAACTCTGATAATGTGCACGTCCTTGAAGTTGATTGGTCCACACCCGAACAGCTTTCCTTAAGCCNAGTCTCACATGTGGACCGTGACGCCAAAAGGCGCACAACTCAAAGACAATGCAACATCAGATATAGAGCTCGGGAAGCATTTACACAATTGGAACCTCATTTGCCAGTAAAAATATGATTGTTTTTTTACCCTTCTATCTGGCAACAAAACTGACACCTTTTTTACAAGAGTCATGTTTGCATAGACCACAATGCCTGAAGTCATAATGCATTGTCTTTGAGTTGTGCGCCTTTTGGCGTCATCTGGTCCAACCCATGTGAGACTAGGCTCTAAGGAAAGCTGTCTCGGGTGTGGACCATCAACTTCAAGGACAGTGCACATTAGCAGAGTTATGTTTTTTGTTTGCATTATGACTGCAGGTATAAATATAGACAACACGTTCTACTTAATTAAATAGACTTGTTAATAAATTTTTCTCCTACAACATCAGAGTGCAGCGCCACATTAAATACGCACTTCAATGACAATAGTTTAAAGCGATTTGAAGCATGTTTATTTTTGGGGGGGGGCAGAGCTTTGTGACGTCATATTTCAGGGGGGTCTGACTTTTTGTGACGCCGTGTGACAAGGGGGGGGGGGTCAAAAAAAATCGTCCAAAATCGCGTGACGTCATTTATGGACGGCCCCTAAGCCAACGTTCATGGTTTCTTAGCAAAGGCCCACAGTGCGACGCAGCCAGCAACAATCAGCAGTATGAAGCTGTAATAGATAAAACAAATTCGTATGTTTCTTGAATTGAACACGTTTGTAATGACTTTGGTAAAGAGACGGTGATATGGAATTACGAACGTGAGCATTGCGAGGAAAGTGGCAGGCGAACGAGTGTCTTGTCCTGCAGTATGTTGGTGAAACAATGCGGATGGGGCACAACCGGCAACTCAGTCTGGTAGACTGAATCTACGTGTGCACGTTGAACTTCTTTCACACCATACACAGCCAACCGTGCTAATCGGACGTGCGCTGGAAGGACAACGAACCGCACACACACAAAGCAGTCCTAAATAAATTCGGTTTGAGTCTATATTTAAAAGTATCTCAAATATGGGTAGAGGACTAAATTGTGCAGTGAGGCTCATGGGAACAGTAGCCCATGGTAACAGCGATACAAGAGTGAAGAGGAGAGGAGTGACTGCCCAGTGAGTGAGTGGAGTGAATGTAGCCAGTATAAAGTATAACCAGTAGTAGTAGGTTTTTAACCCTTAAAACTGGTACAAAACTGACACCTTTATACAAGGCATCATGTTTGCAATAACCACAACACAAGCAGTCAAAATGCAAACAAAAAGAAACAACTCTGATCATGATAATGATATGCACTGTCCTTGAAGTTGATTGGTCCACACCCGAGACAGCTTTCCTTATAGCCTAGTCTCCATTGATGTTGGACCAGATGACGCCAAAAGGCGTACAACTCAAAAACAGCGCACTATCAGAGTATTGAGAGCTCGGGTAAGCATATACTATATTTTGCCACTGGTAAAGGAGGTCTCATAGTGTAAAAAGTATAACCAGTTGCGGCAAAAGTTAAATCCTCTTTGTGTTTGAAGAGCGGCAATTGATAAATATTAAATAATACGGAAACATCGCAAGATTGTTCAGACACGAGAAAGCGTTTACAATCCGCCAGCTGTGCCAAGGCCACCCCATCAAGTAGCTACATCGGAGAAGCATTGAAGAGCAGCAGCTCACGGTCCTTTTAAAGACCGCCCTGTGATATTGTCTTGGCAGAGCTGTGAATCGCCCATTCACCGGACGCTTCGCAATGCCGACAAAGCCATTTCGGCAGCGATCATCGCCAGCCGTGATCACTCCGCTCTGGGTCTTCCCAGGTTGTCGGTGCGGGTTGATGAACGTGGATAGCAGATCTGGGAACGTAGATCTACAGTAAAGCAACATTTTTTTGTTCTGCATTGCCATCTGCAGCCCACACAAAAGCAGCAATGATCAGATGGTTTAAATTATTTCTAACCTCAAGACTTAAAAATTAACCCGTAAAAACAAAGTTTTTCACTATAAATCCTTTATATGCGTGGCATCGCTTTAATTTTTTATTCATTTCTGTTTTTCTTGAGTAAGTAAGCAAGCAAGTGAAGTTAATATAAAGGATTTAAAAATGAAAGATCACCTCTTGACATGCCCCGTATATTCCCGAGGGCACTAGCGTTGACCCGCTTTACCACTTTCAAGAACCTGGCGGCTTCAATTTAACTGCTCTATAAATAGTCTCCACTGTCCAGCTTGGGGCAGGGATTTCATGCCATGTGGTCAGTCAACATTTGCGTCATCATGAAACGGGCGGCTAGAGTCCTCTCGTCCTCTGGCTTGAGATGGCTGCCACCTATGGGTCAGATAATTGTCTGCCACCATTAAGCAATTGGTAATTAAATATTAAACATTTTTTCCCTAAACAGTGTAAACTTTTGGAAGAAATTTTTCACGAAAATTAATTGTCACGCACAACGAGTCGGTGTGCAAATGTCAGCTCGATTGGATCACGGAAAGTGGGTTAAAAAACGACCGAAAGATTTGCACGGTCGTAAGCAAGTAAGCAAGCACGCAAGCACGCAAGCAAGCAAGTGAACTTAATATAAAGGATTTAAAAATAACTGGTTATAGGAATGTAGAATGCATGGGGAGAGTACTTTTGTTGATGTCTCACACAGTGTTCCATGATTATTTTTGTAACATATATAGATTGCCTTGGAATGTACGCCCCTTGGGTATTGTGACTTTTGTTTTAGTTTTTTACGTGGTTGTTTAGTTGCTGCAGCTACATACTATTAACATTCCTTCCCTTTATTAATGCTACCCCTATCCCTCCCTTTGATGCTGCTAATCCTGCACGGGCATAATATGACTTTGAAACCCCCNGCCCACCTCCTACGCATTTCACAAGTAGTACTAATCACATACCTGCATTTCCCATAAATATGCTAAATTCATCTTGATATGCAAATTATTTTGTCAAGGCGCCCTTCCCCCTTCCAACCCAGCTTAAATATACGCTCCAAGCCTGGTGGTGTTNCATTCAGACGCTGTCTCCCCGACAGACCTGGTCTTTACCTGAGGACGGCTGCTTGCGTTGTGGCCGAAACGTCGTGAGAATTATTTTATTATTTATTACTTCCCTTCTACGTGACTTTACCGAAAGAACCAAGAAGATATTATGACTTTGATTGCGGAATCTGTAGTGAGGTTGTTGCCTGAATGTGTGGCGCTTTTCAGCACAACTAAACTAGAGTAGCCACTTTTTTAAATCCTTTATTTTAAGTTTGCTTGCTTGCTTGCGCGCTTACGACCGTGCAAATCTTTCGGTCGTTTTTTAACCCACTTCCCGTGATCCAATCGAGCTGACATTTTCCACACAGACTAGTTGTGCGTGACAATTAATTTTCGTGAAAGAAAATTTGCAAAATTTTACACTTTTTAGGAAAAAAAAATTATATTGAATTACCAATTGCTTAATGCTGCCAGGCAATCATCTGACTCATAGGTGGCAGTCATCTCAAGCCAGAGGACGAGAGGACTCTAGCTGCCACGCATATAAAGGATTTATAGTAAAAAAAAATTTTTACGGTTAATTTTTTAAATTTCTGCATTAGTCGTTGGGAGGACTAATGGTTGTTGCCACTCCCTGACGGTTCATTTTTCTCTCGCTCCACTCTATCGACAAAGTGACCGGGTCCATTAAGATGCATCCACGGGAATTGCCGCCGGGTTAATTGATTTATTTTCCCTCGTCAAGCTTCAGCGCTGAACATTGAAAGGCAATTGTCGTCTCGTGGGATCGGCACAGGAACCTCAGCGTGGCTTCTCCCTCGCAAAATCAATTGGATTATTTCTCCGGTGTGTTTTTGGGTTGTACCGCTCGTTACTGGTCACGATGTCTGACGTTTCGTGCCACGTGCCGGCAGCTTCAGGAAGCGAATGCATCATGGGACCTCCTTTGCCAGTACCAAAATATACTAATAGGGTTTTTCCCCTTTTTTCTGGCAACTAAACTGACACCTTTTGCAAGGAATCATGTTTACATTAACCACAATATTTGCAGTCAAATGCAAACAAAAAACAATAATCTGGTACTGGCAAAGGAAGTCCCATGATGTAGCTGCTCGCCCGAGCTCTCATTACTCTGGTAGTGCGTTGTCTTTGAACTATGCGCCTTTTGGCGTCATCTGGTCGAACACCATATGAGACTAGGCTCTAAGAAAAGCTGTCTCTAGTGTGGACCAATCAGTTTCAAAGACAGTGCATACATTATCAGAGTATTGTTTTTTGTTTGCATTTGACTGCAAGTATTGTGGTTAATGTAAGCATGATTCCTTGCAAAAGGTGTCAGTTTTGTTGTCAGAAAAAAGGGGAAAAACCCTATTAGTGTATTAGAAGCGAATGCAATTGACCAGATTGCAAGCCCTGAGGAGCCCCTGCGCCTTGCAGACTTTAAGTTGGGTGAGCCTCCGTTAGCTGCACTGTTCTGTCTTCGGGAAATGTTTATCTGATCACAGTATTTATGCAGTGTTCCGGGAAGCATGCGCGAGGCTATATTTGGTCCGATAACTTCTGATTGAAACATGTATGCCATATTAGGGGTGCAAAAAGCACGTGTGGCAGCAACTCCACAGGGAGCTAGAGATGTGTTTTTTTTTTGTCTGGTTGCTTTCCAAGCAGAACATTCAAAACAGAAGGGAAACAAGCAGCAATGTTTTTTGTTGAACATGTAGGTTTTCTTTTTCGATTTAAAGCTTCTTTCGTGACTGCAGGGATTCATCTTCTTGGTTCTTTCGGTAAAGTCACGTAGAAGGGAAATAATAAAATAATAAAAATAAAACATAATAAAATACAATTCTCACGACGTTTCGGCCACAACGCAAGCAGCCGTCCTCAGGTGAAGAACAGGTCTGTTAGAAAGACAGCTGTCTTTCTAACAGACCTGTTCTTCACCTGAGACAGCTGTCTTTCCGACAGACCTGTTCTTCACCCGAGGACGGCTGCTTGCGTTGTAGCCGAAATGTCGTGAGAATTGTATTTTATTATGTTTTATTTTTATTATTTTATTATTTCCCTTCTACGTGACGTTACCGAAAGAACCAAGAAGACATAGGTTTCCGTGACCAATGTCCATAAAACAGGTATTTTTGGGTTCAATCGCGTAAATATGAATGTGTTGTTAAACCGGCCACCACCCGATAAATGTTGTGGATTTACTCTCCAACACACCGGTGTGCTGTACGAGTAACGAATTGGCCACGTTCTTTACGTGACAAACCTTACTAATTGTATGTCGGGTGGTGGCGGGTTTAACGACACATTTATATTTACACGATCTAACCCAAAAAACCTAGATTATGGAGCAATTTTTTTGTCCCCTGTTATTGTTTTGGTAGTTTTTTTTCTTCCGTGATATATATTGCACAATACATTCATGTATTTTTACTGAACATGTATGGCCCGTTAATCCGCTGTTAGATGAGAGCCTCCCCATGTTACGGGGGATGGGAAGATGACTTCACCATGCTGGTCAGAGCGGGTAGGTTGAAGGCAGGGGGCATAGAAGTTCGGTACAATGATGGATTTTTCCATACTGCCCACCACGTCGTACGGCACCGCAACCGCCTATAACAATGTGGCATGCAAGGCGGTCAACTGTCTAAGCACTCTCCAGGTTAAACTTCGCTTCGGAGATGGGGCACATTTTGGGTGTTCTAGTCATAACCACCGAGTGTTGTACCGTAGTCGAAATAAAATAGGTATGACTTAACTAAAACGATGTTGATTTTATTTTATTAGCGGTTTTTCAGAAGCGACCTGGCCACAAAAGGATAGTGCAACGAAGCGGCATATCATGTGGGAATGTATAGCAGCCAAACACCCTGAACGCACGTTGACTCTAAATGTGGAGGGGAAAACCGGAGGACCCGGAGAAAAATCAACACGACCACGGGGAGAACATGCAAACTCCAAGTATACAGCAGCAGGCGACAGGGTCGCGATCGAACCCACGACCTCCTGTACACCAGGCGAGGTAGTTAACATCTCCTCGCTGCCGTGATGATAATGATGAGAGAGACACGCAAACTCCAAATATACAGCAGCAGCAGGCGTCAGGGTCGGAATTGAACCCACGACCTCCTGCATACCAGGCGAGGTAGTTAACATCTCCTAGCCACTGTGATGAGGATGATGAGAGAGACACACAAACTCCAAATATACAGCAGCAGGTGTCAGGGTTGGGATCGAACCCACGACCTCCTGTATACCAGGCGAGGTAGTTAACATCTCCTAGCCACCGTGATGATGATGAGAGAGAGACACGCAAATTCCAAATATCAGCAGCAGGAGTCAGGGTCGGGATCGAACCAACGACCTCCTGTACACCAGGCGAGGTAGTTAACATCTCCTAGCCACCATGGTGATGATGAGAGAGAGACACGCAAACTCCAAATATACAACAGCAGCAGGTGTCAGGATTGGGATCGAACCAACGACCTCCTGCATACCAGGCGAGGTAGTTAACATCTCCTAGCCACCGTGATGATGATGAGAGAAACGCAAACTCCAAATATACAACAGCAGCAGGTGTCAGGATTGGATCGAACCAACGACCTCCTGTATACCAGGCGAGGTAGTTAACACCTCCTAGCCACCGTGATGATGGAGAGAGAGACACGCAAACTCCAAATCTACAGCAGCAGGCGTCAGGGTCGGAATCGAACCCACGACCTCCTGCATACCAGGCGAGGTAGTTAACACCACGGCGACTTGATGATGTAAAGCCACCGTGAGTTACTCTGGCATTGTCGTTGCAGCAGGACAGCAAGAAGGCAATTGAGGAAGTGTCGGAGAAACCCTCCACGTGCGGCGTGGACTTGAAACGAAGATCTCCGAGTTCAACAGCCAAGTGGACAATGGATGGTCATTACAGTGAGGGAGCACACATGTGAGCCGGTCTTCAGCTAATGCCACAATTTCGATTTAAAGCTTTCGCGACTGCAGGGATTCATCTTCTTGGTTCTTTCGGTAAAGTCACGTAGAAGGAAATAATGAAATAATTAAAATTAAACATAATAAAATAATTCTCACGACGTTTCGGCCACAACGCAAGCAGCCGTCCTCACGAAGACGGTCTGCTCGTGATATTATTTTATTGTTTTATTTTTATTATTTTATTATTTCCATTCTACGTGACTTTACCGAAAGAACCAAGAAGATAATGCCACAGATTTAGATTGAATGTCACGATCTGTGGTATCGATTCAATTGCGTAATCGAGTTGTGAACACATACCATACGTGTACGCCCGTGTTTGTCAATGCGCTGCTGAATGAGAACCTGGCACATCACGCGGGTCGTGGGGTTGTTTAGCGCACGTCAACACGTCATTGGTGCGGCTTGGCAAACGTGTAGACACGACAGTAGAATCACGATGCAACACCGGATTTTCCTGCACTGCATTCAGCTCACAGTCACTTATTGCCCTTTGGGGTCACCATCCCAATCACTATACAGGCTCAAACCTGCTTAGATTACGAACCTGATAAGATCTTGTGCATATCGGTCGATTTGTTCTCAGACATGCCCTTTGCGTATTTATTTATACAGTATGCATGTGACGACATGTCGGTGATTTAAAATCGATTATTACGCTGGCAAAACCCGTGTCGATCGATTCGGCCCTGAGTCAGCCAGTGGTGACAATTTCATATTCCTATATAGCTGACTGGAGTATACATTTTATGGGGAAGCAGGAGACCGTGGCGCATACCGTCTCTGGATGTCAAGTCCGTCAGGGTGCGCCGGGTGGCTGGTTGCCCGGCACGTGCTTGAGTAGGAGGCTGTCGCATGGCTCTGTCGCTACGTGGGTTGATGCCTCTCACAATATAACATTGACGTACAGTGATCCCTCGTTTATCGCGGTTAATGGGGACGGAACCCCTCGCGATAGGTGAAAATCCGCGAAGTAGGATTGGCCCCCTAGGAATTTCCGTATGTGGTGTGGGTACAGAATGTTTAAAATATGTATATTTATACTTTATATATATATTTTACTTAAATCTATTTAATTATAAAACCTTAATATTATACATTCACTCTCTCTCTCTCATACGATACGTATTATGGTGTTCTACACTCACCAATGACAGTAGTATCTTGAGACTTGACTCCAGTAATGAGGACGACGACGATGACAATGACAATGACGACGATGACAGACCTGTGCAGTTCGATGAATGCAATGATGAATGATGATGATGGTGTTACTGCACACGTATAATGAGGCCTTTAAATCAGTTCGAAAAATCCGCGATGCACTGAGGCCGCGAAACTTGAACCGCGAAGGGCGAGGGATTACTGTACACGCGCGCTTGCGTGCTTGCGTGCTTGCATGTGCGCACACACAGCAAGCGGACGACTCCTACACGGGCTTCATCCGCGTGCACATGTCCTATCGCGTCCCATCTCGGTGGAGAGCGGCAAGCGGCCGCCCTCCATCTACGACGCGCTGCGGAGTGGCGCTACTGCCGCGCCGCGTCAGCGTCGTCGTCGTCGTCGTCGTCGCTGTCGGTCAGCGGCGGCCTGCGGCGGCGCACGTCCTTCTACCTGCCGCACGACGCGGTGAAGCAGCTGCACGTCAGCAGCGGCACGACGGCGCGCGAGGTGATCGAGGCGCTGCTGCGCAAGTTCATGGTGCTCGACAGCCCCCGCAAGTTCGCCATCTTCCAGAGGTGCGAGAGCAACGGGCAAGGTAGGGTCACGCGCGCGTGCGCGCGGATAATGATACGCATCGTAATCGACTTTTGACCGAGGACGCGTAAGGATCTGGCTTAATGCAGTTTCAAGCGAAACGTCGGATTTAATTGCGACATCTGGTCGGGAGAATTAATTATTCTTCAACTTGTCAGTGAGCTGAAAAACAATATGCTACGGTAAATTTCGATTTAAAGCTTTCGTGACTGCAGGGATTCATCTTCTTGGTTCTTTCGATAAAGTCACGTAGAAGGGAAATAATAAAATAATAAATAAAACATTTTTTTTTATTGTTTTTATGAATATTTTATTTTATAATTATTTATTATGTTTTATTTTTATTATTTTATTATTTCCCTTCTACGTGACTTTACCGAAAGAACCAAGAAGAACTGCTACGTTGTTGAACTCTTCTAAATGTGACATTGTAATTTGTTTGGCTATGTCAGGTGGTTGGAGGGTCTTTTGCCACAGGTTTAGCCAGATAATTACGTGGCCTAACCCAAAAGTCTCTTATGAAGGAGGGTTATGGACGTGCGCCGGTGTGAGCCGGACCTGGTTTCCTTTGTGAAGTGGTTTATGTTTGTCCGTAGCCACGCGTATCGTGTTGCTGCCTGGTCTGTTGCACTACACGTGCAGCTCCTGGTCTTCTCGGCCACAGTTTATATATTCACTGCGGTCACAGTAACGTCGACATACACATCATGATAAGAAAGAGAAACACGTGGATCAACAAAGACAAATTATAGACAGCTTCTTGCCTAACGAGGACCTCATCAGAGCTGCATCTATCCAGATGCCTGGCTTCGACCTTCCAAGGCACCAGCAGGGTTCAGGGTTCACCGCTTGCGGTGTGACCAGCGGGTTTGTGCCGCTTCCGAACGCCGATGGGGCGTACTACGCGACAGCCCTCCTTGATCAAATATAACAATGTGACGACTTTGCAGAAAGTTAACAGCGGTTGTATTTTCAGGCGAATTAATTTCAAGTTGTTTTTGTTGTGGATCTACCAATTCAAACGCCGTGTTTCGTTATCGTTATCATCATCATCCAGTCTGGATGAAAGTCTCCCCAAGTCATTTCTATCCCTCACGATCTCGGTGTTGCAACAATCCATGTGGGAAGCAGGAGACCGTGGCGCATACGTGTCCGGATGTGAAGTCCGTCAGGGTGCGCCGGGTGGACTGGTTGCCCCGCACGTGCTTGAGGAAGAGGCTGTCGCATGTTCAAGTTCATGTATTAGGTATAGCCCTGTGAGCCATTCGGCTCTTGAATCGGGTGCAACCGCAACAAACAAAAAACAAAAACATGAACAAAAAACATCTTAAAGTGAATATGTGACTAAGTGCAAACAGAAAATCCAAGAAAAGACAGCAAAAATATTGCAGAAAAAACACCGTACACCAACGCTGTGTGCAACAATCCCAGTGGGATGCAAGTCAAACAACAACAACAACAACCACAAGACAACTTAGATTAAGGCCATCAGTGTAACTCTGTACTACAACAAACAAACATGGCTAAACCAATACACTTTTCGAAATCACCTAAATAAAGCCATAAAGCATGGCTCTGTCGCTACGTGGGTTGATGTCCTCTCACAATATAACATTGACATACATACTGGCAAAGGAGGTTCCAATGGTGTAAATGCTTACCCCGAGCTCTCATACTCTGATGGTGCATTGTCTTTGAGTTATGCGCCTTTTGGCGTCATCTGGTCCAACACCATGTGAGACTAGGCTCTAAGGAAAGCTGTCTCGGGTGTGGACCAATCAACTTCAAGGACAGTGCATATCATTATCAGAGTTGTGTTTTTTGTTTTCATTCCGACTGCAGGTATTGTGGTCTATGCAAACATGACTCCTCGTAAAAAAGGTGTCAGTTTTGTTGCCAGATAAAAGGGTAAAAAAACAATTATCATGACGCAACTTATTTAATTATTTTCATTGTGTATCTGGTGTCCGAACTGTCTAAAACCATTCGCTAAATAAATATTGCCAAAAATGAGTACCCAGGACATATTGACCGTGAAGCTAAGTAAGGGGGGCTTGGGTAAGACGCATCATGGGCATGAGAGACGGTGGCTGACGAAACTGCTGACGGGAGTGGCAGCTAAAGGAGGAATAAACTGGACATCGAGACGGAGCGATGAGATCAGCTTGTACGTGTGTCAGAGGTCGCAACCGGGTACCCGATACCCGTATTCTACCCGATACCCGGCTACGCGTACCCGGCCGGGTACGGGTAGCCGTTTGCTACCCTGGTGCGGCCGGGTATGGGTACGGGTAGGCCGTGAGTCACCGGTGAATAACCGTTTGTCACTCATTTCGGGTAGGGTACGGGTAGCGTACGGGTACCCGTACCCGGCCGGGTACGGGTACCCGTTTGCGACCCTGGTGCGGCCGGGTACGGGTACGGGTAGGCTGTGAGTCACCGGTGAGTAACCGTTTGTCATTCATTTCGGGTAGGGTACGGGTAGCGTACGGGTACCCTACCCGGCCGGTACGGGTACGGGTTAGGAATCAAAACCCGTTTGCGACCTCTGACGTGCGTACGTACGTAGAACTTCTTTTGCAGCGTACGTAGCCAACCGCGCTGATCGGAGATTGGCAACAATCCATCTCGCTGTTGTGTGCAACAGCTCGATGGATTGCTGCAACACTGAGATCGTGAGGGATAGAAATGACTTGGGGAGGCTTTCATCCAGACTGGATGATGATGTTAAAGATAACGAAACACAGCGATTGAATTGGTAGATCCACAACAAAAACAACTTGAAATGAATTAGCCTGAAAATACAACCGCTGTTAACTTTCTGCAAAGTCGTCACATTGTTATATTTTATCATGGAGGGATCAAAAGTTGATTCCGTCAACAACTGGGGCTTGAACTTGCAAACTTCTGATTGTGAGTTAAGCGCTCTAACCACTACACCAATAAAGCCACTGATATTTATCGTGGTTGTTTATCGAGAAAAGCCTCGGCTCTGTCCAAAGAATTTTTAAAAGTGCTGCGGTGAGATGTTTGGACAATTGTTGATTATGGTAAAGTATCCGTGCATTTTCATGTTCACGTTACTGTTGGCGGAAGGGTCTCCACTAGAGGAAGCTATAGAGAGTCCATCTCGAGGATATTTATGGAATATTCTTCCACACGGGCCAGACTTATCAAAAGAGTGAGTACACACACTTTACCCCAGCATACGCAACCTGCCGATAGCCTAATTGTGGTGTACTCGCAACAAAACTGACAACTTTTTTTACGAGGAGTCATTATAATTGTTTTTTTACCCTTTAATCTGGCAACAAATCTTACCCCTCTCATACGAGGAGTCATGTTTGGTGTCATCTGGTCCAACCCATGTGAGACTAGGCTCTAAGGAAAGCTGTCTCGGGTGTGGACCAATCAACTTCAAGGACAGTGCATCTATTATCAGAGTTGTGTTTTTTTNACATTACGACTGCAGGTATTGTGGTCTATGCAAACATGACTCCTCGTAAAAAAAGTGTCAGTTTTGTTGCCAGATAAAAGGGTAAAAAAACAATTATCATATTTTTTACTGGAAAATGAGGTACCAATGGGATAAACCTTACATTATTTGTGTCAAAAAGATTAACAATGGCGACTCACTTTTTTAGACTGTAGCATTGTGACCAGCGTGTATCTTATATTAAGTTCCTGTTGCGGTTAAGCTGTGTTCCTCTTGCCAGCACCATGGTGACTGGAAGAAAATACGTCAATGATTTGTTCTTGTATGCACTGTATACGACAAAGATCATTCGTATAGCCTACACAGGCCACTGGGCAAGTGCTGTTAGTGAGCACCTAATGAAGGCCAGCATGATGCATAAAGGGTTCGTTTGGCGAGCACAACACCTGGCTGCCTTTGTCTGTCGAGTGATGTTTAAACACCGCACTAGGTACTCAAACATTTAAGGTTGAGTCGACCTAGGGAAGGCTCAGTTGGTTCAGATAATCACCATCATGATTTCGATTTACAGCTTTCGTGACTGCAGGGATTCATCTTCTTGGTTCTTTCGGTAAAGTCACGTAGAAGGGAAGTAATAAAATAATAAAAATAAACATAATAATAAAATATGTAATAAAATAATAAAAATAAAACATAATAAA
Source organism: Lethenteron camtschaticum (assembly GCA_018977245.1). NCBI lineage: Eukaryota > Metazoa > Chordata > Hyperoartia > Petromyzontiformes > Petromyzontidae > Lethenteron > Lethenteron camtschaticum. Next base: position 5,011,577 of record MU249614.1, on the reverse strand, counting down.
ATATTATGTTTTATTTTTATTATTTTATTACTTCCCTTCTACGTGACTTTAACGAAAGAACCCAGAACACCATCATGATGTTAGCCATGAAATTGAACTGAGGCTACTACTGGGTTTGTGGTGCAGTACGCTAACCACTACATCACCACCTGCTGTGTTGTTTCACCTGAAGACGATGACTTGTGTTGCGATCGAAACGTCGTGGTTTATTCGTTATTTTTCTACCCACGTGACTTTACCGAAAGAGCCAAAGAGTATGAATTCCTGCAGTCACGAAAGATTGATTACATACACTTTATAAAGTAATTGCACAAATGTGTGACTAATGTTGTGTAGGCTATAAAGTTGGGAAGACAAACATTGGGCACATGCTGTTCTTGTTTAGGCTAAGGAAACATTACTCAATCACTTCCCGTCGGGGTTTCGTAATTCACGACTCCCCTCCCACGGTCCACCTACTCGTGACCACCAATCTCTGGGCCTGATGGGCACAGGCCCAGTAGGCCCAAAATATGCCACGTGGCGAACATCACCCACACTCTTGAGGTGCTGTGGATAAGAGTTACTAGGTTTCTTGAATTGAACAAGGTTATTAGAACTTTGCAAAATAAAGGGAGGGAATTCCAAAGTGGATCGGTGCGAGGGAGGTAGCAGAAAGAGAAGTGAGGTGACCTGCAGTGGGTGGGTGAGTGAGTGAGTGGTGAGTGAGTGATTGGGTGAGTGATTGGGTGAGAGAGTGGGTGAGTGAGTGAGTGGTGAATGATTGCGTGAGTGGTTGATTTGTGTGTGTGACTGAGTGGGTAGTTGAACAAGTATCAAGTCCTCAAGTGGGTGGAGGAATCAATGAGTGAAGTTCATGGGAATATCTTCTTGGTTCTTTCTAAGTCACGTAGAAGGGAAATAATAAAAATAAAACAAAATAAAATAATTCTCACGACGTTTCGGCCACAACGCAAGCAGCCGTCCTCAGGTGAAGACCAGGTCTGTCGGGGAGACAGCGTCTGAATGTCTCCCCGACAGACCTGGTCTTCACCTGAGGACGGCTGCTTGTGTTGTGGCCGAAACGTCGTGAGAATAATTTTATAATGTTTTATTTTATTATTTCCCTTCTACGTGACTTTACCGAAAGAACCAAGAAGATGAATCCCTGCAGTCACGAAAGCTTTAAATCGAAATTGACCGAAAGAACCAAGAAGATATGTTGAACTTCTTTCACACCGTACGTAGCCAACCGTGCTTATTGGAGGTGAGCTTGTAGCGCGCCACTCTTTCCATCAGTCCCATAAAACCTTCTGCCATGGTAGATCCACATGCTGTATTAAGGGCCCAAGCCATTGCAATCTCTCACGGTGTACCGTCTGCAATTCGCGCAAATCATTGGTTGATGTTTTGGTGCGTAATAGGCCTGGCATGATTCTGTTGTAGTTCGATAAATAATGTTGTGATTCAGTCGCAATTCGGAATGTGTATTTATACTGGAGGAATCCGATGAGCTATGAAGCTATTTTTCGCAGAACGTTCAGTCGGGGCGAGTAACAATGTTACAACAACAACAACAATACTCAACTTAATTTTTTTATTTTACCAAGTAAAGCCCACCGAGCTATCTAGCTCTTTTTCATCAGCGACCTGGCCACAAATGATAGCTCAATGAAGTGGTTTACCTGTAGAAATGTATTTCAGCCAAATGCTCTAAATGCATGTTTCTAAAATGTGAAGGAAATCCTGAAACATGAAATACCATATTCTTAGGTTTTTTCGGTAAAGTCACGTAGGTAAAACATTAAAATTAATAAAAGTAAAATAAAATAAAAATCACGACGTTTCGGAGGCAACACAAGCTTCCGTCTTCAGGTGGAACCGTCACAGCCACGACAGCTGTATCAAGTAAATGAGAGATTGCAGGAGCTACTATGCAAATACCAACTATACAGCAGCAGGTGTCAGGGTTGGGATTGAACCACAACTTCATGTACACCAGGCGAGGTAGTTAACATCTCGCCACTGTGGCCAAACATATGATAGTACTGCAATTCAATTTAAGAAGCCACTACCGTATCTAGTACAGGTAGTCCCGAAGTTACGATGGTCCGACTGACGATATTTCGATCTTACGATGGCGATTCGACAAAATTGCCATCAACAACCTAACATCGTTCAAGTGTGCAGACGACGGAAGAATCTTGGTGGGTACAGTACAATATGATACGTTACGATACGTTCAATGCATGTATGATATACGTAGCTTTAGCGATTTCATTTTAAGGTTACCACGATACTGAACGTAAAGTTTTTATAGCAGATAGGATTGTTTCCTTAAAAATTTTTTTATTAAATTGCAGTTCATATAGGTAGGCTAAGAATTTACCTTGTTTTTTACTTTACATTTTACCGTGCAATACAGTATTGTAATTAATAAATACATACGTATATAGTTTATACAGTACGGTACTGTAAATTGCTCTGTTTTGCTAAATTATCACCATTCTTTAAGACTCTGGGTAGGCTAGGCCATCTTCGACTTACGATATTTTCCACTTACGATGGGGTCGTCCTAACGCATCTCCTTCGTAAATAGAGGATACACATTTTGGTAAATGTAGCACCGATAGTGACAACAGGTATTAGGTGAACCATATTTGCCTCGATGATTCTGAACAATTGATTCTTGCACGGCGCCACTCAGAGCCTGCATCTTGTGGAATCACTCAATGTCATTGTTGTCCCTAATTCTAACCCATTTGTCTTATTGGCTTCACGTCATGGGATGATTAATCCATTCAGACCTTTAACACCATTGGAACCTCATTGGCCAGTAAAAATATGATGGTTGTTTTTTACCCTTCTATCTGGCAACAAAACTGACACCTTTTTTACAAGGAGTCATGTTTGCATAGACCACAATACCTGCAGCCATAATGCAAACAAAAAACATAACTCTGATAATATGCACTGTCCTTGAAGTTGATTGGTCCACACCCGAGACAGCTTTCCTTAGAGCCTAGTCTCACATGGTTGGACCAGATGACGCCAAAAGGCGCACAACTCAAAGACAATGCACCATCAGAGTATGAGAGCTCGGGTAAGCATTTATCATAGTTATGATAATTGCATTATGGCTGCAGGTATTGTGGTCTATGCAAACATGACTCCTTGTAAAAAAAAGGTGTCAGTTTGTTGCCAGATAGAAGGGTAAAAAACCATTTATCCATTCAGACCTCTCGCACAGCAGTACATCAATCTGTGTTGTAGAATGGCCCTGGAAGGATATACTGTATCACAGACCTACTGGAACCTCTTCAAATGACCTCTTGTCCACACCTCCTAACCACGGTGGCAATTTCCCACCCACCGTTGCGACAGGGAAAAATGTTCATCGCATCGGAGTGAAACCAATATTTTAATTAAAGTATATTTAACTAAAACGAAACGTTTGTTTATTGTGTTTGGTTATCGATGACCGAGCTGAGGTCACCAAAACTTGGCAGCTGAAAGATTCGAGCCCAGGAAATCGGGGTGTGCCGCTCAAACGGTATGACCTCGTGGGAAGCCTTTGTCCAGCAGTGTATTGAGTATGGCTCGTGATTAATGATGACGAATCAATGATAAGTTGCATGTTACTTGCCCCGATGCCTTGCATGTGCAGCCTGCTACACACAAAACACTGCTGTTAATCTGCTCCGTGAAAGGCGTCTTGTGCCACTTTATCTGCGGGAGAGATCTGCGGTCTCCCATTTACGTTTCCTTCTGCCTCTCGCCCCCCCCCACAACCTCGTCCACCCACAGCCTCATTTGACTTTCGAAGGTTGCGCGCAGCGCATGTTGCTGACGGCACAACGCGTTGCGGTGTGTGGGCGGGGGCAGCCGGTGCTGTTATATTTTACGACTCAAGTTTCATTTATTAGGTAGAGCCCTCTTCTTGGTTCTTTCGGTAAAGTCACGTAGAATGGAAATAGTAAAATAATAAAAAACATAAAACATTATAAATTACTTTATTGTGTTGTATTTTTATTATTTTATTATTTCCATTCTACGCGACTTTACCGAAAGATTAAAAATTACAAAAATTATTTTATTTTATCGTGTTTTATTTTATTATTTCCATTCTACGTGACTTTACCAAAAGAATAAAACATAATAAAACATTTTTAAATTCTTTTATTGTGTTTTCTTTTTATTATTTTATTATTTCCATTCTACGTGACTTTACCGAAAGAACCAAGAAGATGAATCCCTGCAGTCACGAAAGCTTTAAATCGAGGTATAGCCCTGTGAGCCATTCGGCTCTTGAATCGGGTGCAACCGCAACAAACAAAAAAACAAAAACATGAACAACTCGGAGAAAGGTTACAGCTCCGCCGGTATAAACCGCCAAGTACACTAAACAGAGTCGGGGATTTATGCTGTTTGTGTTTGGCATTGTTGGCGCATGGGCTCGCAGGCTACGAGTCACGTCTGATGCTGCTGCTGGTGGGTAGCGTAGCGGTTAGTGCGCTGTGCTACGAACCCGGCCACCGGCCACCGGGTTCGTAGCACACTCGTTGGCGTGGCTTGGATTGGATGTTTTGGTGTAAAAGGAATATTCATGCATCAGTATCGACAAGGGGTCGAGAACCAATGGTCCACTGGCCGTACCTAGCCTGCTATTCGCTATTTATATTTTGCCCGTGGCCACATTATGTCTACCACTTGGAAACAATGTTTATCCGTGACTTGAAGCATCTTAACCTCACCAATTGGGTACTAGAGGGGACTATCTTTGACCTGGCTACTTCTGTGTGTGTGTCTGCGCGTGCAGTCACCCTACGTAAGATGGCCGACACGGAGCACCCCCTCTACCTGAGGCTTATGTCAGGCCCCGACTGTGACGCCATGCGCTTCCTGCTCAAGGAGAACTTCAGCGAGGACGTTGAGGTGAGGCCAGAGGTCGCACACGGGTTTTGATTCCTTACCCCCCGTACCCGTACCCGGCCGCACCAGGGTCGCAAACGGGGAATGAGGACAAAGGTGACTCACCAGTGACTCACGGCCGTACCCGTACCCGGCCGCACCCGCAAACTACCCGTACCGGCCGGGTACGGGTACGGGTAGGGTACGGGTATCGGTACCTGATTGCAACCTCTGGGATAAAGCCATGTTGCAGGCGCGGGTGGGTTGATTCTAGGAACTTAAATTGTGAGAAGAGACAAGACGTTGGGAAATGAGTGACAAACGGTGACTCACCAATGACTCACGGTCTACCCGTACCCGGCCGCACCAGGTCGCAAACGGGTACCCGTACCCGGTAGCCGGGTATCGGGTAGGGTTTTGGCGTCATCTGGTCGAACACCATATGAGACTAGGCTCTAAAGAAAGCTGTCTCTGGTGTGGACCAATCAGTTTCAAGACAATGCATAAATTATCAGAGTATTGTTTTTTGTTTGCATTTGACTGCAAGTATTGTGGTTAATGTAAACATGATTCCTTGCTAAAGGTGTCAGTTTTGTTGCCAGAAAAAGGGGAAAACCCTATTAGTGGAGTCATTTACTTTTTACCAATGAGGAGGACTTCAGTTTTGGTGACGTCTTAGCCCCGTGTTTCATGATGCTATGTTGTTTAGCACGATATCCGACGTTCTGCTCCACATTCTGGGGTTTCTTTGATCTTGTTAGCTCCTGAAGATGGTCCCAACTCTCGGAGCAAAACGTCGGACATCGTGCCAAACAACACAGCGGTACAACCCGAAAACGCTTCAGAGGGCCGTGCAGCGCATCCACAAAAACCTGTTGTAGTAACTATTGGTGACGTTTTGCTCCTATAATCTCTTCAGCTAATTGAGTGGACATTCTTGTGCCTGCATGTGTGTGTGTGCGTGTGTGCGTGTGTGTGTGTGCGCGTGCATGTGTGTGCGTGTGTGTGTGCGTGTGCGTGTGTGTNCGTGTGTGTGTGTGTGTGCGTGTGCGTGTGCGTGTGAACAGCAGTGGGATGCCTTCAGCCTTCCTGAGCTGCACAACTTCCTCAGAATCCTCGACAAGGAGGAGCGGAAACACGCCGAGGTTGTCAACCGCAATTACGCGCGCTACCGGGACCGTCTGCGCACCGCCCTGGTAGACAAGTTGCCCACCTAGGGGGGGGGGGCCGCCCCCACCCACGCGCCCCCACCCACGCGCCCCCTCCACCGCCATCATCGTCCCACACCGCCTCGATCATCCGCGCTTCACGTCAGCCGAGGAGAGCGACGTTCAATTGAGTGGCCGCGTAGCTCCCGGCGGTCACCGATTCTGAGCCGTTCGAATGTTCTGGGTCTCAGCCACTCGACTGCGACTCTGCCGGTGTTTTCAAGCGTCGCTAATCGATTGCCTCGTCCCCGTTACCAATGACGGCACCGAAAAAAATCACTTAATTTGGTTCTGTGATTTAGGTTACTTCTTAGCTCTGGGAATTAAAATATCGGTTTGAATTTAGTCGTACGACGGACCTCGCGCTCGTTTGCGGAGAGTGTGTGTGTGTGTGTGGGAAAGTGCTGCCCTCTACTGTATGGGCCAGAGGTCATTTGAAGGATGTCAGAGGTGGCTCTGCGGGCCGTGCCCTGACACGGCGGGTTGCACTCTGCTCTGGGTGAGAGGTCCAGTGGAGATCTGGTCGATGGTGACTTGACGACGGTTGCACAATCGGGATAACATTGGGGGGGGCGGAATTACAAACATCGTGAGAGGAGACGNAAACAACAACAACATAACAAAGGAGCGGTCAACAAGGGTCAACGTGGAAGGTGGAGTCTTGGTCTGCGAAAGACAACTCCGCAGTTCAAGTTCATTTCAAGTTCAAGTTCATTTATTAGGTAGCCCTGTGAGCCATTCGGCTCTTAATCGGGTGCAACCGCAACAAACAAAAAACATGAACAAGAAAACATCTTAAAGTGAATATGTGACTATGTGCAAACAAAATCCAAAAGAAGACAGAAATTGCAGAAAAGCACCGTACACCAACGCTGTGTGCAAAAATCCCAGTGGGATGTAAGTCAAACAACAACAACCACAAGACAACTTAGATTAAGGCCATCAGTCTTACTCCGTACTACAACAAACAAACATGGCCAAACCAATAAACTTTTCGAAATCACCAAAATAAGGCCATGAAAGCAATGAAAGCAGTGTGTGGGATGTGTGGACTCGGAAGCGCGGGGTTGTGTTTTGGTTGAGCGATCAAACTGGCGTTGGCGTAGATTGTGATGAGCAGGGCTTAACTTTCGATTTAAAGCTTTCGTGACTGCAGGGATTCATCTTTTTGGTTCTTTCGGTAAAGTCACTTTACTGAAAGAACCAAGAAGAGGCTTAACTTATCAATGAGTGGTTTCCCAGGCCACACTGGTGGACTGGAGTAGATGGCTCGTTGTAATTGTTGTTGTCAGCCTGTTGTGCAAATGCTTCCTACTATTTTAAATCCTTTATATTAAGTTCACTTGCTTGCTTGCGCGCTTACGACCGTGCAAATCTTTCGGTCGTTTTTTAACCCACTTCCCGTGATCCAATCGAGCTGACATTTTGCACACAGACTCGTTGTGCGTGACAATTTCTTTTCGTGAAATTTTTCCTAAATTTTACACTTTTTAGGAAAAAATAAATTATATTTAATTACCAATTGCTTAATGGTGGCAGGCAATCATCTGACCCATAGGTGGCAGCCATCTCAAGCCAGAGGACGAGAGGACTCTAGCCGCCACGCATATAAAGGATTTAGAGTGAAAAACTTTGTTTTTACGGGTTATTTTTTCTTTCATTACTTCCCTTGGTTTCTCCCGTCCAATAGTCGCTCCCAAACTGCGTCGTCCCACCGCTGACATCTCTCCGCTGACTTGTCTGCGTCTCTTCCCTTGTCCGTCTCCAGTCCGCGGTTGAGTTTCTTTATCGTCTCTCATCAGTTGTTCTCATGATGTGTCCTGCCCGTTTGCAATCGATTCATGATGCTTCATAACGGCATAGGCAAACTGTTATTTTTCTTATTTCTTAATTTCTGAACACATTTATTTCCTTCTTTCCATGGAAAACTTCCATGACTGGTAGCCATAGTCGTAGTGAGAGTATACAGATGTGGTGGTAATAATAGGGTTTTTCCACTTTTTTCTGGCAACAAAACTGACACCTTTTAACAAGGATTCATGTCTGCATTAACCACAATACTTGCAGTCAAAATGCAAACAAAAAACACACTATGATAATATTGGCAAAGGAGGTATAATGATGTAGATGCTCACCCCGAGCCCTCATTACTTGATAGTGCATTGTATTTGAGCTGTACGCCTTTTGGCGTCCTCTGGTCGAGCACCAATTGGGTCAAGGCTCAAAAGAAAGCTGTCTCTGGTGTGGACCAATCAGTTTCAAGGACTGCATATATTACACTGGTCAGCACACTTTTCTGGCATAAGGTATTCCAACGGTTTTGGGGTGCTGATTCCAAATCTGGCATCAGATATCAAATATTGCATTTTCAAAAAAACTGCAGAAGAAAAATATTAAATAAATGTGGATATCTAGATAAAATGATATTATAAACACACTATCCTAAAAATACGACCATATTTTAACACTAAAGCAGTCACTGACTCGCAACAACTTGCAATCATAAGTGACAGTGTTAATTTCGGGTAAAATCAATGAAAATGGGGTATGCCGATAGCATAAAAATGAGATGTGATAGAGCAAATCTGAGATTTGGAATCAGCACCCTGAAATTAGTCTAAAACAGCTGCAAAAGTCCAGGCCAGAATTTTTTTTTGTTGACCAGTGTAATGTTTGCATGATTCGTGCATGGAATCTGAATGCAATCACACTGGAGATTGTGACAGTAGCTTGCAAAAGGGTTCATATTGTTGCTGTACATAGGGGCCGTCAAATGACGTCACGCACAGGGGGGGGGAAGAGATTTGGAATCAGCACCTTGAAATTAGTCTAGACAGCTGAAAAGTCAGGCCGAAAAAGTTTTTTTTTNAACAGTATCGAAGTGTGTTTTTTGTCATTTTGACTGCAAGTATTGTGGAATGCAGACATGAATCCTTGTTAAATTTCAGTTTTGTTGCCAAAAAAAGGGGGAAAACCCCTATTATTATTATTTTGTGCTGGCAAAGGAGGTCTAATGATGTAGGATGTGGTGGTGGCTGTTGTAATAATTTTCTAGGTTGCTGACCAGTAAACAGGATCCCTGAAATTGCTGAGCGATCAAGCTTGGTGTTGACATCGATTGTGATGACCGGGGCTTAATTTCTCAAATGAATATTTTTCCAGGCCACTGGTAAACTGGAATTGATTGTGATGCCATAGTCTCAAGTCCTTCGCCACAGTCGTGTCACTCACTTGCACTAACACGTGTTGTTTTTGTGAATGGTTGGGCAGGAACATGAGAGATCATCTTCTTGGTTCTTTCGGTAGAGTCACGTAGAAGGAAATAATAAAATAAAAATAAAACATAATAAAATAATTCTCACGACGTTTCATTCAGACGCTGTCTTTCCGACAGCCCTGTTCTTCACCTGAGGACGGCTGCTTGCGTTGTGGCCGAAACGTCGTGAGAATTGTATTTTATGATGTATTATTTTTATTATTTTATTATGATGAATCCTACAGTCACGAAAGAAGCTTTAAATCGATGCATGAGAGATGGCGAAGGGCCAGGGAGGTCTCCCATCAAGAGGTGGATAGATCATGACCGGTGATGTCGTGAGTCAGAATTGTTACATGCTGAGTTTTTGTTTCGCTCTTCCTAGTTTAATGTGATTTAAATCGAGTTGGTTGGCTACATTTTACGGTGGCACTCCTATCGCTCGCTCGCTTGACTGTTGTGAATTTCTCCAACTGTGAAATAAGGACGTGAATTTTACAACTCATTAAAACCTCTGAATTGAGTTTTCCCTCAACATTTTGGCTGAGGTCAGCTAAGGCGCGATGGTGACCACTTCTTATTCCATATTACATTGGCACATCCGAGCAAACCCATCAGAGGGCCTTAAACGTCGTTGTTTTATTCCGCGCTGGATATTTGCCAAGCCCTGTCAGATCTAAATCATGAAACTCTGGCCTCGAATTTCTTTTGAATCTCATCTCACTCAGGGGCCATGCAGGGTCAGCCAGCGGACTAGTTAATCATTTCCAGTACATAATGCGTTGCCAAGACCAGTACACGGATTTTGCAGTTTGGCAAAGAAAAAACCTGGTGCCTACCAGAGCCGTGCCGGAATGGCTCGCCACGACCCAGCACAGCAGCCCGGTTGTGCAGTGTTAAACAAGTATAACCCGTAAAAATAACGTTTTTCACTCTAAATCCTTTATATGCGTGGCGGCTAGAGTCCTCTCGTCCTCTGGCTTGAGATGGCTGCCACCTATGGGTCAGATGATTGTCTGCATTATTAAACAATTGGTAATTAAATATTTAATTTGTTTTCCCTAAACAGTGTAAAATTTTGGGAAAAAATTTCACGAACATTCATTGTCTCGCACAACGAGTCTGTGTGCAAAATATCAGCTCGATTGGATCACGGGAAGTGGGTTAAAAAACGACCAAAAGGTTTGCACGGTCGTAAGCAAGCAAGCACACAAGCAAGCAAGCGAACTTAATATAAAGGATTTAAAAACGAGGTCTTAAACTTAACGTTTTATTTGAATTTAGCAGGTCAAACCCACTGAGCTATTTAGCTCGTATTCAGAATGGACCTCTTAGAAGTGATTCTAGATTTTTGAGCTTTCGTGACTGCAAGGATTCATACTTTTAGTTCTTTCGGTAAAGTCACGTAGGTAAAATTTATTTAAAGTAAGTGGCTTATCACGTGGAAAAGTTACAGCAGCCAGACACTTTAAACGCACGTTTCTAAATGTGGAGGCGAAAAAGAACCGGAGGAGCCGGAGAGTGATAATGGCTTGCGAGCGTGAAAACCGAACGGTGCCACTGCACGTGTCCAGTGTGAATAGTGTGAACTTTGTAAATGTCTTCATAACAAAGGTTTTTGGGTCAGATTGCGTTATTTATAAATGTGTCGTAACCCTCCACCACCCGACACGGCCAAACAGTAAAAAATGTGTCACGTTTTCAAAGGACAATTAATTAATTTAAAANTGTGTCACGTTTTCAAAGGGCAAATGAATTTATTAAAAANTGTGTCACGTTTTCAAAGGACTTTTAATTAATTTGTCCTTTGAAAACGTGACACATTTTTACTGATTGGTCGTGTCGGGTGGTGGAGGTTACGACACATTTATAAATAACGCGATCTGACCCAAAAACCTTGATTATGAATAATATTGGTCGCAAAAGCCTGCCACGTGTTATATTTGTAAATGTCTGTACGCAAGTGCCGGAGATGCGTCCGTGCAGGTCTGTGCCTTATTACTGTGGTGACCTTTCTAGAGTATTAACGACTTGCCTCCCCCCCCCCATGATTTGACACGTCATAATTCAAGGTGCCAATTCCATTACCTTATTCTCCGGGATGAGAAAGCTTCCCCCCCCCACCCCCTGTATTTTAATAGGTGTGTNTTACGCGTAAAGATTAGATAATAATTGTTTTTTTACCCTTCTATCTGGCAACAAAACTGACACCTTTTTNACAAGGAGTCATGTTTACATAGACCACAATACCTGCAGTCATAATGCAAACAAAAACATAACTCTGATAATGTGCACTGTCCTTGAAGTTGATTGGTCCACACCCATTATGACTGCAGGTATTGTGGTCTATGTAAACATGACTCCTTGTAAAAAGGTGTCAGTTTTGTTGCCAGATAGAAGGGTAAAAAACAATTATCATATTTTTACTGGCAAATGAGGTTCCAATGGTGTAAAAGATGTATAACTTTATTGACACAGGGCTTTGGTTTAACAGGCTTTTTATTTTCTTAACGCGTTTAAACCGCAGAATATGGTTATTAATGTGCCCCTTGTAATGATTTCAAATCGGGGTGTAACGATGGCGCAATGGTTAGTGCTCTGTGTTAAGTACCCTTAACCTGAGTTTTATTTCAGGCCGTGACTGACTACAGTGACTAGTCATTTAAACAAATATACACGTCTCTCTCGCTTTGTGCCATGTCTTTTCTAAAATAAGTTGGCGTCATGGCGTTCATTCATTTGTTGAAAACAGGTCCCTGCGGGTGGGCTGGTAGGAACGAACAAATGAATGGCTATAATAAAATGAAATGGCGGGGTACGATACGAAGGAGAGTTTGAGGCCTAGTTCTAGGCTTTAGGCCTAGCTGTAGGCTTTAGGCCGCTGTGAGTTAATTTTTAATTAAAATGTTTTAATTAAAAACTATCTCAGGAATTATAAGGGAATGTTACACTTGTTTAGCCAGGAAAGCCTCACTGAGTCTAAAGGTTTTTGTAGGGTCCTGCCAAGTGTTTGCAGTAGGGGCGATGTTGCTACACCTAATCGGACATCGGACGGACGGACGATATAATCTATTGTAGGCTGGTTCACTTCGTTCCTACCAGTATTACTCAAGCCTTTGCCAATACTCCTCCCAATTCATCAATTGTTGAAATGGCTTCGAGAAAACTGCGTTCACTCCTTGCCTGGCTTTGCCTGCCTAAAGTCCTCAAAAACTGCATTCGATCTCTTGCTCTCTCATTCCATGTCAAGACCCAACTTTTCTTTCTCGAAGTATTAGCATTTCTTTTGTACCTGCTATCCGTTTATTCGTGTACATTTTAAAACAATATTCATAGAACGCATTTCCGTTGCTTCTCGTTTGAAGGTTCTTTGTAATTGTCCAGATTTCACATGCGTACGGCGAACGTAACATTTGCAACACTGCAGTATTCCAATTCTCGTCATTAGTCACGATTTGATTCTAGATTTGAAGCTTTCCTGACTGCAAGTATTCATATTTTTAGTTTTTTCGGTAAAGTCACGTAGGTAAAAATTTTAATTAATAAAAGTAAAATAAAGAAAACATTTACTTGATACAGCAATCGGGCTGTGAGGTTCCACCTGAAGACGGAAGCTTGTGTTGCCTCCGAAACGTCGTGATTTTATTTTATTTTACTTTTATTAATTTAACATTTTTACCTACGTGACTTTACCGAAAAACTAAGAATACTTATTTGATTTTCAAAAAATAAAATAGATCCCCATTTTCTGACATGTATATTTTTAGGCCAGTGCTATTCTCCTGGTTATCTCTGTGACGCACATTTTCCCATCGACTGTTATCATGTTACCTGAAGAGGGTCATCATGCTCCACCCGCTCCGTGTTGGGGTCACTGACTCGTAATTGACAGTCGTGTTGTGATTGTATTCCTTGATCTGACCATACATCCTGAGGTTTCTTTTTACATTTGATTATAAAACATGTCCTTTGACATTCTTTTATCAAGATTATGCTGTTTAATACAATAACACATTCCTCCTGCGGAGGGAGCTGGTAGGAACGTTGGGTTGCTCGGTCAATGGCCTGCAGGGTCAACGGCGGCGTGGTGTATTCCGCAAATATGCTCGACTGTGAGGGCGGGCACAAGCCGGCGTGAGTAGGTTAAACGTTGAGTTTTATAAGGGCACCACGGGTGACCAGCCCCTCCCACCCAGTCCCACCCCTCTCCACCCACCCTCTCCACCCAGCCCCTCCCCACCAGCCCTCCCTGCACGACGGACGGACGGACACAATAATCCCCTGTGGCTGGTGGAACCAGGAGGTTCCTACCAGTATCATTGCATTTCTCAGGTTAGTTATGTTTTATGACGTCACGCGATTTTGGACGATATTTTACCCCCCCCCCCCCCACTTTGTCACACGACGTCACAAAAAGTCAGACCCCCNTGAAAAATGACGTCACAAAGCTCTGCCCCCCCCCCCAATTGTTTTTAACATGCTTCAAATCGCTTTAAACGATTGTCATTGTAGTATTTAATGTGGCGCTGCACTCTGATGTTGTAGGAGAAAACATTTTGAAAAAGTCTATTTCATTAAGTAGCGTGTGTATATTTATTTAAAGTTGCGCATTTTGATATGACGTCATATTTCTAACCCCCCCCCCCATCGTCACACATCGTCACAAATGTCTGACCCCCCCCTCCCCAGGTGCGTGACGTCATTTATGGACGGCCCCAAAGGGCTTGCACATGTACATATTTATTAATATAAATGCGTGCGTTTTATACCGCAGTGGTGTTGCTGCTTTCACGACCTGGTTATTTGAATTCGTTGCGTTTGAGAATAAATTTGCTCTCCGCACAACTTGAGCGCAGTGTGGTTTGGTGTCTTGGCGTTTGTGTACCCACCATCGATGTTGGATGTTGTGCATTCGTGATGAACTGTAGCGTCTCTGGTGACTGCAGATTTGTGCTGTAAACTCATTCTATGCAACCGCTTATACTGGTAGGAACCTCCTGGTTCCACCAGCCCACAGGGGATTATTGTGTCCGTCCGTCGTGCAGGGAGGGGCTGGGTGGGAGAGGGCTGGTGGGGTGGAGGGAGGGTGGGGCTGGGTGGGAAGGGTGGGGAGGGTGGGCTGGTGGGAAGGCTGGGTGGGAGGGTGGGGCTGGTGGGGGTGGGAGGGCTGGTCACCCGTGGTGCCCTTATAAAACTCAACGTTTAACCTACTCACGCCGGCTTGTGCCCGCCCTCACAGTCGGGCATATTTGCGGAATACACCACGCCGCCGTTGACCCTGCCATTGACCGAGCAACCCAACGTTCCTACCAGCTCCCTCCGCAGGACAATGTGTTTAACCCACCTTATCGCAGACCAACTCAGACCTTATTGGTCACCCCGTGCCCTTATACATCTCAACGTTCATCTTACAAAGTCCCCATCATCACAAGGAAGAAACACAAACACAGAGAAATAGTTGTGCCCGTATTTAATTGGCTGTCCGCCGCATAGGACCTGTACAAGAATACGGCTAAACCGTATGGGTTGACAGGTATGGGTGTACGAATCGATAAGAGGACAAAGCGATTATCCCGCACGTAGAGCTGGGATGTTTGATTATTTCATCAATTCTACTCAGCCGATTATCGGTTCATTTTCCTCGACCAAACACGATTATGGGTAGGGAAAAGTCGTCCCTATTAGGTCGCACGCGTGCCGCTGGACATTGCACTCACGTGCAGTTCACACCTGTTCCGCTATGGGCCGTCCATAAATGACGTCACGCACCTAGGTGGGGGGGGGGGGGGTCAGACATTTGTGACGATGTGTGACGAGGGGGGGGGGTTGAGAAATGTGACGTCGCATCAAAATGCGCAATTTTAAATAAATATAGACAACACGTTCCACTTAATTAAATTGACTTTTTAATACATTTCGATTTAAAGCTTTCGTGACTGCAGGGATTCATCTTTTGGTTCTTTCTGTAAAGTCACGTAGAAGAAAAATAATAAATGTTTTCTCCTACAACATCAGAGTGCAGCGCCACATTAAATACGCACTACAATGACAATAGTGTAAAGCGATTTAAGCATTTTTTATTTTTGGGGGGGGGGCAGAGCTTTGTGACGTCATATTCGAAGGGGGGGTCAGACTTTTTGTGACGCCGTGTGACGAAGGGGGGGTCAAAAATCGTCTAAAATCGCGTGACGTCATTTATGACGGCCCCTATTGCGAGATATTCTTCTCCCACGGAATCTCTCTTCCCAAGTGTTTTGGTGCGTTCGAGGCCGCTGTGCGCGTGCCCCAGCATGTACCGCACGGCGGCGCTGTTTAAAAGGTCGAGACCCAAAACATTTCATTGTTTTTTTGTTTTCATAACTTTGTGGGTTGGTGGTTTACGTTGTGGAGTAGCGAAGCACCATACATTGTACTGTACTTCTGTGCTCCCCTGCCATCACCAACCCGCACTGACCGCGTGGTGAAGTATGGTCAAAACGCATAGCCCCACCCCCCACCCCACCACGACCCGCAACAGCGCGGAAAGATCCTCTCATCCAGCAGTGGAGTGACAAAGAGGGCTGTGGGTGACACCGCCTTAACAAATGCCTTAATAACCATATTTAACACGGAGGCTTTCGCGACCAATATTATTCATAATCAACTTTTTTTGGGTTTAGATCGCGTTATTTATAAATGTGTCGTAACCCTCCACCACCCGACACGGCCAATCAGCAAAAAATGTCACGTTGACAAAAGACAAATAGTTCACTGCTTTAGCCCACCGGTGCAGTGTTGAAGCGTGAAACCACAACATTTACAATTTGAGTACAACAATTGTTGTGGTTTCACGCTTCAACACTGCACCGGTGGGCTAAAGCAGTGAACTATTTTGTCTTTTGTCAACGTGACACTTTTTTACTGATTGGCCGTGTCGGTGGTGGAGGGTTACGACACATTTATAAATAACGCGATCTAAACCCAAAAACGTTGATTATGAATAATAACCATATTGTCTGGATTAGAAAAGACGCAATTGTTTTGCCCCCCCCCCCACCTCCTTTGTAATATACAGCAAGAGTTGGGGGGGGGGGCTGCGTCTTATAATCCGGTAGTGTGTGTGTGTGGCAGGCTGCGTGAACCTATTGGCACAACAGGTCTGCCTTCTCGACAGACCTGTTCTCCACCTGAAGACGGCTGCTTGCGTTGTGGCCGAAACGTCGTGAGAATTGTATTTTATTATGTTTTATTTTTATTATTTTATTATTTCCCTTCTACGTGACTTTACCGAAAGAACCAAGAAGATGAATCCCTGCAGTCACGAAAGAAGCTTTAAATCGAAACTATTGGCACACGTTCGGAGGTTGCCTTTTCATTTTCAGGAACGGGAATCATGATCCGGATGATGCAGCCGCGGCCCGTAGCCCTTGCGAGATATGTCCCACAACCCCTTCCACAGTCGTAGTTCAGTAGTGGCTTTGGGCCGTCCATAAATGACGTCACGCGATTTTGGACGATTTTTGACCCCCCCCCCCCTTCGTCACACGGCGTCACAAAAAGTCAGACCCCCCCNAAATATGACGTCACAAAGCTCTCCCCCCCCCCCCCCCAAAATAAAACATGCTTCAAATCGCTTTAAACTATTGTCATTGTAGTGCGTATTTAATGTGGCGCTGCACTCTGCTGTTGTAGGAGAAAACATTTATTACAAAGTATATTTAATTAAGTAGAACGTGTTGTCTATATTTATTTAAAGTTGCGCATTTTGATGTGACGTCACATTTCTCAACCCCCCCCCTCGTCACAAATGTCTGACCCCCCCCNTCCCCTAGGTGCGTGACGTCATTTATGGACGGTCCCTTATGTGGCGAGACAGAACCGTGGTTCGCGTCCACTGTAGCCGATTGTTTAGGGCAGCGGTCCCAACCTTTTTGGCACCAGGGACCGATTCCGTGGAAGACAATTTTTCACGGACCGGGGGGGGTGGGGGGTCATCATTGGGTCTTTCCCCTTTTCAAAGAAGCTCTCCAGCAACGTTTGTTTTCTACTCATGTTGGCTACTAGGGGCTAGAGCTTGTGGGTTACCAACACTGTGACTGAGACGAGTGCGCAGTGCGGAGAGAGGCGCGGATGGAAGTGGTGAATAATAAAACAACGGGGCGGGTTCCACGTGCAGACTCACCGCTATCACCTCCTGCTGCTGCTGTGCCGCCCGGTTCCTAGCAGGAGGTCGTGGGTTCGATCCCAACCCTGACGCCTGCTGCTGCTGTATATTTGGAGTTTGTGTGTCTCTCTCATCATCATCACGGTGGCTAGGAGATGTTAACTGCTCGCCTGTATACAGGAGGTCGTGGGTTCGATCCCGACCCTGACGCCTGCTGTATATTTTGAGTTTGCGTCTCATCATCATCACGGTGGCTAGGAGATGTTAACTGCCTCGCCTGGTGTACAGGAGGTCGTGGGTTCGACGCCTGCTGCTGCTGTTATTTGGAGTTTGCGTGTCTCTCTCTCATCATCACGGTGGCTAGATGTTAACTACCTCGCCTGGTGTGCAGGAGGTCGTGGGTCCGACCCTGACGCCTGCTGCTGCTGTATATTTGGAGTTTGCGTGTCTCTCCCCGGAGATGCGTGGATTTTTATCCGAGTCCTCCGATTTTTCCCTCCACATTTATAATAACATCACGCGTTTAGAGTTATTTGCCTGCTCTACATTCCACATGATACACCACTCTGTCGAGATATCACACGTGACCAGGTCGCTTCTGAAAAAGAGCTGTTATAGCTCAGTGGGCTTTACTTTGTAAAAATCAACAACAATTCGTGTTTTAGTTTCACCAGAATACAGTACAGTAGTCTCACTCGCACAGTAGGGGCGATGGTTGGTACCTAAATTATGGGTCATTTTCGCATTTGGCTCACACAAATGTAACCCTGATGCCGGCACACAATTTGGCCAATTACGCCAGTAGATCTCTCCAACGTGCCCTGCGAGCGAAGCGGGCAAATATCACTTCAGCATCTTCTTGGTTTTTTACCCTACCCGATACCCGGGTACCCGTTTGCGACCCTGGTGCGGCCGGTATGGGTAGACCGTGAGTCACTGGTGAGTAACCGTTTGTCACTCATTTCCCAACGTCTTGTCTCTTCTCACAATTAAAGTTCCTAGAATCAACCCACCCGCGCCTGCAACATGGCTTCATCCCAGAGGTCGCAATCGGGTACCGTACCCTACCCTACCCGTACCCGGCCGGGTACGGGTAGGGTATGGGTACGGCTGGGTACGGGTACCCGTTTGCGACCCTGGTGCGGCCGGGTACGGGTACGGGTAAGGAATCAAAACCCGTTTGCGACCTCTGCCATTGAGGCATTAACTCATTTTCCAGAAGCGACCTGGCCACAAATTAAAGCTCAACAAAGTGGCCCATCATGCTCTTGGGTCTCTCGGTAAAGTCACGTAGATGGGTTCAAAGAAAAAGCTTCTCCGTGACTTTGCGGAAAGACCCATGAACATGAATTCCTGCAGTCACGAAAGCTTTAAGTCAATAAATAACCCATCATTTTTAGACATTTATAACGAGGTTGGGGCCACGTCAACGGTCGCATGCCCAATGAATTCGCGTTGAAGGAGGTGGGTTTTTTTTGGGGGAGGGGGTGAGTTTTGCCGTCAATCAAATCCTCGTACGTGAAGTGACTGCCGATGATGAACTTGGGCGTGGACGCGTACGGAAGGATTTTTGGCTGGGAGTTTGAAGCGTCACTCGAAGTGCCACGCATGTTGTGTGCGAGTCAACGCCTAATAACGTCGCGCCGCGGGCCACAGAGGCGTTTTGTCTCGGCGGGCACTTCGTGAGAACTCCGGTGACGAAGTAGTAGGTTTATACCCTTTCAACTGGTACAAAACTGACACCTTTATACAAGGCATCATTTCGATTTAAAGCTTTCGTGACTGCAGGGATTCATCTTCTTGGTTCTTTCGGTAACGTCACGTAGAAGAGAAGTAATAAATTATAAAAANTAAAACATAATAAAATAATTCTCACGACGTTTCGGCCACAACGCAATCAGTCGTCCTTAGGTGAAGACCAAAAGGCGTACAACTCAAAGACAGCGCACTATCAGAGTATTGAGAGCTTGGGTAAGCATTTACACTATGAGACCTCCTTTACCAGTGGCAAAATATAGTAATAGGTTTTTACCCTTTCAACTGGTACAAAACTGACACCTTTATACAAGGCATCATGTTTGCAATAACCACAACACAAGCAGTCAAAATCCAAACAAAAGAAACAACTCTGATGATTATAATGATATGCACTGTCCTTGAAGTTGATTGGTCCACACCCGAGACAGCTTTTCTTAGAGCCTAGTCTCCATTGGTGTTGGACCAGATGACGCCAAAAGGCGTACTTTCTTTTTGTTTGCATTTTGACTGCTTGTGTTGTGGTTATTGCAAACATGATGCCTTGTATAAAGGTGTCAGTTTTTCAACCAGTTGAAAGGGTAAAAACCTGTTTCTATGTTTTGCCACTGGTAAAGGAGGTCTCATAGTGTAAATGCTTACCCGAGCTCTCAATATTCTGATAGTGCCTGTCTTTGAGTTGTACGCCTTTTGGCGTCATCTGGTCCAACACCAATGGAGACTAGGCTCTAAGAAAAGCTGTCTCGGGTGTGGACCAATCAACTTCAAGGACAGTGCATATCATTATCATCATCAGAGTGGTTTATTTTTGTTTGCATTTTGACTGCTTGTGTTGTGGTTATTGCAAACATGATGCCTTGTATAAAGGTGTCAGTTTTGTACCAGTTGAAAGGGTAAACACCTATCACTATATTTTGCCACTGGTAAAGGAGATGTCTCATAGTGTAAACTCCGGTGACACCACGCAGGAGATCTGAACGAGTTTATGTCACTACACCGAAAAGAATGCTGGCTTTTGAAGACTCGCAGAAAGTCCCTTAACTTGCATAATAAAGACTTGAACAAAATGTTCATGAGCGTCGTTGTCGAGAATATTAAACTGACCCTCCACATGAGAACAAACACTTTTTTTATAAACATATTTTTTTAAATCTGTCCCTCCACATGAGAACAAACACTTTTTTTTATAAACATATTTTTAAAATTTGTCCATCCATATGAGAACATACACTTTTTTTATAAACATGTTTTTTTAAATCTGTCCTCCACATGAGAACACACTTTNTTTTATAAACATATTTTTAACAATCTGTAACCCCTGGCGCTACTAAGTGAGGGTCCTAAGCGTTTTTGCCTTTAGTTTGGTTACGGAGAGCGCCACCACTGCCGATAATCATTACATTCCAAAAGTGTTCTCGAGCACAAACACACAGAGACACAATCCGCCACTCGACAGACGAGTAAAACCTGACGGAGACCGCATTTCCCGACGTGACTTTTCACTCCGGTAAGGGTCACCAGAAAGTAGCCGGTGGCTGGATGGGCTTTGCCACATTTAGAAAGGATAAGTGCGTGCAATACTGTACCCCCCCCCCACCACCTCGCGAATATAAACACCGTCCAAACAACGCCAGTTTGGTAAGACAGTGATACGATTAATAACGCATGTTGCGTTTATATATGGGACTTCATCTTCTTGGTTCTTTCGGTAAAGTCACGTAGAATGGAAATAATAAAATAATAAAAATAAAACATAATAAAATAATTCTCACGACGTTTCGGCCACAACGCAAGCAGCCGTCCTCGGTGAAGAACAGGTCTGTCGAGAAGGCATAGTCTGAAAGTCTGGGGTGTTTCATTCAGACTCTGTCTTCTCGACAGACCTGTTCTTCACCTGTGGACGGCTGCTTGCGTTGTGGCCGAAACGTCGTGAGAATTGTTTTATTTTTATTATTTTATTATTTCCATTCTACGTGACTTTACCGAAAGAACCAAGATGAACCACGGCCCTACTGCATCCCAAACCACGGCCTGCCTCTCCCGTCCAGGTGTCTACGTGGGCAACTCTCCAGCGAAGCCTTCGGCAGATTCTGTCGGCGTCTGGTTGAGCTCAGGGCTGGCGAACTTCCAGCCTCTGCCAAGGCGTCTGTACCAGCGTGCAGGAGAGTTCCGTAGCTTTGAAATACCACTCTGGGTCGGGTACCGTAGAGCGCCCTTCCGCCAGCAGTGTTGTGCGCAGGTCGTTGCAGGGCTGCGCATTTTGCTTTTTAACCAATACAGTATCTCATGTATCTCAAAAAAAAAACTTGCCGTTGTTATAATAATAGGGGTTTTTTAATCAATTTTCTGGCAACACAACTGAAACTTTTTTTTACAAGGAGTCATGTTTGCATTAACCACAATACCTGCAGTCAGAATGCAAACAAAAACACACTGATAATATATGCATTGTCCTTAAACTGATTGGTCCACACCAAAAAAAAAAGATTTCAATTTTGTTGCCAGAAAAAGGGTAAAAAAACATTATTATATTTTGCTACTGGCGAAGGAGGCCTCATGATGATTGCCGTTGTTATTTTAATCACGTTCAGGTTTTTTTTTATTTATGGCTGAGTGGATCTGGGAGTGAGGCCCAGGACCGGTTCTGATATCACTCACCACAGATGTTGCTACCCCGTGACTGGGCTGATAACTCACCTGTGTGCGTATTAGCGCGGTGTGTTGTTCATCGAGACGACACCGCTCCCTAACACACAAGAGCAACACAGACACACAACAACCGCCATTCGCCACTAAGTGGCGGTGACGTCACCACGACGCTTGTGCCAGGCCATGTGCACATTGAGGCCACGTGAAGTGCCGAACGCCCGCTGGCAGGAGGTCACGGGGCAGACCCAGCAGGTGCCACGGGTCGACTGACTGAGATGACCGAGATGACTGGCTGATGCACCACCTGTGCCCCTACTGTACCAACTTGCTGTGCTTTAGCCATCTGGCGCTCCGCTCGTTGTTGTGAGCGTCGCTCCTCCGCCCTCCGTTGTTGTTGGAGGGCCACTGCCTCCAACTGCCCAGTAGCAGCGTCCTTCACGAGCCTCCTCCACTGAGGCCGATCTTGACACCGCTGGTACCAGTCATCGGCAAGTCCATTCAGCTCCACGTCCTCCTGTACCACATCACTCCATCTCTTCTCTAGCCCGTGCCGCGCCGTTTAGCCCTCTCGATCCGGCCGAACAAAAGCTGTTTAGGCATGCGGTGGCTGGGCATGCGGGCTACATGACCCAGCCAACGCAGCCTTGCCGCCGAGGAGCTCACCGATGGAACTTTGCCAGATCTTTCAAGGATTTGTGAGCTCCTCACACAATCCAGCCTGCAGGTTAAACCCAGGATTGATCGTAGGCAGGCCAGCTAAATGTTTCCAACCGGCAACACACACATACAGACACAGACATTCGGCCAACGTTCACCACGCTGGCCATGCGGGTTGGTAAAATCGGTGAGTATCAGGAGTACAGTTCTGTACACTAAAACAGTGGCATTAAAAAAAAAAATTGCTGAACCAATCTTGGTCTATGCTGTTCACCATCAAGAAATATCACCAGGCTCACACCTGCTCAGCTCGCGAGGTCCTGGTGCATTCCAAGCGATTTGGACATATCCCAAGCAAGTTGCGTCATGATTAATAAATGCGCACGCTCGATCTTAACCGCGTGACAGACACCTAATGGCCTCGACGATTTGCCAAAGGCACAACGCGCACACACACACACACACACAGAGTGCAATATCATTTTTTTTCCTTTCTCAGATCAGGTTAAGCGAGTCTAGCGATGTCCCTTTATTTAACCATCAACAAGGGAATGCAAATACAGTGCAAGTCGAGCAGAGGCGCAGTGGTTAGCGAGTTGAGTCGTGAACTTGACAACCAAAACGACACAGAACCCCCCCCACACCCCCTCGTATAGCATCCACAGACTTTTCGATTTAAGCTTTCGTGACTGCAGGGATTCATCTTCTTGGTTCTTTCGGTAAAGTCACGTAGAAGGGAAATAATAAAATAATAAAAATAAAACATAATAAAATAATTCTCGATTTAAAGCTTTCGTGACTGCAGGGATTCATCTTCTTGGTTCTTTCGGTAAAGTCACGTAGAAGGGAAATAATAAAATAAAACATAATAAAATAATTTCGATTTAAAGCTTTCGTGACTGCAGGATTCATATTCTTGGTTCTTTCGGTAAAGTCACGTAGAAGGGAATAATAAAATAATAAAAATAAACCTATTAAGCAAGCAGCCGTCCTCAGGTGAAGACCAGGTCTTCACCTGAGGACGGCTGCTTGCGTTGTGGCCGAAACGTCGTGAGAATCATCCACAGACTGTTGGGGCAAGTGCTGCTAGCGACAGCACAGTTCTAGTCACGGTTAACATGAAGTCTAAAGTTAAAGCGATGTCCTGCTCAATAAGCAACGAGGCATGTGTGTGTGTTGTCTCCTGCTAACAGCCCTGAACCAGTGGTGGAAATTCCACATTCCCATGGCGTGGACGCGGGCGGTAGGCGACCAGTCTCTACGTAGCAAAACCACTGGGTTGGCTTCCCCGCGATTAAGTAGTACCTGTTTTATCGACCACCGGATAGCGAGGCGAGATGATGGGCTGAGTCAACCTCCCCCTGGTCCCACCACCACCTTCCCCAACCTCCTGTCAAAACCACAATTGCATACCTGTCAACCCCTTATCAGTGCCCTGCCTTATTACACCAATTCAGACCATGTTGGTCACCCCGTGCCCCTAATAAATATCAACGTTTATCCTACAAAGTCCCATCATCACAAGGGAGAAACACAAACGAATAGACAATCACCACTGCTACACTCACCACTAGTACACTCACCACTACACTCACCACTAGTACACTCACCACTAGTACACTCACCACTACACTCACCACTAGTACACTCCCACTACACTACACTCACCACTAGACACTCACCACTACACTCACCACTAGTACACTCACCATAATACACTCACCACTAGTACACTCACCACTACACTCACCACTAGTACACTCACCACTACACTCACCACTACTACACTCACCACTACACTCACCAGTAGTACACTCACCACTAGTACACTCACCACTACACTCACCACTAGTACACTAGTACACTCACCACTACACTCACCACTAGTACACTCACCACTACACTCACCACTAGTACACTCACCACTACACTCACCACTAGTACACTCACCAGTAATACACTCACCACTAGTACACTCACCACTACACTCACCACTAGTACACTCACCACTACACTCACCACTAGTACGCTCACCACTACACTCACCACTACTACACTCACCACTAGTACACTCACCACTACACTCACCACTACTACACTCACCACTACACTCACCACTACGCTCACCACTACACTCACCACTACTACACTCACCACTACACTCACCACTAGTACACTCACCAGTAGTACACTCACCACTAGTACACTCACCACTACACTCACCACTAGTACACTCCAGAGGTCGCAAACGGGTTTTGATTCCTTACCCGTACCTGTACCCGGCCGCACCAGGGTCGCAAACGGCTGTCCGTACCCGTACCCGGCCTGGTACGGGTAGCCGGGTATCGGGTAGGGTACGGGTATCGGGTACCCGGTTGCGACCTCTGGTACACTCACCACTACGTACGTGTCAGTGCCCTTGCCTTATTACAGACCAATTCAGACCATGTTGGTCACCCCGTGGCACCTGGGTCTGCCCCGTGACCTCCTGCCAGCGGGCGTTCGACACTTCACGTGGCCTCAATGTGCACATAGCCTGGCACAAGCGTCGCGGTGACGTCACCGCCACTTAGTGGCGAATGGCGGTTGTTGTTGTTTTAAATCTCAACGTTCATCCGACAAAGTCCCATCATCACAAGGGAGACACACAAACACATCGACATTTTAAATCTTTATATTAAGTTCACTTGCTTGCTTGCGCGCTTACGACCGTGCAAATCTTTCGGTCGTTTTTTAACCCACTTCCCGTGATCCAATCGAGCTGACATTTTGCACACAGACTCGTTGTGCGTGACAATTTATTTTCGTGAAATTTTTTTTCCATAACTTTACACTTTTTAGGAAAAAAAAATATATGTAATTACCAATTGCTTAATGGTGGCAGGCAATCTCTGACCCATAGGTGGCAGCCATCTCAAGCCAGAGGACGAGAGGACTCTAGCCGCCACGCATATAAAGGATTTATAGTGAAAACTTTGTTTTTACGGGTTAACTTTTTTATTTTTGTAGCCCCTATTGAACCGGCTGTTCGCGTGTGAACCCTAAAACACTCAATTCCCCATCTACAAGAACTCGGGGTTTATGGGGTCGTCAGCGATGGTGATTTCACCACCAGATCGTGTGCGTTGGTCAACGGATGAAAGGTAACAACAACAACAAGAAGAAGCGGTGGGTTGGCGTGGCTCTGGTGGTGGGCTGACTGGGCCGGATCCGTGAGTCCTTCCGTTCTCGGCCAGTGTCAGATGATCCTCGTAGCAAATGCAGTACACGTGTAGTAGTAGTAGCTACTACACGTGTAGTAGTTACTACTACATATGTAGTAGTAGTAGCTACTATACGTGTAAAGTACTACACGTGTAGCTACTACTACACGTGTAGTAGCTACTACAGTACTACACTAGAGTAGTAGCTACTACTACTACTTAGACTACTACTACTACACGTGTAGTAGCTACTACACGTGTAGTAGTACTACACGTATAGTAGTACTACACNTTGTAGTAGCTACTACACGTGTAGTAGTACCTACTACACGTGTAGTAGCTACTACTACATATGTGTACTACTACTACACGTGTAGTACTACTACTATACACTTANAGTAGTACTACTACATATGTAGAAGCTACGGGCCCCGCACTTTCAAGGGCCCCGCGCTAAATGCTTTCAAGCTATCAATTCCGGTTCAGTGATTCTGCACTTGCTCTATTACTAGAGTACTATGATACAATATTTTATATAAATGTATTTTTGTTTTCTATNTACGTGACTTTACCGAAAGAAAAGAATATGATTCNTGCAGTGAAAGTTACAAAAAATGTCTTTTAACATTCGTCTTTTTTTATTTAAAATTTAGGGCCCCTTTATAACATTACGCTACAGGCCCCCCCCCNTTACCCCCCAACCCCCTACCCACTCCCCAACACCCCCTACCCTCCCCTACACCCCTACCCCTCCCTACACCCCCTACCCCTCCCCTACACCCCCTACCCCCTACCCCTCCCAACACCCC
The DNA here is from genome assembly GCA_018977245.1 of Lethenteron camtschaticum. NCBI lineage: Eukaryota > Metazoa > Chordata > Hyperoartia > Petromyzontiformes > Petromyzontidae > Lethenteron > Lethenteron camtschaticum. The sequence continues at coordinate 4,985,007 of MU249614.1, read as the reverse complement.
CTACCCCTCCCTACACCCCCCTACCCCTACCCCCNACCCCCTACCACCCTCTACCCCCCCNACCGCCACCCCCGCCCCCCNTACCCCCCACCCTACACCCCCCTACCCCCACCCTACCACCCCCCTACCCCCNACCGCTCCGCACTTCGCTTCATCCGGCACCGCTCCGGGTCTTACCCCCCCCCCCCACGGCGCACGCGAATTCCGCTGCCTCAGCAGCGGCAGCGNCCGTACGCGGTCCCTAAACCCCCCACCCCACACCCCCGCCCCCCCACGCCCCGCCCCCCCNACGCCCCGCCCCCCCCTACGCCCCGCCCCCCCCACGCCCCGCCCCCCCACCCCCACCCCAACACGCCCCGCCCCCTACACGCCCGCCCCCTACACGCCCGCCCCCACACGCCCCGCCCCCATACGCCCGCCCCCTTTCAAATTTCCCAGCGCGCTCAGGCGCGCCCCGCGCGTCGCCCCACCCCATCCGCGAGCGGCGGCGCGCGCCCGGCCGCGCCAATCGCCGCGGCGAGACGGCGTGCTCGCTTACGCGCTAAATTTGATGAGTGGGGGGGGGTGACTAAAAAACACAAGTCAGATACCACCCCCAGCAGCAGCAACCACCACCACCACCACCCCCAGTAGCAGCAACCACCACAACCACCACCATCAGCAGCAGCAACAACCACCACAACCACCACCACCAGTAGCAGCAGCAACCACCACCCCCACCACCAGCAGCAACAACCACCACAACCAGTAGCAGCAACCACCACACCACCACCACCCCCAGCAGCAGCAACCACCACACCACCACCAGCAGCAACAACCACCACCACCCCACCACCACCAGTAGCAGCAACCACCACAACCAGTACAGCACCACCACCTCCACCACCAGTAGCCAACCACCACCAGTAGCAACAACCACCACCATTAGCAACCCACCACACCACCACCCCACCGCCCTGCNGCCCTACAGGGGGAGGGAGGGAGGCACTCGTGAAGAGGGGAGGGAGTAGGAGGAGGAGGAGTAGTAGGAGGAGTAGTAGGAGGAGTTGTAGTAGGAGGAGGAGGAGTAGTAGTAGGAGGAGTTGAGTAGGAGGAGTAGGAGGAGTTGTAGTAGTAGGAGGAGTTGTAGTAGGAGGAGGAGTAGGAGGGGTTGTAGTAGGAGGAGTAGGAGGAGTAGGAGGAGTTGTAGTAGGAGGAGTAGGAGGGGTTGTAGTAGGAGGAGTAGGAGGAGTAGGAGGAGGAGTAGGAGGGTTGTAGTAGGAGGAGTAGGAGGAGGAGTAGGAGGAGTAGGAGGGGTTGTAGTAGGAGGAGTAGGAGGAGTTGTAGTAGGAGGAGTTGGAGGAGGAGTAGGAGGAGGAGTAGGAGGAGGAGGGAGGAGGATTGTGTAGAGGAGGGTGTAGTAGGAGGAGTAGGAGGAGTTGGAGGAGGAGTAGGAGGAGGAGTAGGAGGAGTTGTAGTAGGAGGAGTAGTAGTAGTAGGAGGAGTTGTAGTAGGAGGAGGAGTAGTAGGAGGGGTTGTAGTAGTAGGAGGAGTTGTAGGAGGAGGAGGAGTAGGAGGAGTAGTAGTAGGAGGAGTAGGAGGAGTAGGAGGAGGAGTAGTAGGAGGAGTTGTAGTAGGAGGAGTAGGAGTAGTAGTAGGAGGAGGAGTAGGAGGAGTTGTAGTAGGAGGAGTTGTAGTAGGAGGAGTAGTAGTAGGAGTTGTAGTAGGAGTAGTAGTAGGAGGAGTAGGAGGAGTTGGAGGAGGAGTAGGAGGGGGAGTAGGAGGGTAGAGTAGTAGGAGGGGTTGTGTTTGTGTGCGCCGGGGATGGAGGGATGGCGACGAGGTGCCGCTCTGCGGGGCAGTCTCCGCGTTCCGCTCCGGTGATGTCGGACTGACGTCGACCTGATGTCCACCTGCCAATGGAGGCAGCAGCATCAGCAGCCGCCAGGGTAATGATTACTACTCGTGTCGGGGTGGTGGGGGGTAGAGAAGGTGGTGGTGGTGGGGGTAGAGAAGGTGGTGGTGGTGGTGGTGGTGGTGGTGGTGGTGGTGGTGGTAGAGAAGGTGGTGGTGGTGGGGGTGGTGGTGGTGGGGTGGTGGTGGTAGAGGTGGTGGTGTGGTAGAGAAGGTGGTGGTGGGGGTAGAAAAGGGGGGGGGGTGGTGAAGGTGGTGGTGGTAGAGAAGGTGGTGGAGAAGGTGGTGGTGGTGGTGGTAGAGGTGGTGGTGGTGGTAGAGGTGGTGGTGGGGNTGGTGGTGGTGGTGGTGGGGGTGGTGGTGGTGGTGGTGGGGGTGGTGGTGGTGGTGGTGAAGGTGGTGGTAGAGAAGGTTGTGCTGGTAGAGGTGGTAGAGGTGGTGGTGGGGTGGTGGTGGTAGAGGTGGTGGTGGGGTGGGGGTAGAGAAGGTGGTGGTGGTAGAGAAGGTGGTGGTGAAGGTGGTGGTGGTGAAGGTGGTGGGGGGGGGTAGAGAAGGTGGAGGTGGTGGTGGTGAAGGTGGTGGTGGTGGTAGAGAAGGGGTGAAGCTGGGGGGGTGTGAGCAGCAGCTGGGGGGGGTCTAGCGAGACCCCCTCCCTCTCCTCCCTCCCGACGNGAGAGCGGCAGAGTGGCGAGCCAGCCACGTGGTGGTGGAGGTGGTGACACAAAGTGTTGAGTGTGAGTGTCTCTGTGTGTGTGTGTCTGTGTGTGTGTGNCTCTGTGTGTGTCTGTGTGTGTGTCTCTGTGTGTGTGTGTGTCTNTGTCTCTGTGTCTCTGTAGTGTGTGGTGTGTGTGTGTGTGTGTGTGTGTGTCTCTGTGTCTGTGTGTCTGTGTGTGTGTCTCTGTGTCTGTGTGTCTCTGTGTGAGTGTGTGTGAGTGAGTGTGTGTGTGTCTCTGTCTGTGTGTGTCTCTGTGTGTGTCTCTGTGTGTATCTGTGTGTGTGCGGCTGACTGGAGCTCTGTGAGTGTGTCTGTGTGTGTCTGTGTGTGTATCTGTGTGTGTATCTGTGTGTGTGTGTCTGTGTGTGAGTGAGTGTATCTGTGTGTGTCTGTGTGTGTGTCTGTGTGTGTGAGTGAGTGTATCTGTGTGTCTCTGTGTGTGTCTCTGTGTGAGTGAGTGTGTGTGTGTCTCTGTCTGTCTGTGTGTGTCTCTGTGTGTATCTGTGTGTGCGGCTGACTGGAGCTCTGTGAGTGTGTCGTGTGTGTGTATCTGTGGTGTGTGTGTCTGTGTGTGAGTGTGTGTATCGTGTGTGTGTGTCTGTGGTGAGTGAGTGTATCTGTGGTGTCTGTGTTTGTCGGGCACGAGGGACACGGAAGGGAGGCGATGATCGTCGTCGTGTGGATTCGGTCTGCTGACTGCCGCTGTCGTGGTGAGAGAGAGAGACTCGTGGTGAGAGATTCGTGGTGAGAGAGACTCGTGGTGAGAGAGAGGGGATCGTGGTGAGAGAGACTCGTGGTGAGAGAGAGAGACTCGTGGTGAGAGATTCGTGGTGAGAGAGACTCGTGTGAGAGAGAGGGGATCGTGGTGAGAGAGACTCGTGGTGAGAGAGAGAGACTCGTGGTGAGAGATTCGTGGTGAGAGAGACTCGTGGTGAGAGAGAGGGGATCGTGGTGAGAGAGACTCGTGGTGAGAGAGACTCGTGGTGAGAGATTCGTGGTGAGAGACTCGTGTGAGAGAGAGGGGATCGTGGTGAGATATTTGTAGTGAGAGATTCGTGGTGAGAGAGACTCGTGGTGAGAGACTCGTGGTGAGAGAGACTCGTGGTGAGAGAGAGGGGATCGTGGTGAGATATTCGTGGTGAGAGAGAGAGACTCGTGGTGAGAGATTCGTGTGAGAGAGACTCGTGGTGAGAGATTCGTGGTGAGAGAGAGGGGATCGTGGTGAGAGATTCGTGTGAGAGAGAGAGACTCGTGGTGAGAGATTCGTGGTGAGAGAGAGGGGATCGTGGTGAGAGATTCGTGGTGAGAGAGAGAGACTCGTGGTGAGAGATTCGTGGTGAGAGAGAGGGGATCGTGGTGAGAGATTCGTGGTGAGAGAGAGAGATTCGTGGTGAGAGAAAGAGACTCGTGGTGAGAGATTCGTGGTGAGAGAGAGGGGATCGTGGTGAGAGATTCGTGGTGAGAGAGAGAGACTCGTGGTGAGAGATTCGTGGTGAGAGAGAGGGGATCGTGGTGAGAGATTCGTGGTGAGAGAGAGAGACTCGTGGTGAGAGATTCGTGGTGAGAGAGAGAGACTCGTGGTGAGAGATTCGTGGTGAGAGAGAGGGGATCGTGGTGAGAGATTCGTGGTGAGAGAGAGAGACTCGTGGTGAGAGATTCGTGGTGAGAGAGAGGGGATCGTGGTGAGAGATTCGTGGTGAGAGAGAGAGACTCGTGGTGAGAGATTGTGGTGAGAGAGAGGGGATCGTGGTGAGAGATTNGTGGTGAGATGTTCGTGGTGAGAGAGACTCGTGTGAGAGACTGTGGTGAGAGATATTTGTGGTGAGAGAGACTCGTGGTGAGAGAGAGGGGATCGTGGTGAGATATTCGTGGTGAGAGAGACTNGTGGTGAGAGTATTNGTGGTGAGAGAGACTCGTGGTGAGAGATTTNGTGTTGGGCGCTTGGTTTGTGTTCGACGCGGCGAGCGGCAGACTTGGCTTTGTTAGCCCGCCTTTGTCGCGTTTCTGTGTCTNGTGTGTGAGTGTGAGTCTGTGTGTGTGTCTCTCTGTGTGTGTGTGTCTCTGTGTGTGTGTCTGTGTGAGTGTGTGTGTGTGTGTGTCTCTGTGTGTGTGTGTGTGTCTCTGTGTGTGTGTCCTGTGTGTCTGTGTGTGTCTCCTGTGTGTGTGTCCCTGTGTGTCGTGTGTGTGTGAGTCTGTGTGTGTGTGTCTTGTGGTCCTGTGTGTGTGAGTCCTGTGTGTGTGTGCTTGTGTGTGTTGTCTCTGTGTGTGTGTCTCTGTGTGTGAGTCTCTGTGTGTGTGTCTCCTGTGTGTGTGTCTNGTGTGTGTGAGTCTGTGTGTGTGTCTCTGTGTGTGTGTGTGTCTCTGTGTTGTCTCTGTGTGTGTGTGTCCTGTGTGTGTGTCTCTGTGTGTGTGTCTCNTGTGTGTGTGTCTGTGTGTGTGTCTNTGTGTGTGTGTCTCCTGTGTGTGTGTGTCTCTGTGTGTGAGTCTCTTGTGTGTGTGTGAGTCTGTGTGTGTGTGTGNGTGTCTGTGGTGTGTCTGTATGTGTGTCTCNTGTGTGTGTGTGTCTCCGTGTGTGTGTGTCTGTGTGTATGTGTCTCNTGTGTGTCTCCGNGTGTGTCNGTGTGTGTGAGTCTGTGTGTGTGAGTCTGTGTGTGTGTCTCTGTGTGTGTGAGTCTCTGTGTGTGTGTCTCTGTGTGTGAGTCGTGTGTGTGAGTGTGCTGTGTGTGTGTCTGCCTGTCTGTCTCTGTGTGTGTCTGTGTGTGAGTCTCTGTGTGTGTGTCTGTCTGTCTCTGTGTGTGTCTTGTGTGTCTCTGTGTGTGTGTCTGTGTGTGTGACTCTGTGTGTGTCTCTGTGTGTGTGTCTTGTGAGTCTCTGTGTGTGTCTGTGTGTGTGTGTGAGTCTCTGTGTGTGTGTCCTTGTGTGGGTCTGTGTCACTTTGTGCGTGGGTGTCACTTTGTCTTTGTGTGTGCGTCTCTTAGTGTGAGTGTGAGAGTGTGTGTATCACTTAGTGTGTGCCTATGTGTGTGTGTGTATCACTTGTGTGTGCCTATGTGTGTGTGTATCACTCAGTGTGTATCACTTAGTGTGTGTGTATCACTGTGTGTGTGTGTGTGTTTCTGTGTGTGTGTCACTGTGTGTGTGTGTATCACTGTGTGTGTGTATCAGTGTGTTTCTGTGTGTGTGTCACTGTGTGTATGTGTATCACTTAGTGTGTGTATGTGTGTGTATCACTTTGTGTGTGTCTGTGTGTGTATCACTTAGTGTGCGTGTATCAGTGTGTTTCTGTGTGTGTGTCACTGTGTGTGTGTATCACTTAGTGTGTATGTGTGTGTGTATCACTGTGTGTGTGTGTGTGTGTGTGTGCTGTGTGTGTATCTTTGTGTGTGTCACAGTNGTNGCCTGTGTGATTGCCAGCGAGGGTGTAAATCCGGTGGGGTGTCTGTGTGTCTGTGTGTGTGTGTGTCTGTGTCTGTGTGTGGGTGTCTGTGTGTGTGTCTATGTGTGAGTCTGTGTGTGTGTCTGTGTGTGTGTCTGTGTGGCTGTGTGTGTCTGTGTGTGTGTCTGTGTGTGTGNCTGTGTGTGGGTGTCTGTGTGTGTGTCTACAGTGTGTGTGTGTGTGTGTGTGTGTGGGTGTCTACAGTGTGTGTGTGTGTCTGTGTGTGTGTCTGTGTGTGTGTGTACTGTGTGTGTGTCTGTGGTGTGTGCTCGTAACAGCACTTGTGTCTGTGGCTACACGGGTGGTGTGGGAGTCTTTGTCTTTGTGTTGATTCGTCAGCGTGCTCCAGACCGGCGTTGGCTCGAGTCCATGAGAGACGCGCCACTTGTCGCGTGTGGGTGCCGAGAGTGGGTCCCGTGTTGAGTGTGTCNGTGNGTGTCTGTGTGTGTGTCTGTGTGTGTGTGTGTGNCTGAGTGTGTCTGTGTGTGTATGTGTGTGTGTCTGTGTGTGTGTGTCTGTGTGTGTATCGTGTGTGTGTCTGTGTGTGTGTCTGTGTGTGTCTGTGTGTGTATGTGTGTGTGTCTGTGTGTTNGNGTGTCTGTGTGTGTATGTGTGTGTGTGTGTGTCTACAGTGTGTGTGTGNCTGTGTGTGTGTGTGNCTGTGTGTGTANGTGTGTGTGTGNCTGAGTGTGCTGTGTGTGTGTCTGTGTGTGTGNCTGTGTGTGTGTGTGTGTGTGTCTGAGTGTGTCTGTGTGTGTGTCTGTGTGTGTGTGNCTGNGTGTGTGTAACTGTGTGTGTCTGTGTGTGTCTACAGTGTGTGTGTGTGTGTGTGTGTCGTGTACTGTGTGTGTGTGTATGTGTGTCTGTGTGTGTGTTTGTGTGTGTGCTGTGTGTGTGTCTGAGTGTGTGTGTGTGTGTGTGTACTGAGTGTGTGTCTGTGTGTCTGGCTGTGTGTGTCTGTGAGTGTGTCTGTGTCGTGTGTCTGTGTGTGTCTGTGTGTGTGTGTGTCTGTGTGTGTGTGNCTGAGTGTGTGTCTGTGTGTGTCTGAGTGTGTCTGTGTGTCTGAGTGTGTGTCTGTGAGTGTGTCTGTGTGTGTGTGTCTGAGTGTGTCTGTGTGTGTGTCTGAGTGTGTGTCTGTGTGTGTGTCTGTGTGTGTCTGTGTGTGTGTGTGTCTGTGTGTCTGTGTGTGTCTGTGTGTGTGTCTGTGTGTGTGTGTCTGAGTGTGTGTCAGTGTGTGTCTGTGTGTGTGTCTGTGTGTGTCGTGTGTGTCTGTGTGTGTGTCTTGTGTGTCTGTGTGTCTCTGTGTGTGTGTGTCTGTGTGTGTCTGTGTGTGTGTGTGTCTGTGTGTCTGTGTGTTGTGTGTGTCTGAGTGTGTCTGTGTGTGCCTGTGTGCGTGTCCCAGTGTGTCTGTGTGTTGATCTGTGTGTCTGTGTGTCCCAGTGTGTCTGTGTGTGTCTGTGCCCCAGTGTGTCTGTGTGTGTGTCCCAGTGTGTCTGTGTGTGTCTGTGTGTGTCTGTGTGTGTCTGTGTGTGTGTGTCTGAGTGTGTGTGTCTGTGTGAGTGCCCCATGTGTGTGTGTCTGTGTGTGTGTCTGAGTGTGTCCAGTGTCTGTGTGTGTGTCCCAGTGTGTCTGAGTGTGTCTGTGTGTGTGTGTGTCCCAGTGTGTGTCTGTGTCCCAGTGTCTGTGTGTGTGTCTGTGTGTGTGTCTGTGTGTGTGTCCGTGTGTGTAGCGAGATCAAGTGTGTGTCCTTAAAGAGGTCTGCGTCCAANGTCAGCCTGTGAGNTGGGAGTGACTTGGGCGGAGGGCTGATTTTCTGTACTGGCCAGCAGGTTTTGGTGGTATTAAGGAGTGTGTGTGTGTGTATGTGTGTGTGTGTGTATGTATGTGTGTGTTTGTGTGTGTATGTGTCTGTGTGTGTGTGTTTGTGTCTGTTTATGTGTGTGTATGTGTGTGTTNGTGTCTTTGTATGTGTGTGTAANTGTGTGTGTGTGTGTCTGTGTGTNTGTAACTGTGTGTGTGTGTCTGTGTGTATGTGTGTGTGTATGTGTGTGTGTGTAACTGTGTATGTGTGTGTGTCTGTGTAACTGTGTATGTAACTGTGTATGTGTGTGTGTGTATGTGTGTGTATGTATGTGTGTGTCTGTGTGTATGTATGTGTGTGTTTACGTGTGTATATGTCTGTGTGTTNGTGTCTGTTTATGTGTGTGTATGTGTGTGTTNGTGTCTTTGTATGTGTGTGTAACTTGTGTGTGTGTGTTTATGTGTGTGTAACTGTGTATGTGTATGTGTATATATGTGTATGTGTGTGTGTATATATGTGTGTGTGTGTGTATGTATATGTGTGTATGTGTGTGTATGTGTAATGTATGTGTGTGTTTAATATGTGTANTGTATGTGTGCGTGTGTGAGGGATTATTTGGGGATTGCGATCGGATCCCTGAATGNTGTGAGGGGAATCGACTCCACGTGCGTGTCCACCTCCATGCGTCCGNTCCAACCATGTCACANGCAAGCANTACACAGGTGTGCTCTCTCTGTGTGTGTGTGTCTGTGTGTGTGTGTGTGTGTCTCTGTGTGTGTGTGTCTGTGTGTGTGTGCGTGTCTCTGTGTGTGTGTGTGCGTCTCTCTGTGTGTGTCTGTGTGTGTGTGTGTCTGTGTGTGTGTGTCTCTGTGTGTGTGTCTGTGTGTCTCTCTGTGTGTGTACCTGTGTATGTGTATGTGTGTGTATGTGTGTGTGTCTCTGTGTGTGTCTGTGTGTGTCTCGTGTGTGTGTCTGTGTGAGAGGTGTGNCTGTGTGTGTGTCTGTGTGTCTGTGTGTGTATGATGTGTGTGAGTGTCTCTGGTGTGTCTGTGTGTCTGTGTGTGTGTCTGTGTGTGTGTCTGTGTGTCTGTGTGTGTCTGTGTGTGTGTGTCTCTGTGTGTGTCTCNGTGTGTCTGTGTGTGTGTGTCTGTGTGTGTGTCTGTGTGTCTGTCTGTGCGTGTGTCTGTGTGCCTGTATGTGTGTGCCTGTATGTNCTGTGCGTGTGACTGTGTGTGGGTGTCTTTGTGTATCTGTTGTCTGTGTGTAACTGTACTACAGTGCGCTCTGTGACTGTACTACAGTGTGCGGTGTAACTGTACTACAGTGTGCTGTGTGACTGTACTACAGTGCGCTGTAACTGTACTACAGTGTGCTGTGTGACTGTACTACAGTGCGCTGTGTAACTGTACTACAGTGCGCTGTGTAACTGTACTACAGTGCGCTGTGTAACTGTACTACAGTGCACTGTGTAACTGTACTGCAGTGCGCTGTGTAACTGTACTACAGTACGCTGTGTAACTGTACTACAGTGTGCTGTGTAACTGTACTACAGTGTGCTGTGTAACTGTACTACAGTGCGCTGTGTAACTGTACTAGTGTGCTGTGTAACTGTACTACAGTGTGCTGTGTAACTGTACTACAGTGTGCTGTGTAACTGTACTACAGTGTGCTGTGTAACTGTACTACAGTGTGCTGTGTAACTGTACTACAGTGTGCGGTGTAACTGTACTACAGTGTGCTGTGTAACTGTACTAGTGTGCTGTGTAACTGTACTACAGTGTGCTATGCGCTGTGTAACTACTACAGTGTGCTATGTAACTGTACTACAGTGCGCTGTGTAACTGTACTATAGTGCACTGTGTAACTGTACTACANTGCGCTGTGTGACTGTACTACAGTACGCTGTGTAACTGTACTACAGTGTGCTGTGTAACTGTACTACAGTGTGCTGTGTGACTGTACTACAGTGTGCTGTGTAACTGTACTACAGTGTGCTGTGTAACTGTACTACAGTGTGCTGTGTAACTGTACTACAGTGTGCTGTGTAACTGTACTACAGTGTGCTGTGTAACTGTACTACAGTGTGTGTAACTACTACAGTGCACTGTGTAACAGTACTACAGTGCGCTGTGTAACTGTACTACAGTGTGCTGTGTAACTGTACTACAGTGCACTGTGTAACTGTACTACAGTGCGCTGTGTAACTGTACTACAGTGCGCTGTGTAACTGTACTACAGTGTGCTGTGTAACTACTACAGTGTGATGTGTAACTGTACTACAGTGTGCTGTGTAACTGTACTACAGTGCGCTGTGTAACTGTACTACAGTGTGCTGTGTAACTGTACTAGTGTGATGTGTAACTGTACTACAGTGTGCTGTGTAACTGTACTACAGTGTGCTGTGTACTGTACTACAGTGTGCTGTGTAACTGTACTACAGTGCGCTGTGTAACTGTACTACAGTGCACTGTGTAACTGTACTAGTGTGCTGTGTAACTTGGTGTTGGCACGCTCACTCCATATCAGTGCCCGGTTGCGTTAAGCACATTAAGAGTGATTTCTCTTTTAAAATCTTCGTGCTGTGTGTTCAGTGGAGATAACAACATTGGTAATCTACCGTGGCGACTTTGTCTTGCGTGACTGTGTCACCGTGTCTGTATGTGTCCTGTGTGTGTGTCACTGTGTGTGTGTGTTCACTGTGTGTGTGTCACTGTGTGTGTGTTGTCACTGTGTGTGTGTGTGTTGTCACTGTGTGTGTCACTGTGTCTGTATGTGTCCTGTGTGTGTGTCACTGTGTGTGTGTGTTGTCACTGTGTGTGTCACTGTGTCTGTATTCCTGTGTGTGTGTCCTGTGTGTGTGNCACTGTGTGTGTCACTGTGTGTGTGTTGTCACTGTGTGTGTGTGTGTTGTCACTGTGTGTGTCACCGTGTCTGTATGTGTCCTGTGTGTGTGTCCTGTGTGTGTGTGTTGTGTTGTCACTGTGTGTGTGTGTTACTGTGTGTGGTCACTCTGTGTGTCACTGTGTGTGTGTCACTGTGTGTCACTGTGTNACTCTGTGTGTGTGTGTCAGTGTGTGACTGTGTGTGTCTCTGTGTGTGTGTCACTGTGTGTGTCACTCTGTGTGTGTCACTTGTCACTGTGTGTTGGCTACCGGGTGCTGTGGTGTAGCTAAACATCGCCACTGGGGAGACAAAGGCGGCCGGGGTGGTGCTGGCCACCCACCCCTCGTATGTTGCCGTGCCGGCCTTCATAGGTGCTGCTACTCGCTAACAGCACTTGCCCCTACAGTCTGTTGTGTTTACATCTTGTGAGCGTGTGTTGCTATAGACATTAGTCGCAGGGTTTTNCAGCTGTGTGTGCGTGCGTGTACTTTACATAGGAAATGTGCCTCAATGCAGATGTGAAAGCCTCGCACAGCCCTTAGAGTAAACACTTAAACGTCACTCTCGTTTTGCGGGTGATGTCAATAACAATCAAATATATCGTCATCAGCAGCCATGGTCACTCCACTGTTGGATGAGGGTCTCCCCAAAGCCATCATTACCACCATCAGCCATGGTCACTCCACTGTTGGATGAGACCCTCCCCGTGACATCATTACCATCATCAGCCATGGTCACTCCATGGCTCCGTCTCCGCGTTTGAGGTCCTCTCTTTTGGGTCGCGTTCCGTCCATTGGCTGCCACTCCGCCGGTTGGTGTACACCACGGCTCTCTCGGCGTTCGGCCCGCTCGTTGGCCGCTCGTTGGCCGCTCGTTGCAAGAGGTTTCGCGGCTCAAACCTGGCTGGCCGCCCCGGTTAATGGTGCGGCGCCGTGTTTTGACTGTGACGTACCACGCGGTGTCTTGCTTCGCCCACGGTGGACGAACCCCCCCGAGGTCATTGGGAAGGAGGAGGCCGTCGCGGTTAAAATTCGTAAACGAGATGTTAACTCCCTCGCCTGGTATGCAGGAGGTTGTGGGTTCGATCACCGTTCTGACGCCTGCTGCTGTTGTATATTTGGAGTTTGTGCCTCTGTCATAATCATCACAGTGGCTAGGAATGTTAACTACCTCGCCTGGTGTACAGGAGGTCGTGGGTTCGATCCCGACCCTGACGCCTGCTGTGTATTTGGAGTTTGCGTCTCTCATCATCACGGTGGCTAGGAGATGTTAACTACCTCGCCTGGTGTACAGGAGGGCGTGGGTTCGATCCCGACCCTGACGCCTCCTGGCCGGCGCTCCCCACGCTCCAAGTGACCTCGGTGATCTGCTGCGCTCGATCTCGAGATAACAATTTCACCGCCCCCCNAACCCCCCCCAACCCCCCCCAACCGCCCCCCCAACCGCCCCCCAACCGCCCCCCCCAACCCCCCCCCCNAACCGCCCCCCCCCCCCCCAACCGCCCCCCCCAACCGCCCCCCAACCCCCCCCAACCGCCCCCCCCCNAACCACAGGACTCCCGAGGACAAATCCGCGCGTTGCAGAGCGTTGCGCAATCTGTGAGCGTTGCGCAATCCGTGCGCGTGCCTGGTTTTCTTCCTCGTTTTAAACAAAAAAAAGTTATTCTCACGTTTATATTTTGCTTCCCGCGTGCCGTCGCGCCTCTCGATTCTGTGCCGTTCAGCGGCGCGGGCCACGGATTCATAATCGGCTCGGGTGACGGGAGATCCCGAAAGTAGAAAAAAACTAATTGTAATTCTGGCAGACTTTGCGGAATTCGCACATTTATTTATTTATTTGATGGAGTGTGTGGGGGAGGGGGGGTGGGCCGCATGTCGGAGCCATCTGTTGGCTTTTAGGCGGACGAGCGACAGACAGACGCAGCCGCTCCGTGCGGCGGCAGCCGGCACCCATTGATTATGTGCCGTCGCTAATGGCCTTATAAGTTACAGCGCGCGCCTGACCCCCGCTCCCTCCTCCTCCTCGTTCTCGTCGCCGTCACCGTTTCCATCGTCGGCCGAAGTAACGGGGGCGAGCTTTTCTCGGGGAAACATCGGCTCGGCGAGCGTCGCGCGAGGCCACCCCGGCGGATAATCGTCACCGGTGTTGAGCCGCGAGCGGGAATCGGCTTCGTAGCGCAGCGCAGCGCGTCGACAACCCTACGCTACCCCCCACGGGGGGGGTCGTCCGTCGGGTTCGACGCCGGCTCCGGCGCGGCCGTGTTTGAAACGACGGAGCGAGGTCCTTTGTGTGAATGTCCTCACCCGCCGCTCCCCCCCCCATGTGTTATGCCGCAGTTCAGTCGATCGGCCGTGTGCGGTGGGGTAAAGTGTGGCGACTCGCAACTGAATAGGACCAATGCCATCGAGAGGGGGTTTTCCAGAACTCCTCCAAGTGGAGGGCCCTCACGCCAGCAGTGGTCTGAGCAGAGTAATTCACGATCAGAATATTTATTTTCTTGGTTCTTTCGGTAAAGTCACGTCTAAAGATAAAATAATAAATTAAATTAAATAATAGCATACGACGTTTCGATTGCAACACAAGCAATCATCATCAGGTATAATGAAATAGCGACATAAAATCTAACCAGAAAACTATAGACAGACATATTAGCAGACAGATATCACCAAGATACATAGAGAGAGCAACACAGGTATATGTATCTTGGTGATATCTGTCTGCTAATATGTCTGTCTATAGTTTTCTGGTTAGATTCTATGTCGCTATTTCATTATACCTGATGATGCTTGTGTTGCAATCGAAACGTCGTAATATGCTATTATTTAATTTATTATTTTATCTTTAGACGTGACTTAACCGAAAGAACCAAATAATAATTCCTGCAGTCACGAAAGTTCTAAAATTAAGATCTTTCGGTAAAGTCACGTGACTTTACCGAAAGAACCAAGAAGATGAATCCCTGCAGTCACGAAAGCTTTAAATCGAAAAAGAATATGTATTTGTACTGCAGGAGGAGGAATCCGATGAGCTATGAAGCTCTTTTTCACAGATGTCCAGTAGGGGCACACGGGGTAAGAACGTTACAACAACAAACAACAAAAAAACACGACCGTAGTGCCAAGTATAATAAAGTAAACCAATCACCCAAACACATACAAATTAAACTAAAGCATACTCATTCTACCAGGAGAAGCCCACTCATGTATTGACTTATTTTTCAGAAGCGACCTGGCCACAAATGTGGCCCATCATTGGACATTTATAGCACCAAAATAATGTTAATACAAGTTTCTAAATGTGGAGGGAAAACCGGAGGACCTTGGAGAAAAAACAATTCACACGACCAAAGGGAGAGAGACACCCACAAACTCCAAAAACACGACAGGAATGCACAAGAAATGTAAACGCGTCGGCCAAAAAACATTCAAATGAAACTAAACCATCCTCATCAATTGCAGGGCTTGCGCCCATCCCCTTCGCGTATTGATTTGTGTTGGGTGAGCACATCCGAAGCTGCTGACAACCCGCGTTTGATTCCAGCCACACTGACATCGATGTCAGAACTGGTCCTGTGACCGACCGATACCCACGGCACCGGTTCACAAACCGGTGAAGTATGATAATTGTTTTTTACCCTTTTATCTGGCAACAAAACCGACACCTTTTTTTTACAAGGAGTCATGTTTGCATTGACCACAATACCTGCGGTCGGAATGCAAACAAAAAACACAACTCTGATAATGTATGCACTGTCCTTGAAATTGATTGGTCCACACCCGAGACAGCTTTTCTTAGAGCCTAGTCTCACATGGTGTTGGACCAGATGACGCTAAAAGGCGCAAAAGGAGGTTCCAATGGTGGTGCAGTATGGCCAACAATCCCAAAAATCCCAATCCCAGACGACGACACGGCACGATGGGAGGCATTCCACTCGGCGGTGGTTAGACGAAGGGCTGTAAAATAATCATCGTCGTCGTTGATGACAACGGTGGAGGAGCGGTTTTGCCGTTGGCATGCCGAGTCACCGACGCGCTTTGAGCCGTTGTGTCGCGAGCGGCGGCCTGGTCGCGGGGAGTCTCGGCGGTCGTGGCCGGTGCAGGGACCGTGGCGGTGACGCTGCCGCCGCCACCGCCACCCCCGATACCCGTACCCTACCGATACCGGCTACCCGTACCTGGCCGGGTACGGGTACCCGTTTGCGACCCTGGTGCGGCCGGGTACGGGTAGGCCGTGAGTCACTGGTGAGTCACCGTTTGTCACTCATTTCCCAACGTCTTGTCTCTTCTCACAATTCAAGTTCCTAGAATCAACCCACCCGCGCCTGCAACATGTCTTCATCCCAGAGGTCGCAATCGGGTACCCGATACCCGTACCCTACCCGTACCCGGCTACCCGTACCTGGCCGGGTACGGGTAGCCGTTTGCGACCCTGGTGCATCAAAACCCGTTTGCGACCTCTGCCGTGGCGGCCCAGCGGTGACGCCGCACTCGACGGGAAGTCCGGGGTGGGGGGGAGGGGGATTTGGGTCTCTCCTCACCCACGACTTTCATGCACCGGCTCCGTCCGCCCTTCTGTCTGTCTCTCTCGAGCAGGGAAGTGGGTTGGGAGGGGGGTCTGCGCTAGAACTCTGTAGACAGGAGCCAATCCGCGCGGAACTTTCGCGCAACTCCGGCTGCCAAAAAGCGGGGCGCCTTTTCACACGAAGGGGCTCGTGCTTGCGCAAGGCTCTCGGAGAGACGAGGCCGATGGAGTTTGCGGCGTCGTGACGCGTCGTGACGCGTCCCTGGCGGTTTGCCGGTTCCGCACCGACGAGCCGGCGCTTCCGCTGGCGGCGGCGCGTTGGACGGGGGTGGAGAGAACCACGGGCGTGCCTGGTGCCTGGTTTTGGCATGACAGAGTGTTGTTGTTGTTGCTGTTGGTTTTGTCGGTAAAGTCACGTAGAAAGGAAATAATAAAATAATAAAATACAACGTGATTAAATAAAATTCTTATATTATTATTATTTATTAGATGATTTAATAATGTTTTATTTAAATATTTTATTATTTCCCACTACGTGACTTTACCGAAAGAACCAAGAAGATGAATCCCTGCAGTCACGAAAGAAGCTTTAAATCGACTATTGTTGTTGTTACGCTTAGCACGGAGCTCCCTCTTGCGTCAGGGGGACCGTGTCCGCAGTTGTCGTGGTAGGGGGTGACGACGTTGCGTGCGTGTTCCGTTGAGAGATTTTTTGCGTTGGGGGGGGTGGGGGGGCAATTTGGACCGCGACGCCGGCACACTCCGCTGTGAACCAGCGCGGCCGGTCACCTCGCTTCTCCTCTCTCTCTGCTGCTTCCCTCGCGACGTTTCCCTTCGGGATTCCCTCCTCCCGTCGCCGTCGCCGCCTNGTCACGTTCACCTCGTCACGTTCACCTCGTCACGTTCACCCCGTCACGTTCACCTCGTCACGTTCACCCCGTCACGTTCACCCGTCACGTTCACCTCGTCACGTTCACCTCGCTCGCTTCGTGAAGCGTGCTGCTCTCTCGTCTCCTATCACGTTGACGGCGCTGTTTGTTCCTGGCCGCTTGGCGTTCCGGGCTCGTCCGCGCGAGTCTTCAACACTCGCCGCTCGCCAATGACGACTTCCGGCGCGACGCGGCCGCTCGTGCTCCCATTTCTCTCTGCTGCCGCCGCGTCATTCCACGGTTCTTGTTTGTGTTGCTGCTTGGCTTGTGGTCAATTTGGGGGCGCCCCCTGCCTCCTGTGCGAATGCGACCATATTCTGGTCCCTGGAGGTCTCGCCCCGCTGTGAAGCACAGTCCGCTTGAGCTCGAGTCTGCTGCCCGTGTCGTTGACCGCCGTTGACCCTCTGACCGTGTCGTTGACCCCTGTTGACCCTCTGCCGGTGTCGTTGACCCTGTTGACCCTGCCCGTGTCGTTGACCCTGTTGACCCTCTGCCGGTGTCGTTGACCCCGGTGACCCTCTGCCCGTGTCTTTGACCCCTGTTGACCCTGCCCGTGTCGTTGACGCCTGTTGACCCTCTGCCGTGTCGTTGACCCCTGTTGACCCTGCCCGTGTCGTTGACCCCTGTTGACCCTCTGCTCGTGTCGTTGACCCCTGTTGACCCTCTGCCCGTGTCGTTGACCCCGTTGACCCTCTGCCCGTGTTGTTGACCCCTGTTGACCCTCTGCCCGTGTCGTTGACCGCCGTGACCCTCTGCCCGTGTCGTTGACCCTGTTGACCCTCTGCCGTGTCGTTGACCCCGTTGACCTCTGCCCGTGTTGTTGACCCCTGTTGACCCTCTGCCCGTGTCGTTGACCGCCGGTGACCCTCTGCCCGTGTCGTTGACCCCTGTTGACCCTCTGCCCGTGTCATTGACCCCTGTTGACCCTCTGCCCGTGTCGTTGACCCCTGTTGACCCTCTGCCCATGTCGTTGACCGCCGGTGACCCTCTGCCCGTGTCGTTGACCCCTGTTGACCCTCTGCCCATGTCGTTGACCTGCGGTGACCCTCTGCCCGTGTTGTTGACCCCTGTTGACCCTCTGCCCGTGTCGTTAACCTGCGGTGACCCTCTGCCCGTGTCGTTGACCCCTGTTGACCCTCTGCCTGTGTCGGTGTCCGCAGGCGGTCGCTCGGAAGCGGTGACTCGGCACGTCGCGGCACGGGATCACGGTGACCCCCCGAACGGGGGCCCTNGGGACTGCCCCCCTTAANGTCGCACCTGGTATGGACCCCCCCCGCCCCAACCATCCCCAACCCCAACCCGCCTCTCTCTCAAAACGCTGCGCTCGCAAAACCCTCTCTGCCTGACGGAAGAGATTTGTTATTGAACCCGGATTGGGAAGTTCACGATGGCCGGGTCACGGTCGCCGAGTCGGCAACGCTGAGTACCTGGGTCTGAGTACCTGGGACTCAGTACCTGGGTCTGAGTACCTGGGTCTCAGCACCTGGGTCTGAGTACCTGGGACTCAGTACCTGGGACTGAGTACCTGGGACTGAGTGCCTGGGTCTGAGTACCTGGGTCTGAGCACCTGGACTGAGTACCGGAGACTGAGTACCTGGGTCTGTCTGTGTACCTGGGTCTGAGTACCTGGGACTGAGTACCTGAGACTGAGTACCTGGGTCGGAGTACCTGGGACTGAGTACCTGGGACTGAGTACCTGGGTCGGAGTACCTGGGTCTGAGTACCTGGGTCTGAGTACCTGGGTCTGAGCATCTGGGTCTGAGCACCTGGGTCCTATTCCTCCATCTCCTCCTTCCCACTGCTCCACCTCCTCCTCCTCCGTGCTCCTCCCCCACCGCGCGTGTTTAAATCCGTCCCGGCAGCGTGAATGACGCCCGCCGGGGACAGCCACTGCCGTGCAGGAATCCACGGCTCCCACACACACCCCCACACCCCCACACCCCACTCCCCACACCACCACACACCCGACACACCCCGCACACCCCCACACACCCACTCCCCACACACACCACACACCCCACACACCCCCCACACCCCCNACACCCCCACTCCCCACACACACCACACACCCCACACACCCCCACCCCCAGACTCCCCAACCCCCACACCCCCNACACCCCCCACACCCCCCACACCCCCACACCCCCACACCCCCACACCCCCACACCCCCACACCCCCCACACCCCCACACCCCTACACACCCCACACCCCCACACCCCACACACACCCCACACACCCACACCCCCACACACCACAGACCCCCCACAACCACACACGCCCCCACACCCCCACACCCCCCGCGCCACGCAAGCCGGCACCTGCCGAGTCCGTCCCGGGAACGCCGCGGACGGCGCCCTGAGACCGCCGCTTGAGACCCCCGTCCCGCAGGCGCACCATTCACAGCCGGGGGGGGGGCGGCGGCGGGGGGGNGGGGTGGGGGTGGTGTGTAAAGGCGCGGCCCCGCAACTGCTCGCTCGTGCACCACCGCGGCCGGAGTGCGTCGCTTTGTGGTCGGCGCTGTCCGGGACGTCTCGGGGGAGGGTGGCGGTAGCCTCACTGCACCCCACTCCACGTGATCGCCGCACAGAGGAGGTGGTGCGGGAGCGGGATTTGAGAATCCGTCGCCCCCCCCCCCCCCCAGCTGCTTCGACCGCCGCGCCGGGAGATAGAATGGAGCCGGCGTCCTCCGACGCGCGAAACACGCACGCGCACACACACGCAGATGCGAACACACACACACGCGCACAACAACAACCGCCATTCGCCACTAAGTGGCGGTGACGTCACCACGACGCTTGTGCCGGCAAAACAACCTCCTACCTCCTTGCGGTGCCAGACGGGCAACACTGTCGTGGACATTGCTGTGGGGGGAGGATCAATGCCCATTGGCCTCTCCCCTCATGGCGTCTGTGACCACCACAGTGGCTAAACGGGGGCTCTGGACGGGTGCGATGGCTGGTAACCCTCCACCTTCAATGAACTACACGCGCACACACACGCGCACACACGCGCGCACACGCACAGCGTGGCGCTGCCAACGCGTTCCAAACCCTCCGCCCGATCCGGCAGCTGCCGCCGCGCGACCTCTGATCTCTGCCCTGGCGGTACCCGCCCCCATCTGCCCTGCTCTTGTCGGGTGGTGGCCATGACACAGGAGGGGCGGCTCACGCCAGCGTCCCCCCCCCCCCCNAGTCCTCGTGGTGACGTCGCGCTCTGCGTCCGCCCGCCGCCTCGTAGGCCCGTGACTCGGCGCGGCGTCTCGAGTGTCCAACAGTTACTCGAATAATTCAAACAATTATTCGACACTTGGTCGAATAATAATAATAGTTGTAATCAACGGTGGCACGGATGGGATGCGTGTATTGGGAGTGTCTCCCCCCCCCCCCCCCCCCATGTCTCTGTCCTGACGTCCCCCTGTCCTTCTGCCTCTGTACCTTCACGTCCCCGTATTCGCGTGTCTCTGTGTCCCGTGTCTCCGTGTCCCTGCGTCTGCGTGTCTCAGTGTCCCAGTGTCCTCGTGTCTCCGTGACCTGTCTCCGTGACCTCGTGTCTCCGTGACCTCGTGTCTCCGTGACCTCGTGTCTCCGTGACCTCACGTCCGCGTGCCCCGTGTCTCCGTGACCTCATGTCCCCGTGTCTCCGTGACCTCGTGTCTCCGTGACCTCGTGTCTCCGTGACCTCGTGTCTCCGTGACCTCACGTCCGCGTGTCCCCGTGTCTCCGTGACCTCATGTCCCGTGTCTCCGTGACCTCGTGTCTCCGTGACCTCGTGTCTCCGTGACCTCACGTCCGCGTGCCCCGTGTCTCCGTGACCTCCTGTCTCCGTGTCTCTGTGTCTCTGTGTCTCCGTGTCTCCGTGACCTCGTGTCCGCGTGCCCCCGTGTCTCCGTGACCTCCTGTCACCGTGTCCCGTGTCTCTGTGTCTGTGTCTCCGTGTCTCCGTGACCTCACGTCCGCGTGTCTCCGCGCAGGCCGGGGGGTGTCTCGCGTGCGCCTGTCGGAGCACCCGGCCGCTGCGCCGCACCCCACGGTGACGCGGGTCTCCTGCCCGCACGCCCCGCCCCGCGCCGCCTCCCGCCGGCTCCGCCGCCCCCACCGAGTTTCACGCCACCAGCAGCAGCAGCAGCAGCACCAGCCGGGGTATCGGCGGCAGCCGCCAGCGCCAAGCGCCAGCACCCGCCCTCCAGCCCAACGGCCTCCGTGCGGTGCTGCTGCACGGCTCGGCGCCGGCGAGGACGCGCAGGGACGGCGCGCCGGCGGTGCTGGTGCCGGAACCGGCGCCGGTGCCGGAACCGGCGCCGCGACCGAGGCGCTGCCGGGCCACGCCGGGACCCCCAGACGGCGCGCGGACGCCTCCGCTAAACCGCCTTCGGCGGCGTCCAAATCGGCGTCGGCGCAAGCGCGAAGCGGCGACGGCGGCGGCGATGCCGATGCCGGCAAAACGCGGTACGCGCGGGCGGCGCTGCCCGGAGCCGGCGCCGCCAACAACGCCAACTCCGCGGGCGGCGGCACGACGGCGCCCTCGCCGCTGACGCCCGAGCGAGCGCTCAAGCGCTACGGCAGCAAGCTGTCGGCGTACGAGCGGCAGGAGATCCTGTCGTACAACGAGGTCTACTTCGTGTCGGGGGAGTCGCGCCGGCGCGTCGCCACCGCTACCGTCGCGGCGTTGGTGGCGGCGCTGGCGCCAACGCCGCCACCAACGGCGTCGGCAACGGCGGCTTCGACGACGAGCGCGGCTCGTACATCCACGTGCCGCACGACCACGTGGCCTACCGCTACGAGGTCATCAAGGTGCGTGTGTGTGTGTGCGCGTGTGTGTGTCTCTCTGTGTGCGTGCTCTCTGTGTGCGCGTCTCTCTGTGTGTGTATGTGTGTGTCTGTGCGTGTCTCTCTGTGTGCATGTCTCTGTGTGTGTGTCTGTGTGTGCGCGTCTCTGTATGTGTTTGTGTCTCTCTGTGCGCGGGTCTGTGTGTGCGCATCTCTGTGTGTGTGTATGTGTGTGTCTGTGCGTGTCTCTGCGTGTCTCTCTGTGTCTGTGTCTCTGTGTGCGTGTCTGTGTGTGCGCGTGTGTGTGTGTGTGCGTGTCTCTGTGTGTACGTGGCTCTGTGTGTGCGTGTCTCTGTGTGCGCATCTCTCTGTGTGCGTGCACGCTGCGCCACAGTGACGATTATCTGAACCGGTCCTGGGCCTCCCCTAGGTCAACTCGGCCTCAAATGAGTACCCGGTGCGGTGTGTAAACGTCGCCACTGGGGGAGACAAAGGCGGCGGCCACCCACCCCTCGTGTGCCACTCGATGCACTTGCCCCGAAAGTCTGCTTAGGCTACACGGGGAATCTTTGCCTTCTGTGTGTGCGGACAGCTGTGCCGGCAGCAGCTCCGACAGGCGCCGCGTGCCGGGTTGCCGTCTGTGCCACTGAGACGAGCGAGCGTCGATCGGGGGCCACCGCCGCGTGCTTGCGGGGGAGGGGCCCGTCGTGTTGGAACTTGAATGGCAAGGCCCTTGCCACGAACCAGACTCGTTAGAAGTAAACAGTTTTGTTTTATTTGACCGGGCAAAGGCGCACTGACCGATAGGAGCTCTTCTTCACAAGCGACCTGGCGGATCGCAAGTGACGGCACGACCAAGTGGCTTGCCCTGTGGAATTGTACAGCGGCAAATAACTCTGAAGCGCGTGGTGATGTTGGTCCGAAATGTGGAGGGGTTAAAAGCGGAGGACCCGGAGAAAAATCCACGCGACCACGGTTAGAGAGAGCCACGCAAACTCCAAATATACAGCAGCAGCAGGCGTCAGGGTTGGCATTGAACCCACGACCTCCTGTACACCAGGCGAGGTAGTTAACATCTCCTAGCCACCGTGATGATGATGATAGAAGCAAACTCCAAATATACAGCAGCAGGCGTCAGGGTTGGGATCGAACCCACGACCTCCTGTACACCAGGCGAGGTAGTTAACATCTCCTAGCCACCATGATGATGATGAGAGAGAGACACGCAAACTCCAAATATTCAGCAGCAGGCGCCAGGGTCGGGATCGAACCCACGACCTCCTGTATACCAGGCGAGGTAGTTAACATCTCCTAGCCACCGCGATGATGATGATGAGAGACACGCCAACTACAAATATACAGCAGCAGGCGTCAGGGTCGGCTTCGAACCCACGACCTCCTGTACACCAGGCGAGGTAGTTAACATCTCCTAGCCACCGTGATGATGATGATGAGAGAGAGACACACAAATTGTCGTTCATTTTTCCTCCGCTCTGACCGGTCGCCCTCCCCCCGTTTGACCCCCCCCCCGCCCGCCCCCGCAGGTGATCGGCAAGGGCAGCTTCGGCCAGGTGGTCAAGTCGCTGGACCACAAGACGCGGCGCTACGTGGCGCTCAAGATGGTCCGCAACGAGAAGCGCTTCCACCGGCAGGCGGAGGAGGAGGTGCGCATCCTGGAGCACCTCCGCTCGCAGGACCGCGACGACGCCATGAACGTGGTGCACCTGCTGGAGCACTTCGTCTTCCGCGGACACGTCTGCATGACCTTCGAGCTGCTGGGCGCCAACCTCTACGAGCTCATCAAGCGCGGCGGCTTCCGCGGCTTCGAGCCCCGCTGGTGCGCCGGCTGGCGCACGGCATGCTGCAGTGCCTGGACGGGCTGCACGCAACCGCATCATCCACTGCGACCTCAAGCCCGAGAACGTGCTGCTGAGGCACACGTCCACCTCGTCCGCCGCCCCGCCGGGAGCGCCACCGCCGCCGGCCACCGCGGCGCCGCCATCAAGGTCATCGACTTCGGCTCGAGCTGCTTCGAGCACCAGCGCGTCTACACCTACATCCAGTCGCGCTTCTACCGCGCGCCCGAGGTGATCATGGCGCGCGCTACGGCCCGCCCATCGACGTGTGGAGCCTCGGCTGCATCGTCGCCGAGCTGGTGACGGGGCGGCCGCTGTTCGCCGGCGAGGACGAGGGCGACCAGCTGGCCTGCATCATGGAGGTGCTCGGCATGCCCGCGCCGGCGCTGCTCGAGCGCTGCAAGCGCGCGCGCAGCTTCGTCGACTCGCGCGGACACCCCCGCTACTGCACCGCGTCGCGCCGCGCCGACGGCTCGGTGGCGCTCGGCGGCGGCAGGTCGCGCCGGGGACGGCCCGGGGCCCGCCGGGGTCGCGGGCCCTGGCCGACGCGCTGGGCGGGCGCGCCGACGCCAGGCTGGTCGACTTCCTGCGCCGCTGCGTCGAGTGGGACCCCGAGGCCCGGCCCACGCCCAGGCAGGCGCTCAGGCACCCGTGGCTCAGGCGGCGGCTGCCCAAGACGCCGGACGGGGCGGCCGAGAGGCCGGCCGGCACGGCGGCGGCGGCCTCCTCGTCGTCGTCGTCCTCGTCGCCCGGGGGCCGCCGACGCGGCGGCGGCGGAGGCGGCGGCCCCCGCGCCGGCCGGGAAGGCGAAGGTCGCTTTGGGCCGCTCGGCGACGGCGCCGCCAGTGCCGGCGTGCGAACCGCGCTGCTGCCCAAGGTGTCGGGTTGAGCGTGGCGAGCGCCGGATCGGAGAAGGGGAGACTGGGTTTTGATTTTAACGGAAGGATCGGATGGATGTTGGGCGGCGAGCTTGCTTGGCGAGCGTGCGGCGAGCGGCGCAGCGGTACGACCCTCCTCCCGCGTCCCGGTGAGAGGTGCCGAATCCTCGCGGTGCCGAGTCCCACGCAGCACCGCGCCCCTGGCCTTGACTTTGTGATCGAGGAAACTTCACGCGCACGTGGGGACTGCCCGAGACTCGGGAAGCGAGAGTGGCGCTGCAGGACAAGAGCCGAGGTGGTGCTCGTGGTGGTGGTGGTGGTGGTGTTGCTGGTTGCTGTTGTTGTTGTATGGGTCGCATTGTTTGTGAAGGAGTGGTGCTGGGGTAGGGAGCTGACAGTGACTTCGTGTCGATCAGAAGTTTAATTGCAAGTCGGAGATCAACGGAGATCAATGAGGATCAGTGATGATCACTGCTGGTCATCGATGAGCTTGTTCCTTAAATGTGTTGGGTGCAGGACGAATCGGGTGAAGGTTGGGGCTCGATGACCCGAGCCCTGACCCTGACGCGACCCCTGACCCTGACACGAGCCCTGACCCTGACACGACCCTGATCCTGACATGACCCCTGACGCGACCCCTGACCCTGGCGTGACCCCTGACCCTGACGCGAGCCCTGACCCTGACGCGACCCCTGACCCTGACGCGACCCCTGACCCTAGCTGTGAGCCTGAGATGCCTTGACCCTGGCACCAGCCCCCACGATGCACCGTGGTTTGGGTGAGGAAGCTGACCCCAACTCTTGAGCCTCAATCCCGAGCCTGCCCCGAATCCTCACCTTTGACCCCCTCACTGCCTCGGGCCCGTCGCTGGCTCTGTGATGTCGCCTTCTCGGGTTGCACCTCCGGCCTTAATCCCACGACGATGCCTTAGTCCAGGATGAGAGTGGGCGGCTGCGAGCGGCCGCGAGCGAATGTGTGTGGTGGCGAGTCGCTGCGAGTGGTTAATTACACTGGTCTACAGCCAAAGTGCTTCCGAAGTAACCGTCGTCAAACTTGACTCATTCTGGGCCACTGAGAATGAAAATGATGCTTCAAATTGTTGATTGTTACTCTAGTTTTCGAGATATGCTACTGGGTCGGTATGTACGGCCCTTGACTTGGGAATGGCGGAGGATAAGCGAATTATAAAGGGGAGGGATCGCAATTTAAACCACAAATGACTAAAATACGTATTTGGTTGGATCTATGAATACATCTTTGACTGGGTTTGGACAGGACTTGCTTTTGAGCAAAACAATGAATGATACAATCTGACCCGGTATTGCATCATACACGATATGAAATGCATCATGTTATTCCTAGAAGTCATGGATGATGCAATCATAACGAGGCTTACATCCATCTGCTGAACAAATTGCTCTACATCAGCTCTAGAAATCATGCAGTGTCATGCTCTCTTATTTGTCAGTGTTTGATTTTGCAAAGGGACACATTTCTGTTGAGCAAAGTGAGCAGAGATGCCTCGTACTTGTGTGAACAAAGCAGATGACTTCTGATAATTGTTTTTTTACCCTTTTATCTGGCAACAAACTGACACCTTTTTTTACAAGGAGTCATGTTTGCATAGACCACAATACCTGCAGTCATAATGCAAACAAAAAACACAACTCTGATAATGTATGCACTGTCCTTGAAGTTGATTGGTCCACACCGAGACAGCTTTCCTTAGAGCCTAGTCTCACATGGTGTTGGACCAGATGATGCCAAAAGGCGCACAATTCAAAGACAATGCACCATCAGAGTATGAGAGCTCGGGTAAGCATTTACACCATTGGGACCTCATTTGCCAGTAAAAAATATATGACTCTTGTAAAAAAGGTGTCAGTTTTGTTGCCAGAAAAAGGGTAAAAAAAATTAACATTTTTTACAGGCAAATAAGGTTCCAATGGTGCGATGACTTCTGCTATGTTTGTGGTGACTTTTGCATCACAAAAGCGCGGTATAACCACTATGGTTAAACAAGCCTATCACATTTATTTTGACTGCAAAATTGGAGATCGGGGCAAGATGTGGGCCTCACACACAGGCTGTAACACTTGCGCAACAAATCTTCGCCAGTGGTTGAACAGGAAAATGAAATCGATGCCTTTTGCAGTGCCAATGATTTGGAGAGAGCCAACAGATCACATCGGCGATTGTTACTTCTTGGGAAAGATGTGTCAAAGAAGAAAAAGTGGACAGGGCATTGTCCAAACATTCCATCGGTGATACGCCCAGTAGCCCACGGAGAATGACTGCCGGTTCCTGATGCACCAGAATCATTCTCGCTTGAGTCAGACGAGGATGAGGATGAAACTTTCTGGTCCTGAACCATCAAGGTCACGTGACCCAGATTTTCTCCCATCCTCCTCCTCTGAACCACACCTCCTAACACAAGGTGAACTGACAGACCTTGGTCAGGGATTTGGAACTACCCAAGAGTAAGGCAGAGCTGTTGGGCTCCAGGCTGCATCAGTGGAATCTCCTGCCAGGTGATGTTGGGGTTTCCATGTTCCGTGACTGTCAAAAGGATCTTGTCCCATTCTTCTTCATGGAAGGTGATCTTGTAGCCTGCAACAACATCGATGGTGTGATGGGCAGCCTCAACATCGTTCATGATCCAGATGAGTGGAGACTGTTGATTGATTCATCGAAGATGAGTCTTAAAGCTGTTTAATGGCAATGTTTTTTNGCCATCAATTCCAGTTGGTCATGCATTCTCATCTAAAACTGCGGATGAGCGACGAGTGTGGCGAGCGATGTCACCAGGACATTGCGACAATGAAGAAACGCTCTCGGGGNAAACGGAGCTCATCAATGCTTGCCAGAGGTCGCAAACGGGTTTTGATTCCTTACCTGTACCNGGCCGCACCAGGGTCGCAAACGGGTACCCGTACCCGGCCGGGTACGGGTAGGGTACGGGTATCGGGTACCTGGTTGTGACCTCTGGGATGAAGCCATGTTGCAGGCGCGGATGGGTTGATTCTAGGAACTTGAATTGTGAGAAGAGACAAGACGTTGGGAAATGAGTGACACACAGTTACTCACCAGTGACTCACGGTCTACCGTACCCGTACCCGGCCGCACCAGTCGCAAACAGGTACCCGTACCCGGCTGGGTACGGATAGCCGNGTATCTGGTAGGGTACGGTATCGGGTACCCGGTTGCGACCTCTGATGCTTGCAGACTATTGCTGGACAGTGACAAGAGATGATCCATTTAATGAATGCGAGAGTCAAGCCAAGAAGTGCCGAGTAGACCCTGAATAAGGACTAAACTATGCACTTAGATACACACAGTAGTTGTTTGCCTTTTGTTTCATGATACATTTTATTTATGTAACCCTTTTGCTGATTTTTAAAGTGTTACATGAACAGGACAGGTGACATGCGATCATGTAAAGCAATCATAAACACGCGAAAAGACCAGGGTTTACAATTTACGATTAAAACTCTGCAATCTACGCAACATACATAGACGCAAAATGTGAAAACTTTTATATCTTGGGAGCGGTAGCCAATCAGTTGTTTCAATTGCCGTCTCTGAATTCGGCACGTAAAAATCCCTAATGAATGGCGCATTTCACCTCCGAAGCAGACGACGTCCAAAACATTGTAGACCAGTGATATTAATGGTTGTTGGCGATTGGTAATGATTACGAGCGGTTGCGTGCGGGAGTGAGCGGTTGGGTGTTGCGTGTGGTTACGTGTGGTTGCGTGCGGGAGTGAGCGGTTGGGTGGTTGCGTGTGGTTGCGTGTGGTTACGTGTGGTTGCGTGTGTTGCGTGTGGTTGCGTGTGGTTACGTGTGGTTGCGTGCGGGAGTGAGCGGTTGGTGTGGTTGCGTGTGGTTGCGGTGGTTGCGTGTGGTTACGTGTGGTTGCATGCGGGAGTGAGCGGTTGCGTGTGGTTGGTGTGGTTGCGAGTGGTTACGTGTGGTTGCGTGTGGTTGGGTAGTTGCGTGCGGTTGCGTGCGGTTGCGCGTGGTTGCGTGCGGTTGCGTGCGCCGCCTTCTGAGCCACCACTCACGATGCCGTATTTAAGCGACCTCGTTAACTTAACGGTTGTTGTTGTTTTTTTAACTCCATCGCGAATTTGTTTTTAATTGATGCATGCGGCCGGCAAACTTGAACCCCCCCCCCNTTCCCACCCCCGTAGCTATTCGATGTGAATCGCACAGGGCTTCGGCACAAACTGCGGCTCGACAAATTGCAAATGTGTTTTTTTTTTGTAAAATCGTTCGGTACGATGCACAACGTCGCATATCCGACCTTCGAAGGTCGGCGGGATGGGGGACACGGGGGGGGGGGTGAGGTACGGACGGATACGTGAAGAGCCGGCCACCGGCTCTGCGTGATTCAGGCGTCTTCTGATCGCAGAGCGAGCGTGGCGGTGGCTACGGACGGACGTCGGTCCACACGATGTCGCGAGCCGCGCGCCGCTGTGCGACGGCGGAGAGACGATGTCGATGTGATGGAAGGACCGTTCTGAACGGTGGCTGCTGCTGCTGGTGATGGTGGTGCAGCTTCTGTTTGGCCTGATAGAGGGGCTAAACGGCGCAGCACGGGCTAGAGAGATGGAGTGATGTGGTACAGGAGGACGTGGGACTTGCCGATGACTGGTACCAGCGGTGTCAAGATCGGCCTCAGTGGAGGAGGCTCGTGAAGGACGCTACTGGCAGTTGGAGGCAGTCGCCCTCCAACAGCAACGGAGGCGGAGGAGCGACGCTCACAACAACGAGCGGAGCGCCGGGTGGCTAAAGCACAGCAAGTTGCACAGTAGGGGCACAGGTGGCGAATTCGTCAGTCAGTTGACCCGTGGCACCTGGGTCTGCCCCGTGACTCCTGCCAGCGGCGTTCGACACTTCAGTGGCCTTAAAGTGCACATAGCCTGGCACAAGCGCCGTGGTGACGTCACCGCCACTTAGTGGCGAATGGCGGTTGTTGGTGCTGTATTGGGAGTGTGGTGAGCGGTTAGCGCTCTGCTACGAACCTGGCGACCTGAGTTCGATTCCCAGCCAACACCAGTGGCGATTATCTGAACTTGTCCTGGGCCTCCCCTAGGTAGACTCGGCCTCAAATGAGTACCTGATGTGATGTGTGAGCATGCACTGGGAGACAAAGGCGGCCGGGCGTGGTGCGACCACCCCCCCTCGTGTGCCGTACCGGCCTCATGGTGCTCGCTACAGCACTTGCCCCAACAGTTGGGGCTGTATATCTTTGGTGGGCTCTCATATAACTGCGATGGAGAAGCATCTTCCAGATGATGATGACGATGATGATGACGATGATGATGATGACGATGACGACGATGATGATGATCACGATGATGATGATGATGACGATGATGATGATGATGATGACGATGATGATGATGACGATGATGACGATGACGACGATGATGATGATCACGATGATGATGATGATGATGACGATGATGATGATGATGACGATGATGATGATGCGATGACGACGATGATGATGATGATGATGATGATGATGATGATGATGATGACGATGATGATGATGATGATGACGATGATGATGATGACGACGATGATCATGATGACGATGATGACCCTAAAGCAGCCCGGATTCAAACTCGTGCTCTCGAGGACACGGAGGATGCATCCTCCGGATTGTAAGACGCTACCTCCCACCGACGTTACCCATTAAACTCCAGCGGGGTGGGGTGGGGGGGGACGAGAAGCGTGACTTACAATCCACGTGGAGTGCAGCTGCACGTGGCACTCAGCAAACCACTGAACTTGGTGCGTGTGGAGGGTGGTGTGGGGGCGGATATGCGACGTGATTTCAGGGTGGCTGGGGGGGGAGGGAGCCTTAGCGGGTTCGTTATCGCCTGCACAACCCGTGGTCTTAAGCTGCTTACAGAGTAAGCAATTACGTTTTAAAATAAGTAAACAAAAATTAGTTTTTTGTTTTCACCGCTTCTCGCAGCGCACCGCGTGATCACCGCGCCGGTTCAAACGTCGGGTTTGTTCCTCCGTTGCCCTCCACCACCCAGCGGCAGCGCCGGTCCAACGTCGGGTTTTCGCGGCCGTGCGATTCGGAGGGCGAGGAGGAACTAAGCGACCGCGGCGAGAGCGGCAAGAGTGGAGGAGCTCTTGCCGTCAGCTGGCCGTGCCGGGTGGCACGCTCCTCAAGAACGACCCTGCTGCTCCTCCTCTACCCCTCCTCCACTCCTCCTCTACCCCATCCTCTACCCCATCCACTACCCCATCCTCCACCCCATCCTCCACCCCATCCTCTACCCCATCCTCTACCCATCCTCTACCCATCCTCTACCCCATCCACTACCCCATCCTCCACCCCATCCTCCACCCATCCTCTACCCATCCACTACCCCATCCTCTACCCCATCCTCTACCCCATCCTCTACCCNATCCTCTACCCATCCTCTACCCCATCCTCCACCCCATCCTCCACCCCATCCTCTACCCATCCTCTACCCCATCCACTACCCATCCTCTACCCCATCCTCTACCCCATCCTCTACCCCATCCTCTACCCCATCCTCTACCCATCCTCCACCCATCCTCCACCCCATCCTCCACCCCCACCCCATCCTCCACCCCATCCTCCACCCTTCCTCTACCCATCCTCCACCCCTCCTCTACCCCNTCCTCTACTCCTCCCGCTCATCCGAGTCACGTGGGGCACATTGTCCGTGACAGCGCGTGATTTGGCTCTCCCCTGGCCGGGTGGCGGAGGGGTTTATATAAAATAAAAAAACCACACAAACACAAATCGCCATCACAACAGCCACACGGTGACCTCTCGAGACCGAGCAGCAGAAACGTTGCTGCGAGCCGAGGTGCATTGGTGGCAGAGGTCGCAACCGGGTACCCGATACCCGTACCCTACCCGATACCCGGCTACCCGTACCCGGCCAGGCACGGGTAGCCGTTTGCGACCCTGGTGCGGCCAGGTACGGGTAGGCCGTGAGTCACTGGTGAGTAACCGTTTGTCACTCATTTCGGGTAGGGTACGGGTAGGGAACTGGTACCCGTACCCGGCCGGGTAAGGGTACGGGTAGCCGTTTGCGACCCTGGTGCGGCCGGGTACGGGTAAGGAATCAAAACCGTTTGCGACCTCTGGTGACATCGCAGGCCTCTCACGCCTCTGGGCCACAGAGCCACTGACGACCAGGCACACACAGGGTACTCGGCTCGTTTATACGCTGCGCGCTGTCGGTCCGATCGTCTTCTCGTTACCTCTTGGGGTTCTGTCGGAACTCAAAGGATGATGGGGAGGGGGGGGGGACTGTTTTTGAAAACGACGACACAAAAGAATCAAAATTTGTTTTTGCCAAATAAATAAAAATGCAAGGTGTCACGTGGTTCACGTACAGGTGGGACTGTTCGTGTATTTATGGTGGGTGGTGTGATGGTGGTGATGGGTGGTGGTGATGATTGGTAATGGGTGGTGATGATTGGTGATGGGTGGTGATGGTGGTGATGGTGTGGTGATGGTGGTGGTGATGGTGGTGGTTGTTGGTGATGGTGGTGGTGATGCTTGGTGGTGTGGGTGGTTGCTGGTAGTGGTGGTGATGATTGGTGGTGTGGGTGGTTGCTGCTGGTGTGGGTGGTTGTGGTTGCTGGTGGGTGGTTCGTGGTGTGTGCTTGGTGACGCTCGCGTCTCACATCGCGAGAAGCGCTGGGTTCCATTCCCGACTCGGGCGTCTGTCTACCTGTGTGCGAGTTTGTGTTCTCTCCGCTGCTATGAATCCCCCCAGGTGGCGTCTTAGAAAGAGCTCTCCAGCTCAGCGGTCCTGACGTCGTAAAATAAAAAAACATCATTTAGTTTCATCTTCTTGGTTCTTTCGGTAAAGTCACGTAGAAGGGAAATAATAAAATAATAAAAATAAAACATAATAAAATAATTCTTACGATGTTTCGGCCACAACGCAAGCAGCCGTCTTCAGGTGAAGAACAGGGCTGTCGACAGACCTGTTCTCCACCTGAAGACGGCTGCTTGCGTTGTGGCCGAAACGTCGTGAGAATTATTTTATTATTTAAAACATAATATTTTATTAAATAAAACAACATTTTATTATGTTTTATTTTNATTATTTTATTATTTTCCTTCTACGTGACTTTACCGATAGAACCAAGAAGATGAATCCCTGCAGTCACGAAAGCTTTAAATCGAAATCATTTAGTTTGTAATCATTGGCAATGTTAGGGTCAGGGTAGTCCTCTAATTAGATTTGGTTTCAGGCTTGCGATCAGTGATTGTCTGCAAGGGAGCGGTGAGGCAGCGGTTAGCGCACCGTGCCACCCGGGTTGGGAGTCCTGGCCACGGCTAACATCAGTGGCCACGTGACATCTGGAACCGGTTCTGGGCCCTGTCGACGTGAGTGGCTGTTTTTCTTCCGTGTGGTGCGTGGGTTTCCGTGAGCGTCCGCGAGTCCGTGGGTTTCGGTGAAGGTCCGTGATTGTCCGTGAGTTTCCGTGAGAATCCGTGAGAATCCGTGGGTTTCCGTGAGTTTCCATGAGTTTCCGTGAAAATCCGTGGGGTTCCGTGAGAATCCGTGGGTTTCCGTGAGAATCCGTGAGTTTCCGTGAGAATCCGTGGGTTTCCGTGAGAATAAGGGGTTTCCGTGAGAATCCGTGAGAATCCGTGGGTTTCCGTGAGAATTTGTGGTTTCCGTGATAATCCGTGGGTTTCCGTGAGAATTCGTGGTTCCCGTGAGAATCCGTGGGTTTCCGTGAGAATTCGTGGGTTCCGTGTCCGTGGGTTTCCGTGAGAATCCGTGAGTTTCCGTGAGAATCCGTGAGAATCCGTGGGTTTCCGTGAGAATCCGTGGGTTTCCGTGGTTTTCCGTGAGAATCCGTGGGTTTCCGTGAGAATAAGGGGTTTCCGTGAGAATTCGTGGGTTTCCATGGGTTTCCATGAGTTTCCATGAGAATCCGTGGGTTTCCGTGAGAATAAGTCGGGTTTCCGTGAGAATCCGTGGGTTTTCTGTGAGTTTCCGTGAGAATCCGTTGGTTCCGTGAGAATCCGTGAGTTTCCGTGAGTTTCCGTGAGAATCCGTGGGTTTCCGTGAGAATACGTGAGTTTCCGTGAGAATCCGTGGGTTTCCGTGAGAATCCGTGAGTTTCCGTGAGTTTCCGTGAGAATCCGTGGGTTTCCGTGAGAATCCGTGAGAATCCGTGGGTTTCCGTGAGAATCCGTGGGGTGTCCGTGGGTTTCCATGAGAATCCGTGGGTTTCCGTGAGAATCCATGAGTTTCCGTGGGTTTCCGTGGGTACAAATTGGCCGCGGGCCCGGCGTCTCGTGACACGGTCATTATGAAACCACCGAGTCACCGGCGGCCTCCGCCTCCGCCCCCACTTCGTGAGCGGTATTTTAAGAAAGCTCATCATGGCCCTTACCTAAAACGAGAGGAGGATAGGGGGGGTGTCACCATGACGAGGGATGATAAAGTCACAGCCCCAGCCCCCACTTCAGCCCCTACCCCTGACCCCCCTCAGGAGACGTCTTCTTCCTCCTCTTTATAGAGGCGAGCCTCTGATGTTTGGCGCCCAGGGTAAAGTTAGCAGGAGCACGTGTCTCTGTACAGTGTGTGTATATACACACACACACGTGTCTTTGCGTATCATTGTCTACCGCGTGTGTACATGTCTCTGTGTATCTACGTGTGTATCCATGTCGTCTGTGTGTATCCACGTTGTGTATCCATGTCGTCTCCTCTGTGTATCTATGTCCGTGTGTATCCGTCAGCCACCCACTCTTGTCCAGCACACGCCACTACCACATTTATCGTTGTCTATTCTCAGGCGCAGACGCGTCTCACCCGGGACGAGAGTAACGCGTAACCACACACCACTGCCAAGCACGTCACCACACACACACTCACCACACACACACCATACACAACACACACACACACACACACACCACACACACACCACACACTCACCACACACACACCATACACACACACACACAAGTCACACACACCACACACACACACACCACACACCACCACACACACACACCACACATACACCACACACACACCACGTCACCACACACCCCACACACACACNGACACCCACACACACACACACACATACACCACACATACACACCACACACCACACACACCACACACATACACCCACACACCACACACACACCACGTCACCACACACACACCACACACCCACACACACATACACACATACACACACACACCACACACTACACACACACCACACACACACACCACACATTCCACAAACCACACACCACACACCACAAACCACACACACATCACACACACACAAACCGCGACACCAGATGACACTCGTATGTTTTAAGGCTGAGTCGATCTAGGGATGCCCACGCCAAGTGAACGATTGCTCTACAAATCGTGGCCAGAAATTGAACCTGTCTTGTCCGGCTTTTATTTTGTGGTTGTAATGGGTGCACTGGTGAATGCACAGGTGTGTGTGTCCAGGGTGTGTGTGTGNCCAGGGGTGTGTGTGTCCAGGTGTATGTGTGTCCAGGTGTGTGTGTGTATGTCCAGGTGTGTGTGTGTGTCCAGGTGTGTGTATGTCCAGGTGTGTGTGTGTGTCCAGGGGTGTGTGTGTTCGTGAAGCCTTCGATGGCTGTACCAGAGGAATTTCCATCTGGTACAGATGTCGTGGGTCAGAAACCAGGGAGACACGAGTTGAGGCAACACGATATTTATTACGCTTTTTCTACAGGGTCCCTAACACAAAGGGGTAGCGACCCCTTCACCAGATACCTGGGGAGCTAATGGCCTGCCCTAACACTAGGTAGGTACGGTCTGCGGGCTACACTGCCTAACACTGGGTAGGTACGGTCTGCAGGCTACACCGCCCTAACACTGGGTAGGTACGGCCTGCAGGCTACACTGCCCTAACACTGAGTAGGTACGGCTGAAGGCTACACTGCCCTAACATTGAGTAGGTACGGCCTGCAGGCTACACTGCCCTAACACTGAGTAGGTACGGCCTGCAGGCTACACTGCCCTAACATTGGTAGGTACGGCTGCAGGCTACACTGCCCTAACACTGGTAGGTACGGCCTGCAGGCTACACTGCCCTAACATTGGTAGGTACGGTCTGCAGGCTACACGCCCTAACACTGGGTAGGTACGGTCTGCAGGCTACACTGCCCTAACACTGGGTAGGTACGGTCTGCAGGCTACACTGCCCTAACACTGGTAGGTACGGTCTGCGGGCTACACTGCCCTAACACTGGGTAGGTACGGTCTGCAGGCTACACNGCCCTAACACTGGGTAGGTACGGTCTGCAGGCTACACTGCCCTAACACTGGTAGGTACGGTCTACAGGCTACACTGCCCTAACACTGGGTAGGTACGGCTGCAGGCTACACTGCCCTAACACTGGGTAGGTACGGTCTGCAGGCTACACTGCCCTAACACTGGGTAGGTACGGCTGCAGGCTACACTGCCCTAACACTGGGTAGGTACGGCCTGCAGGCTACACTGCCCTAACACTGGGTAGGTACGGTCTGCAGGCTACACTGCCCTAACACTGGGTAGGTACGGTCTACAGGCTACACTGCCCTAACACTGGGTAGGTACGGTCTGCAGGCTACACGCCCTAACACTGGGTAGGTACGGTCTGCAGGCTACACCGCCCTAACACTGGGTAGGTACGGTCTGCAGGCTACACTGCCCTGACACTGGGTAGGTACGGCCTGCAGGCTACACTGCCTAACACTGGGTAGGTACGGCTCAGGCTACACTGCCCTAACACTGGGTAGGTACGGTCTACAGGCTACACTGCCCTAACACTGGGTAGGTACGGTCTGCAGGCTACACTGCCTAACACTGGGTAGGTACGGCTGCAGGCTACACTGCCCTAACACTGGGTAGGTACGGCTGCAGGCTACACTGCCCTAACACTGGGTAGGTACGGTCTCAGGCTACACTGCCCTAACACTGGGTAGGTACGGTCCAGGCTACACTGCCCTAACACTGGGTAGGTACGGCCTGCAGGCTACACTGCCCTAACACTGGTACCACGCTAATTCCCCGACCTCTGGCTGGGGCCCTAGGCTACGCTGACCCGACCGTGCCCGGGTCGTCGGGCCCTGACCACTGGCCTCACTGAGCTCCGGCCCTTAGAAGGATGCGAAGCTTGGGGTCCAGGTCCTAGCATCAGCCCAGGTGTTCGGAGTGGAGCAGACTGACTCTATCGTTCAGAGGTCCGACTTCTAGACAGGTCCGGGGCTTGCTCCGCCCCGGCCCCGCCTCCCTTCCAGAACCTTCCACGAGGTCCTGGAAGGGTGACGTCATCCCCCAATCCCCCACCGTTGGCCCCCTTTTGCCGTAGCCCCTGAACATTGGCGTAGCAACTCTTCCGCCCCTGTTGACCCAATAGTGACGCAACGAATACCCATTTTTAAATCCTTTATATTAAGTTTGCTTGCTTGCGTACTTGCTTGCTTGCTTACGACCGTGCAAACTTTCGGTCGTTTTTAACCCACTTTACGTGATCCAATCGAGCTGACATTTTGCACACAGACTCGTTGTACGAGACAATGTTCGTGAAATTTTTTTTCCAAAATTTTACACTGTTTAGGGAAAACAAATTAAATATTTAATTACCAATTGTTTAATACTGCAGACAATCATCTGACCCATAGGTGGCAGCCATCTCAAGCCAGAGGACAGAGGACTCTAGCCGCCACGCATATAAAGGATTTAGAGTGAAAAACTTTGTTTTTACGGGTTATACTTATGTATTACTTAAGCCCGGTTACTAAAACAACTAGAACCGGGTTTAATGACTTAAAACCGGTTACTAAAGCAACTAAAACCCGGTTTAGTTATTTAAAATGACTTAAAACCGGTTACTAAATCAACTCAACCGGGTTTAGTGACTTAAAACCGAGTTTAGGCTGTGGGTTTCGGTGCGTTACAAATGCAAACAGCGCCGTCTGGCGGCCAAACAGTAGCAACGCATTATGAGACCTCCTTTGCCAGTAGCAAGATATAGTAATAGGTTTACCGTTTATCTGGCACAAAACTGACACCTTTATACACGGGATCATCTTCTTGTTCTTTCGGTAAAGTCACGTAGAAGGGAAGTAATAAAATAATAAAATAATACAAATAAAACATAAAATAATTCTCACGACGTTTCGGCCTCAACGCAAGCAGCCATCCTCAGGTGAAGACCAGGTCTGTCGGGAGGACGGCTGCTTGCGTTGTGGCCGAAACGTCGTGAGAATTATTTTATTATGTTTTACTTTTATTATTTTATTACTTCCATTCTACGTGACTTTACCGAAAGAACCAAAAAGATGAATCACTGCAGTCACGAAAGCTTAACACGGGATCAAGTTTGCATTAACCACAACACTTGCGGTCAAAATCAAACAGAAAGACAACTCTGATAATGTATGCACTGTCACTAGCAACGCATTTTTATATTTCACTTTTTTGTTGTTAAATGCCACCGCGTGTGTGTTTGTTTCGCAAGGCCCTCCCGTGTCACCTCGCCCACCTCCAACCCTCCCCACCTGCAGAGAGACGTCAGGTGACGCACGTTGGAACACGCGACAACGTCCACACATTTACATACGACAGCTCCTTTGTATATTGGCACACAGCTGTGTGTGGGTTGGGTTGGGGAGCGGTGGCATAGTGGTTAGCGCACGCTGCGCTGCGAACCCGGCGAACGAGTTCGTATTCGCCACCAACACCCAGTGGCGATTATCTGAACGGTCCTGGGCCTCCCTAGGTCGACTCAGCCTCAAATGAGTACCTGGTGAGGTGTGTAAAAAAACACATCGGCACTGGAGAGACAAAGGCGGCCGGGCGTGGTGGCTGGGCCACCCACCCCGTCATGTGCCGTGCCGGCCTTCATAGGTCCTCGCTAACAGCACTTTCCCCAACAGTCTGTTGAGGCTATCCGTGGGATCTTTGTCTCTATCGGGTTGGGTTGGTCGCGCTCCTCTGTCGGATTTGAACCCAGGCGGTCGGACTCCGAGGCCGCGGTCTCAGCTCGCTGAGCCAGCGCCGTAGGTGGCCACGTCACTGCAATGGTTCTGATCGAGTGGTTGGGTAGTGGGTGAGTGGGTGGGGNAGTGGTGAGTGGTTGGGTGGGTGAGTGGTTGGGTGAGTGGCTGAGTGAGTGGTTGGATGAGTGGGTGGTGAGTGGGTGTGAGTGGATGTGTGAGTGGTGGGTTAGTGGGTGGCTGTGAGTAAGGAACAGGTGAGTAGGTGAGTGAGTGGTTGGGTGAGTGGCTGAGTGAGTGGTTGGTGAGTGGATGTGTGAGTGTGGAGTGGGTGGCTCTGTGAGTATATGAATAGGTGAGTGGGTGAGTAGGTGAGTGGTTGGGTGGGTGGGTTAGTGAGTGGCTGAGTGAGTGGTGGGTGAGTGGTTGGGTGAGTGGGTGGGTCTGTGAGTAATGAACAGGTGAATAGGTGAGTGAGTGGGTGAGTGAGTGAGTGGGTGAGTGGTGGAGTGAGTGGTTGGGTGAGTGGATGTGTGAGTGGTGGAGTGGGTGGCTCTGTGAGTAGATGACCAGGTGAGTGGGAGAGTAGGTGAGTGAGTGGGTGAGTAGGTCACTGTAATCAAACTTTGAGGTTATTCACGTGCATTTTTCGCGTGTTTACGAATTAAGAAAACATGCTACTATGTTTCCACCTGTTTAACAATGTTTAAGTAATAAAGTAAAAGTTGATGTTGAACCCCGCACTTCTCATTTAACGACTGCACAGCAGCGAGCCTCCGCATTCCTCGGCAAGGTCGAATCAACAGGATCACAATAATCACCGGCCAAGGTCAATCCACTGATGGATGATTTATATATACACGTGAGAGCTGTCGCCACCTCTCACGGTCCTTAAAATGAACAGCAACATCAAAATGCGGGCAGCAAATTGTTGAGCCAATTAATCACTGCCAGTGGTAAAATGAGTTATTGTTTAATTACATTATTACACTTCGGATTCGACCGGGTCACTGAGCTTCAGAGCCAATTTGCAAATAAGCGATCTCTGTTTAAAAGAGGGCTTAAACAACACAAAAGAAAACAAAGCCGCGACTTCAAAACATCGACAGCGACGTTGTAGAACAATTACTGAGCCAAGTTCTGCATGCTGTGCTTCATCCGTCAACTTGCCTGTTGGTTTACGCATTGAAATCGTGGAAGTGACCAGGCACAGATGTTTAAGCAGGGCACGGCCACATGGCAATTTAGTAACATAAAAAGAAATGTATTTAGGCTGGAGGAATCCGATGAGCTATGAAGCTCTTTTTCACAGATGTCCAGTAGGGGCAGGTAAGAACGTTACAACAACAAACAAACAAAAAACACGACCGTAGTGCCAAGTATAAGAAAGTAAACTAATCACCCAAACACATACAAATACAACTAAACCATCCTCATTCTACCAGGCAAAGCCCACTCATGTATTGACTTATTTTCAGAAGCCACCTGGCCACAAATGATAGCTCAACAAAGTGGCCCATCACTTGGACATTTATAGCACCAAAATAATGTTAATACATGGAGGGAAAACCGGAGGACCCGGAGAAAAAATCCACACGACCAAAGGGATTGAGACACGCAAACTCCAAATATACAAGCGTCAGGGTCGGGATCGAACCCACGACCTCCTGTATACCGGCGAGGTAGTTAACATCTCCTGCCACCGTGGTGATGAGAGAGAGACACGCAAACTCCAAATGTACAGCAGCAGGCGTCAGGGTTGAGATCGAACCCACGACCTCCTGTATACCAGGCGAGGTAGTTAACATCTCCTAGCCACCGTGATGATGAGAGACACGCAAACTCCACATATACAGCAGCAGGCGTCAGGGTCGGGATCGAACCCACGACCTCCTGTATACCAGGTGAGATAGTTAACATCTCCTAGCCACCGTGATGATGATGAGAGACACGCAAACTCCAAATATACAGCAGCAGCGTCAGGGTCGGGATCGAACCCACGGCCTCCTGTATACCAGGCGAGGTAGTTAACATCTCACCACTGAGGCGACCCTTTAATAAATACATTATCTTAGTTCAACTTGCATCATTTCCCAATCATCGGAAAGGCAGTAAAACAGAACAGTCCCAGACCACAGCAAGACAACACGCAGTCCTCAATAAGAATTGTACATGAAAATTGAATTCTCAATCCATTGTTAAGGGTTCAATTTCAAATTACATTCAGCTGTGGCTGCTCCAGCACTAATCTTCTGCTTCTAACTACTTGTGAAGGAAGATTGATGATGTTCAGGGAGGAAACAAGGTTGTTCCAAATAAAACTCTACATTATGCATTCTAATTATATATACGCTCCAAGCTTGGTGGTGTTTCATTCAGACGCTGTCCCCCGACAGACCTGGTCTTCACCTGAGGACGGCTGCTTGCGTTGTGGCCAAAACGTCGTGAGAATTATTTTATTATGTTTTTTTTATTTTNTTATTTTATTACTTCCCTTCTACGTGACTTTACCGAAAGAACCAAGAATATGCATTCTAAGTTTATATATTTCATGTATGAACTTGTAAATAGAAGTCTGTATCACATTATGTATTCTGTGTATCTATATCCTAACACCTATATATAAATAAATGCCTTCTTAATCTGTCTCAAAGCCCTCTAGGGTACTTCCGGACAGGGTAGTAAGCTGACATTGGTACATTGGTAGCTTTTAGGACACAAATCACAGGAAAATCAGGAAATCCGAGATTTTTCATTTTAAGGCATCAAAATTTTTAAGTCTCAAAAAATGTTTGTGCATGGTGTAATTCAGAAACCTTTCAAAATATAAAATTGTGGGTTTTTTCGTTTGATAGAGCGTTACACAGCAAATAAAGTTAAAGCTAGAACCATTGGTGATATTTCGGATTCAAATGGGTTTGAACGAAAAAATACGCATTTTATGTTCAAATCTGAATAAACTAAAACGGAAAAGATAGGAGCTCCCCCTCGTAGAGTATTAAGTTCATAAATGTGTGTTCTTTTTAATACGAAAAACAATGAAATCTTTAAACTGAGCGGTTTCCAATAGGCATTTCTTTAAATATAAGAAGTTGAATCAAGTCGTCATAGATTTTNGTGGGAGGGAGAATACAAAATGTCGTAATAATTCGCGTCTGATCGTAGATAAAAATTGTAAAAAAAAACATATCAGTTGTGGTGGGTTTTATGGACCAGTTTATTTTAAAATTAAATCTTTAAACTTCTTCTTGGTTCTTTCGGTAAAGTCACGTAGAATGGAAATAATAAAATAAATAAAATAAAGCAAAAAAGGTTTTTATTATTTTATTATTTTCATGAATAAAAAAAATGTAAAAAATTTACATTATAAAATTCTATTATGTTTAATTTTATTATTTATTATTTCCATTCTACGTGACTTTACCGAAAGAACCACGAAGATGAATCC
This sequence comes from Lethenteron camtschaticum, assembly GCA_018977245.1. Lineage (NCBI taxonomy): Eukaryota > Metazoa > Chordata > Hyperoartia > Petromyzontiformes > Petromyzontidae > Lethenteron > Lethenteron camtschaticum. The sequence continues at coordinate 4,943,856 of MU249614.1, read as the reverse complement.
CTGCAGTCACGAAAGAAGCTTTAAATCGAAATCTTTAAACGTGTTTCAGCCCCTAGGTAAGATGGCCGCTCGCATTGCACACTGGGCGCGTCACGAGCACTTCCGGTGTGAAGCCCCGCCCACCGCAGGTCACGTGCTCGCTTCTAATCGCTGACAACAACAACAACAAAAACTCGACACGTTCCGCGTCAATAACGCTGTGGCTTTAAAAATAAAACTAAAAATATAATAGGCAACGTTTCACAGCACACTTTGCGAAACGGCCACGGGCGAGTCCATTGTGCTTAGAGTCGCGGGGTGTTTTGACTGCGTGGTTTAACCAATACGTGCCGGGCGAGTCCATTCGGGTTACAATCGTAGGGGGGTTTGATAGCGAACGTTACGCAAGGGACGGGCGATTTCGTTCCAGCAAAAATAGTTTTGGGTAAGTTTTAGACACGTGAGTGGTTGTTTACTCATTAACATAAACCTACATCATAGTGGACGAGTCCATTTCAAAATAGCGGTGGGTAAGTTTGGACACGTGCCTGGTTTTTACTCATTAACATAAAATAATAAAAATAAAACATAATAAAATACAATTCTCACGACGTTTCGGCCACAACGCAAGCAGCCGTCCTCGGGTGAAGAACAGGGCTGTCGGAAAGACAGCGTCTGAATCAAGAAGATGAATCCCTGCACTCACGAAAGTTTTAAATCGAAATTTAACATAAACATACATTATAGTGGACGAGTCCATTACAAAATAGGGGTGGGTATGTTTTGGAACACGTGAGTGGCTGCTTTACTCATTAACATAAATTATAACGGACGAGTCCATTCAAAATAGGGGTGGGTAATATTGTTAGGTTTTTTTCGGTAAAGTCACGTAGGTAAAACATTAAAGTTAATAAAAGTAAAATAAAATAAAAATCAAAATCACGACGTTTCGGAAGCAACACAAGCTTCCGTCTTCAGGGGCGGGTAAGTGTTGAAACACGTGATTGGTTGTTTACTCATTAACATAAATTATGGCGGACGAGTCCATTCAAAAATAGGGGTGTGTAATATTCTTAGGTTATTTTCGGTAAAGTCACGTAGGTAAAACATTAAAGTTAATAAAAGTAAAATAAAATAAAAATCACGACGTTTCGGAGGCAACACAAGCGTGATTGGCGGCTTTACTCATTAACATAAATTATAGGGACGAGTCCATTACAAAATAGGGGTGGGTATGTTTTGGAACACGTGATTGGTTGTTTACTCATTAACATAAATTATAACAGACGAGTCCATTAAAAAATAGGGGTGGGTAAGTGTTGGAACACGTGAGTGGTGTTTACTCATTAACATACATTATAGCGGACGAGTCCATTACAAAATAGGGGCGTCGTAAGTTTTGGAACACGTGATTGGCTGTTTACTCATTAACATAAATTATGGCGGACGAGTCCATTACAAAATAGGGGTGGGTAAGTGTTGGAACACGTGATTGGTTGTTCACTCATTAACATAAATTATAACGGACGAGTCCATTACAAAATAGGGGTGGTAAGTTTTGGAACACGTGAGTGGGTGTTTACTCATTAACATAAATTATAACGGACGAGTCCATTACAAAATAGGGGTGGGTAAGTGTTGGAACACGTGATTGGTTGTTCACTCATTAACATAAATTATAACGGACGAGTCCATTCAAAAATAGGGGTGGTATGTTTTGGAACACGTGATTGGTTGTTTATTCATTAACATAAATTATAGTGGACGAGTCCATTCCGCTCACAGGAGAAGGGGGGTGAGTGTGTTTCTTCCTGTTGGTAGCGTCAACCCCCCAATCAGGCGGTGGACACGGGGGTTAGCGGACCACGCAAAGAGAGAGGCGGAGTTCGTTGGCGCTGAGAGGTGAGAGATCCGGACGGTGGAGTCTGTAGTTTAATTGTGTTTTTTAGTTTTAAACTATGAAGAAGTTTACACTTTGAGTTTCGTAGAACCACGTTTATTAACTAATGTGTGCGTGTGTGGGGAGCGGTGGTGCAGTGGTTAGCGCTGTGAACCCGGTGACGATTATCTTGAACCGGTCTTGCGACCTCGCCTAGGTCGACTCGGCCTTAAATGAGTAACCCGGTGGGGAGACAAAGGCGGTCGGGCGTGGTGCTGTCCACCCAAACCCCCTTCGTGTGCCGTTGCGGCCTTAATAGGTGCTCGCAAACAGCGCTTGGCCACACATGTTGATGCTACACGGGGGGGGGGGGTGATGTTTGTGTTTGTAGGGGTTGAGTTGAACATCGCAGGGTCGTGATGGAGGCCTTCGTCCAGCAGTAGATCGATCAAGGCTGATGTATGACGATTATCTTTGACGATTTCCATGTGAAGAGTGAAACCCGCGCGCCACGAGGTCGCGTCCACTCCAGCGGGATCGCACCCAGACGCGGCCTTGACCTTCATCCCCCATGGCCGCCCTCTCAAGCACAACCACCACAACTACCACAACTACAACCACCACAACCACCATCACAACTACCACAACCACCACAACAACACCACAACTACCACAACACCACCACAACAACAACCTACCACACAACAACAACCACAACCACCACAACAACAACAACCACAACTACCACCACAACAACCACCACAACAACAGCAACAACCACAACTACCACCACAACAACCACCACAACTACCACCACAACTACCACAACAACAACCACAACAACAACCACCACAACAACAACCACCACAACCATCACAACAACCACCACAACAACCACAACTACCACAACAACCACCACCACAACAACTACCACCATCACAACCACCACAACAACAACCACCAACACCACAACAACCACCACTACTACACGTGTAGTAGTAGCTACTGCTACTACACCTGTAGTAGTAGCTACTACTACTGTAGTAGTAGCTACTACGTGTAGTAGTAGTAGCTACTACACGTGTAGTAGTAGCTGTAGCTGCTACTACACGTGTAGTAGCTACTACTACTACACGTGTAGTCTTCGTGTAGTCTTCTTGGTTAATCTTCTTGGTTCTTTCGGTGACTTTACCGACAGAACCAAGAACATGTGTGACCTGTTCTCACACACGTGTTGTGACCCCCCCCCCCCTTGCGTTTCAGATTTTCCTTCGGAAAAAAAGAATTCTGATCGTAACGCCGCTCTGACTACCACCCACCTCTCCTGGCCATCCATTCACTTCAACGTGTGTCCATCACGCGCAGATACGCACAGGTAAGATGGGGCTTATTTGTACAATTCACAATCGCCGGCACTTTTTGTGTATGGCTCCTGTTACCATCTTGTATGGCTCCTGTTACCATCTTGTATGGCTCCTGTTACCATCTTGTATGGCTATCGTTACCATCTTGTATGGCTACCGTTACCATCTTGTATGGCTTCTGTTACCATCTTGTATGGCTCCTGTTACCATCTTGTATGGCTTCTGTTACCATCTTGTATGGCTCCTGTTACCATCTTGTATGGCTCCTGTTACCATCTTGTATGGCTCCTGTTACCATCTTGTATGGCTTCTGTTACCATCTTGTATGGCTCCTGTTACCATCTTGTATGGCTCCTGTTACCATCTTGTATGGCTTCTGTTACCATATTGTATGGCTTCTGTTACCATCTTGTATGGCTCCTGTTACCATCTTGTATGGCTCCCGTTACCATCTTGTATGGCTTCTGTTACCATCTTGTATGGCTTCTCTTACCATCTTGTATGGCTTCTGTTACCATCTTGTATGGCTTTTGTTACCATCTTGTATGGCTCCTGTTACCATCTTGTATGGCTCCTGTTACCATCTTGTATGGCTCCTGTTACCATCTTGTATGGCTTCTTTACCATCTTGTATGGCTCCTGTTACCATCTTGTATGGCTTCTGTTACCATCTTGTATGGCTCCTGTTACCATCTTGTATGGCTCCTGTTACCATCTTGTATGGCTCTGTTACCATCTTGTATGGCTTCTTTACCATCTTGTATGGCTTCTGTTACCATCTTGTATGGCTCCTGTTACCATCTTGTATGGCTCCTGTTACCATCTTGTATGGCTCCTGTTACCATCTTGTATGGCTCCTGTTACCATCTTGTATGGCTTCTGTTACCATCTTGTATGGCTCCTGTTACCATCTTGTATGGCTTCTGTTACCATCTTGTATGGCTCCTGTTACCATCTTGTATGGCTTCTGTTACCATCTTGTATGGCTCCTGTTACCATCTTGTATGGCTCCTGTTACCATCTTGTATGGCTCCTGTTACCATCTTGTATGGCTTCTTTTACCATCTTGTATGGCTCCTGTTACCATCTTGTATGGCTTCTGTTACCATCTTGTATGGCTCCTGTTACCATCTTGTATGGCTCCTGTTACCATCTTGTATGGCTCCTGTTACCATCTTGTATGGCTTCTGTTACCATCTTGTATGGCTCCTGTTACCATCTTGTATGGCTCCTGTTACCATCTTGTATGGCTCCTGTTACCATCTTGTATGGCTCCTGTTACCATCTTGTATGGCTTCTGTTACCATCTTGTATGGCTCCTGTTACCATCTTGTATGGCTTCTGTTACCATCTTGTATGGCTCCTGTTACCATCTTGTATGGCTTCTGTTACCATCTTGTATGGCTTCTGTTACCATCTTGTATGGCTCCTGTTACCATCTTGTATGGCTCCTGTTACCATCTTGTATGGCTTCTGTTACCATCTTGTATGGCTTCTGTTACCATCTTGTATGGCTCCTGTTACCATCTTGTATGGCTTCTGTTACCATCTTGTATGGCTTCTGTTACCATCTTGTATGGCTCCTGTTACCATCTTGTATGGCTTCTGTTACCATCTTGTATGGCTCCTGTTACCATCTTGTATGGCTCCTGTTACCATCTTGTATGGCTTCTGTTACCATCTTGTATGGCTCCTGTTACCATCTTGTATGGCTTCTGTTACCATCTTGTATGGCTTCTGTTACCATCTTGTATGGCTCCTGTTACCATCTTGTATGGCTTCTGTTACCATCTTGTATGGCTCCTGTTACCATCTTGTATGGCTCCTGTTACCATCTTATATGGCTCCTGTTACCATCTTGTATGGCTACCGTTACCATCTTGTATGGCTCCTGTTACCATCTTGTATGGCTTCTGTTACCATCTTGTATGGCTCCTGTTACCATCTTGTATGGCTCCTGTTACCATCTTGTATGGCTTCTGTTACCATCTTATATGGCTCCTGTTACCATCTTGTATGGCTACCGTTACCATCTTGTATGGCTTCTGTTACCATCTTGTATGGCTTCTGTTACCATCTTGTATGGCTCTGTTACCATCTTGTATGGCTCCTGTTACCATCTTGTATGGCTCCTGTTACCATCTTGTATGGCTTCTTTTACCATCTTGTATGGCTTCTGTTACCATCTTGTATGGCTCCTGTTACCATCTTGTATGGCTCCTGTTACCATCTTGTATGGCTTCTTTTACCATCTTGTATGGCTTCTGTTACCATCTTGTATGGCTCTGTTACCATCTTGTATGGCTCCTGTTACCATCTTGTATGGCTCCTGTTACCATCTTGTATGGCTCCTGTTACCATCTTGTATGGCTCCTGTTACCATCTTGTATGGCTTCTGTTACCATCTTGTATGGCTTCTGTTACCATCTTGTATGGCTCCTGTTACCATCTTGTATGACTTCCGTTACCATCTTGTATGGCTTCTTTACCATCTTGTATGGCTTCTGTTACCATCTTGTATGGCTCCTGTTACCATCTTGTATGGCTTCTGTTACCATCTTGTATGGCTCCTGTTACCATCTTGTATGGCTCCTGTTACCATCTTGTATGGCACCTGTTACCATCTTGTATGGCTCCTGTTACCATCTTGTATGGCTTCTGTTACCATCTTGTATGGCTCCTGTTACCATCTTGTATGGCTTCTGTTACCATCTTGTATGGCTTCGTTACCATCTTGTATGGCTCCTGTTACCATCTTGTATGACTTCCGTTACCATCTTGTATGGCTTCTCTTACCATCTTGTATGGCTTCTGTTACCATCTTGTATGGCTCCTGTTACCATCTTGTATGGCTTCTGTTACCATCTTGTATGGCTCCTGTTACCATCTTGTATGGCTCCTGTTACCATCTTGTATGACTTCCGTTACCATCTTGTATGGCTTCTCTTACCATCTTGTATGGCTTCTGTTACCATCTTGTATGGCTCCTGTTACCATCTTGTATGGCTTCTGTTACCATCTTGTATGGCTCCTGTTACCATCTTGTATGGCACCTGTTACCATCTTGTATGGCTCCTGTTACCATCTTGTATGGCTTCTGTTACCATCTTGTATGGCTCCTGTTACCATCTTGTATGGCTTCTGTTACCATCTTGTATGGCTCCTGTTACCATCTTGTATGGCTTCTGTTACCATCTTGTATGGCTCCTGTTACCATCTTGTATGGCTCCTGTTACCATCTTGTATGGCACCTGTTACCATCTTGTATGGCTTCTGTTACCATCTTGTATGGCTCCTGTTACCATCTTGTATGGCTCTTGTTACCATCTTGTATGGCTTCTGTTACCATCTTGTATGGCTCCTGTTACCATCTTGTATGGCTCCTGTTACCATCATTAGCCATGTTTTACCATGTTGGACAAAGCCTTCCCAGCTTGNTATAACGCGTGTGACCATCTTGTATTTATAAAAAGACTTTTGTTTCCTAAATGTTTCTCTTTTGTTATCTCATATATAGTTTTTGTTTTGATGTTGAATTTTTCCCCCCACCATCCTGCTCGTCTGAGTAGCCTCGGCAAGGCAAGTGTTAAAAGGTAAAAAGGCTCCTTTACCCTCTTTTTACCTTACCACATACAATATCTACCCTACCTTTACCCTTGAGCAGGTAAGGTAAAAGCTAAAAAGGCTCCTTTACCCTCTTTTATTACTCCTATTACCATCAGGTATTGCTAGGGATACTACCATGAAAGGTTTATGGTAAATCTAGTAGAGCGCTTGTTAGAATCTTCGATGATTCCAATTTTCACCTTGTTGTTGTTGTTGTCGTTTTGTTGTTGTTGTTTCCATCTTGAATCAATTTTTACCAACTTCCATGGGTATCGATGCAAACTTGTATGGCTACTGTTACCATATTCTATCATAACTATTAAAATTTGTAAACATTTTTTTTATATGTTGTTTGGCTTGGGTTAATTGTCCAAGCTCAACTGACGTTGGTGTATGACCACGGTCCCTACGTGATGGCTTCGGGGCCCTTCCTGGATGGATTCTGTTACTATCATTTATAGCTGTTTTTAATAAAGTTTTAAAAATATTACTATTATGTAGGCCACGGACGCCTACGGAGCTTCCTCAACAAGGCACCGATTTACCGGGTAATACTTGAGCTACCTTTACCCTACCGGGTAATTCTTTCGAGCTACCTTTACTGTACCCTTTACCTTACCCCTATGTCGACACCTTTACCCTTTTGGAAGGGTAAATTATTACTTTGCCGAGGCCTACGTCTGAGTATGGAGACACTTTGAGTTTGTGGAATGACGCGCTGCTTCCAATCGGATGGAAAATTATTGATTTGGCCACGCGTGCACCAAAACCAGTGGAATATTCCTCTCCACCGACTTATCGATCAGGCCCTTGTGCTCATGCTACCACACCTGACACGTCCACATAACCACAGTGCACAGCTTGCGATTCGATACATTCTTAGCGATTTGAGGGTCGCAGTTCAATATCCAAGTACAGTGATTAATGGGACCGGAACCCCTCGCGATAGGTGAAAATCCGCGAAGTAGGATTGGCCCCCTAGGAATTTCCGTATATGTGTGTGGGTACCAGAATGTTTAAAATATGTATATTTATACTTATATATATATTTACTTAAATCTATTTAATTATAAAACTTAATATTATACATTCACTCTCTCTCTCATACGATACGTATTATGGTGTTCTACACTCACCAATGACAGTAGTATCTTGAGACTTGACTCCAGTAATGACGACGATGACAATGACGATGACAATGATGACGATGACAGACCTGTGCAGTTCGATGAACGTGATGATGAATGATGATGATGGTGTTACTGCACAGTATAATGAGGCCTTTAAATCAGTTCGAAAAATCCGCGATGCACTGAGGCCGCGAAACTTGAACCGCGAAGGGGCGAGGGATTACTGTGTATATATATATTTTATCATGTCCACCCACCACCACCTGACCAAACCTCGCTCTCCTCCTCCCAGGCTCCCTGGCTGCTCGTCCACTCCAGTCATGCCCGCCCCATGTCGGCGCCGGTGACCTGCCCCTCGCCGCCCAATACCCGTCACCGCCACACGCACGGCGCGAGCCTGGCACCACGATCTGACAATCCGGCAGCGGAAGCCGCCATGTCCCAGGCGGGCGGCACGGCCGCCTTGAGCTCCAGCGGAGCGATGTATCACGTCGTTCCTGGCGGCGCCGGGCCCACAACCGTTCCCGCCCTCGGCAAGCGACGCCCGCCGTCCCGGCAGCCTCGCGTGTGCGTGGCGCTGGCGGTAGGGGCGGTGGCGCTGGTGGCGGTGGCGGTGGCGACGTGGGTGATGTACGCGGCGTCGGTGCGTGCCGCCGGGGAGCGCGCCGTGGGGCGGCTCGTGCTGTCCACGGGGGCCTGGCGCTGCGCGGCGCCGGCGCCGGCACCGGTACCGGCGACTCGAAGCCGGTGTTGAGGGTCGCTTCGGGAGGCAGCGGGCGCGGGTGACGCTGGGCACGCTGGGCTCGGGCTGCGTGCACGGCAGCAAGCGCCACTCCCTCGACGACGACGCCGCCGCCGCCGACGACGCCGACGGTGGCGGCGAGGTCAAAGGCGACGACGGCAGTTACAGCTACGACGACAACTGGCCGGTGGACGACGGCGAGTGCGTCCACGGCGAGAGCGCCGACGCCAAGGTCCTGGTGAAGAAGATGACGTCGGCGCCGCCGCCGCGCGGCCTCCGCCGCCGCCGCCGCCCCCGGCAACGCCGGCGAGGCCCCCAGGCCGCCGGCGGAGTGCTACAGCGTGACGTGGACGGCCTCGCGTCCCGGCGTGGCTCTGGAGGACTGCGTGGTGCTGGCGACGCGCTCTGGTACGGCGGCGCCCAGATGAGGGTGCAGCGCTGGCCGCTGGAGTTCGGCAACGCCGGGCGCGAGCCGGTGGCCTACGTGCCCGAGGACATCTACTCCTTCCGCGATCGCTTCGGGGCCGTCATGGAGCGCTACTGGCTCTCGTCTCGCGGCACCTACATCTTCGTGGCGGACGACGTCCCCCTCTACGTGAGCTGGTCCACGGTCGGCGGCGGCGCTAGCGGCGGCGAAGAGAAGCGCTGTGCCTGCGGGCGCGGTACGGCCCCGACGGTCCGTACTGCGCGCCGAGCAACGCCTCGCGCGCGTTCCTCTCCTACGAGGTGTGCGTGGCCGGCGACGCGCGGGCGGCCCACGCGCTGGCGTCGTCGCGCCACCTGGGGTCTCCGTCGGCGCCGCCGGACGAGCGGATGGTGCGCTGCCCCGTGTGGTCCACCTGGGCGCTGCACAAGCGCCGGCTCAGCCAGGCCAAGGTGGTGGCGCTCGCCGAGGCGGTGGTCCGACACGGATTCAACCACAGCCACCTGCAGGTGGACGACGGCTACGAGGCGGCGGAGCGCTACGGCGACTACGGCTTCGACGGCCGCTCGTTCCCGGACCCGGCCGCGATGGTGCGGGACCTCCGTTCGCGTCTCGGCTTCCGCTCACCCTCTGGGTGCACCCGTTCGTCAGCTACGACGCCGAAGCCTTCCGCGCCGGCGTCGCGAAGGGGCTGTTCGTTCGGACGACGGCGTCCAACGCCGTCGACGCCGGCAGCCTGACGCCGGCGCTGGTGCGGTGGTGGCGCGGCGTCGCCGCCGTCCTCGACGTCACCAACCCGGCGGCGGTCGACGCGTTCGTGAACCGCACGCTGCGCTCGCGCCTCGCCGCCCCTGGGCTTCGACTCCTTCAAGTTTGACGGCGGCGAGGTGAGTTACCTCCCGCGCGGCTGCGCCCGCACGCACGCCGGCCTCGCCAACCCGGCGTGGTTCTCGGCACGCTACGCCATGCTGGCGCGCCACTTCGGCCCGCTGGCCGAGGTGCGCGTGGCGTTCCGCACGCACGGCCTCGCCGCGTTCGTGCGCATGGCCGACCGGGACTCGGTGTGGGGCACGAGCTGGGGCTGCGCTCGCTCATCCCACGGCGCTCACGTTCGGGCTGCTGGGGTATCCCTACGTGCTGCCGGACATGATCGGGGGCAACGCCTACGGAGCCGGCGGCGCGGCGCCCTCTTTCCGCGCCGGCGTGAAAGAGGCGGGATCGGCGGAGCCGGGAGAGGAGGCGGACGGAGGCATCGTGAACCGGACCGGGAGCTGTACATCCGCTGGCTGGAGCTCAGCGCCTTCATGCCGGCAATGCAGTTCTCGGTGCCCCGTGGCTCTACGACGAGGAGGTGGTCGCGATCGCGCGCAAGTTCACGGCGCTGCGGGAGCAGGTGGTGGCGCCCGTCGTGATGGCGGTGGCACGGGCGGCGGTGCAAGCCGGAGGTACCGCGCCGCCGCCGCCTCTTCCTCCAATAACAGCAATGACGTCGGTGGCAGGGGTACCACCTCGTCGTCAAATCGTCGCCAACGTCGTTTTCCCCGCCGACGCCGATGATCGTCCGCCCCGTGTGGTGGGCGGCTCCGCGTGACCGCACGGCCCTCCGTCTCGACTCGGAGTTCCTGCTGGGCGACGCGATGCTGGTGGCGCCCGTGCTGGAAGCCGGCGCCCGCGCCAGGGACGTCTACCTCCCCGCCGGGACCTGGTGCGCCCGCATGGGCGGAGGCGGCGTCGCGAGCGGCGGCGGGAGGTGCCATCCCGGACAGAAGTGGCTCCGCAATTTCGAGGTGGCGCTGGATGAGGTGGCCTACTTTGTCAGGAAGTCGTAGAGCCCACGGAAGGTTTTGTCGGAGTTTGTTTCAGAAATTTTTATTTTATTTTAATTTCAACGAATGGGAAATGAACTCGAGTGTCGGTTGGCATGGTTATCGCACTGCACTGTGAAGTTGGCGACCTGCAGTCTGGGCGCATGACGACTAATGCAATTTTACAAGTTGCGTAGCAAACAGGGATGTCCCGACTCCTCGCCCGCAAAGCCTCGCTCTCTCTCCCTTGGAACTGCAGACGGCAACACGGCAAGCTGCTGTCACGCTCGCGCCGATTGGCTGATGCTGTGGGATGACGTATCCCTCTCAACCACTGCCGCAGTGTTGCAATCCCACTGGGACGTGCAAAGAACACGTTTTGACGTACGCCGTTTGGGATGTTACGTACTTTGATGTGCTTAGGCCTCCCTGAGTTCCATTGGCAGCCACAAGTAACGTCAGTGGGTGACTGATATCTGAACGAATCATCCGCCACTCTCACGGACCCGCACTGCTAGGCGTGGTGTAATATGTCAGACAACTCCTTTTACCCACAAGGAGCGGGCAGGCCGTCATCCAGCAAAGGGCTTGGCAAGGGGCTGGAGATGATCATCGCGTTACGATCTGTCGTTTGGTTTCTGAATTTACGACTGGAATTTAGCAAGTTATTTGAGTGGCTTGACAATCGACAGGCATTTCGAAATGTCCTCGTTAATTGTTTGTGTTGCCTTATTACTTCTATATGTTCTGTAACTTAAATGAGATACTTGAAAAATAACCAAGAAAGATGTTTCTCAAGGATATGGTAAATTAGTAATCGAGCTTAAACAGATTGTGAATATAACGGATTCTGATTTCTATTTCTCTTTACATTAATTTGATTAAAACTTACATGTCATTCAATACTCGCAAGGAGTTGTGATATGACCTGGAAAACATCTTTGGTTCTTTCGGTAAAGTCACGTAGAAGGAAATAAAAATAATAAAAATGAAACATAATAAATACAATTCTCACGACGTTTCGGCCACAACGCAAGCAGAACAGACCTGTTCTTCACTTTAGGACGGCTGCTGGCGTTGTGACCGAAACGTCGTGAGAATTGTATTTTATAATTTTTATTATTTATTACTTCCCTTCTACGTGACTTTACCGAAAGAACCAAGAAGATGAATCCCTGCAGTCACGAAAGCTTTAAATCGAAATCTGGAAAAATTATGAAGCACTTCACTGATTATAATGGATTACGATGTTGAGCTTACTCCTATGGGTTTGTATAATCCATTTTCTCACGAGAAATTGTGATCAGAATAAAACTTAGAACTACCTGTAATAAGCTATGCAGTGTTTATCATGGACTAGAATTACGCAGACCGTTGTAATGTATTGATATTACTTTTCCAGGTTTATGTAATCAATTACTCACTTAACTGTGAGATGAATAGCACAGATAAGCTGCACAGCACACGATAATACAACATGCCTTATGTGTTAGTAATGACACTGTTATATTTGATGCCTTTATATTTTTGTATGGATGTGAACGCTGCATCAACACCGATTTAAACGGGCAATTTCAGATCGGTAAAAAAAAAATCTGAATCTGTTCGACAAACTTCCAATCTCGAGGAAATGTGACACAGTTGTATGTACGAAAAGAGACGTGGTAAAATTCCAAATTGGAAGCAGTTGGTCAAACGGCTTAAGCGTTATGGATCCTTGAAGGTTTGACCTTTTTCGGTTTCCGAGGGCTCAAATTCAAAGTGACAAGCCATCGTTCTCTCATGCAAAGCCCTTTTTCAACCGTGTAAAACAAAAAAGCGCAGAAAATATTTCCATAAAAATTATTCTTTGGTTCTTTCGGTAAAGTCACGTATAAATATAAATAATAAATTAAATTAAATACTAGCATACGACGTTTCGATTGCAACACAAGCAATCATCAGGTATAAATTTATTTAATCATCAGGTATAAATAAAAAAATTTTAATTTAATTTATACCTGATGATTGCTTGTGTTGCAATCGAAACGTGTATGCTAGTATTTAATTTATTATTTTATATTTATACCTGACTTTACCGAAAGAACCAAAGAATAATCCTGCAGTCACGAAAGCTCCAAATTAAATTTCCATAAAAAGTTAATGAATATTCTACGTGGTTACAAGTTCGTAAATGTTGTTGGAAAGCTTTCCAATGATGTCTTAGTTTTCTCTCTTGCTCAAACAAAAGGGAGTGGTGGCTTGTAACGTTACTGTACATCAAACCTGGCATCAAGTGCAGTAAATAATTTGTCATGAATCGAAATGCAGTTGCACTTGAACCCAAGTCTGTTGCACGGAATGTTGTTCGCAAATGATGAAATGATGGTGACTAATACTTTCACCGGGATATATTGGCTCCGCTTCGTACATTGTGTACAGACGGGGATGGAGACTGTTGAAAATCGGTCAAAGATATCCTGACGTTCCCACGAATGAATATTTACAAGTTTGTATCGGTCCATGAAATATCTGTAGAACGTAGCCATGGCGTAATGGGTGAGCACACTCGTTCTTGCAATCCAGATGTTTCTGGTTCAGTCTCCCACAGTTAAAAGGCAAGTTTAACCCCCCCCACCACCGTGTAAATGGGTACCCAGTTAATCCACTGTTCTTCATTGCAAGGCCCACAGGGGCGACTGGCGGCCCTGTTGGCCTTTAATGCGAACATCGATGTGTGACACCCAACAACAACACAACACGTGACACACCCCCCCCGCACCTCACACCGATGATGTCGTATCGGTGGAAGTGGGCCCTCTCTGGAAGTTGGTGAAGAACACTGGCACTCAACACGAGTTGTGATTTTACAAAATGCAAACCACCTGTGGCTTTTGCGCGTCTTTTCTTGGGTTGTTCGGCACGATGTCTGACGTTTCACTCCATGTGCTGCGACCTTGTTCGCACAAATGCCTTAATTTTTGTTCGCACTTGTAACTCGATTTAACGCTTTCGTGACTGCAGGATTCATCTTCTTGGTTCTTTCGGTAAAGTCACGTAGAAGGGAAATGATAAAAGAATAAAAATAAAACATAATAAAATAATTCTCACGACGTTTCGCCACAACGCAAGCAGCCGTCTTCAGGTGAAGACCTCAGGTTGACCTGTTCTTCACCTGAGGACGGCTGTTTGCGTTGTGGCCGAAACGTCGTGAGAATTATTTATTATTTTATTATTTCCCTTTTACCGAAAGAACCAAGAAGATGAACCCTTATGCAAAAACAATTTCAGGTGACACGTGTTTGTTCAATATTGTCGAAGAAAAGACATTACTCCTTTTGCACGGATTCTCTTGAAGTGTTTGAATGTTGCGTATTAGACAAACGTGGACACTCACTCGTCGTGGTGGTGAGATGCCGTGAACTGCAGAGGGTAAGAAGGCCGAGGTGTGATTCATTTCCTTTCAAGGAACATCAGACGAACAAGTGCAGTCGGCTGTCGGTGATGTTGGGGTTAAGGAGGCGAGGGGAGGCCTGGATGAAACAAAAAACAGACGAGGCATAACACGTGGAATGTGGCGTGTTTTTATGGTTTGTTAATCGGTTTATTTAGTGAGTGAGCGAGCACCAAATAGTTATTAAACGAGCGTGGGTGCAAAGATATGTTTTTCCCCAAACCCCCCCCCCNGTGTACAATCATCCGACAGATAATCGGGATTTAACTGTCGACGCTTAAAAAATAACAAGAGATTACATCGTGTAAATTGCTGTCACACGGCACGCGTTAAAACAATCGCCACCCTTTGTGAAACCCCAAAAAATAATAAATCCTGCCTGCGTCAATGACCTTTAACATTTCTACATTTTGACTTAAATTTCGTGACTGCAGGAATTCATATTCTTGGTTCTTTCGGTAAAGTCAAGTAGATAGAAAATACAAATAAAAAAAAAAGCAAAAAACCAACGATGTTGCGATCGAAACGTCGTGGGTTTTTGGCTTTTATTTTAAATTTATTTTTAATTTATTTTAATTTTCTATCTACGTGACTTTACTGAAAAACCAAGAATATACATTTCTCAATCTTGATTCAAAGCTTTCGTGACTGCAAGAATCCATACTCTTTGGTTATTTCGGTAAAGTCGCGTAGGTAGAAAAATAAAATAAATCAAGACGTTTGGCCTGCTGCTGATGCTTTCCCACCTGAGGACGACCGCTTGTGTTGCGCCCGAAACGTCGTCATTTATTTTATTTTTCTACCTACGTGACTTTAACCGAAAGAACCAAAGAGCATATATTTCTCAATTTCCTCTTAACCACCGCGGCGTAAAAGTTCGATCACCGATTCCGTCGCTCAGTCTTGAGCTGGACAGGTGGCTCTGCATTCCGGCACCGAGCGAAAATGTTTTTTTCAAATGAAGCGAAATACCAAATTTGAGGTGCTACTATCTTTTGGTGCAGTTATTGGTGACTCAACTGGGGCCTTTCGATTTAAAGCTTTCGTGACTGTAGCAGGGATTCATCTTCTTGGTTCTTTCGGTAAAGTCACGTAGAAGGGAAATAATAAAATAATGAAAATGAACCATAATACATTTTTATTTAAATTTCGATTTAAAACTTTCGTGACTGCAGGGATTCATCTTCTTGGTTCTTTCGGTAAAGTCACGTAGAAGGGAAATAATAAAATAATGAAAATGAACCATAATACATTTTTATTTAAATTTCGATTTAAAGCTTTCGTGACTGCAGGGATTCATCTTCTTGGTTCTTTCGGTAAAGTCACGTAGAAGGGAAATAATAAAATAATGAAAATGACCATAATACATTTTTATTTAAATTTCGATTTAAAGCTTTCGTGACTGCAGGGATTCATCTTCTTGGTTCTTTCGGTAAAGTCACGTAGAAGGGAAATAATAAAATAATGAAAATGAACCATAATACATTTTTATTTAAATTTCGATTTAAAACTTTCGTGACTGCAGGGATTCATCTTCTTGGTTCTTTCGGTAAAGTCACGTAGAAGGGAAATAATAAAATAATGAAAATGAACCATAATACATTTTTATTTAAATTTCGATTTAAAGCTTTCGTGACTGCAGGGATTCATCTTCTTGGTTTTTTCGGTAAAGTTGACTTTACCGAAAGAACCAGAAGATCAACTGTGGGACCATTTGACTCCTGCGCACTGCAGAACCCGGGTCTAATTCCGGGTGGCTGAAACGCAGGTTCACAGCGGAGCCAGTTCAGCTCTCGCTCCGACCTCTGAGCCACTTTTCCACCTCCGTATATTTCTCTGATGGCGCAGTGTTTAATGGCAAAGGTGGCGACTACTTTGTTTAACGCGTAGGCGTTTGCGACCAATGTTATCTATCGTGGAGGGTTTCATTTGGGTTTAAATCGCGTCGATATAAAGGTGTCGTTAAACTCGCGGGTTTATATCGCGTTTATATTTACGCGATATAAACCCCCCCCCAAAACATCTCTTGCGAATACTTTGTGTCTGTGCAGCACTGTCAATAACACGGTCCTTGTATTTTTACGCGACCTATTTCAACGCCATTTACTTTTCTATGAAAGTCTCGCCGAGGCTGACATGCCCGTTGTTTAACGAGGGCCACGTTTTCCGTGCTGTCTGGCCCAAAATCCTTTGCACGTGGGAGGAACCTGGAGCAGAGGTCGCAAACGGGTTTTAATTTCTTACCCGTACCCGGCCGCACCAGTGTCGCAACGGGTACCCGTACCCGTACCCGTCCCTACCCGTACCCTACGGGTAGGCAGGTATCGGTACCTGATTGCGACCTCTGGGATGAAGCCATGTTGCAGGCGCGGGTGGTTGATTCTAGGAACTTGAATTGTGAGAAGAGACAAGACGTTGGGAAATGAGTGACAAACGGTGACTCACCAGTGACTCACGGCCTACCCGTACCCGTACCCGGCCGCACCAGGGTCGCAAACGGCTACCCGTACCCGTACCCGGCCGGGTACGGGTAGCCGGGTATCGGTAGGGTACGAGTATCGGTTACCGGTTACGACCTCTGACCTGGAGCAGCCAGAGGAAAGTCACCACACATCCAAGTTTGGAGAGAAACTCCCAACAGCGTTCACGCGGGACAGGTTCACGCGGGACAGGTTCACGCGGGCAGGTTCACGCGGACAGGTTCAGAGCCCAATTGCGTGACTATCATTATGGGATACCTGCCGCGGGGTTTACACACGTTTTACAAACTCGTTGCCTTCAGATTTACCGGTTTCAGTGATGTGATGAATGTGACAATTGCACTTGGTTATTTTACCGTCTTGATTAAAGCTTTCTTGACTGCAGGAAATCATACTCTTTTTGGTTCTTTCGGTAAAGTCACGTGGGTAGAAATATAAAATAAATCACGACGTTTCGGGCGCAACACCAGCGTCCGTCATCAAGGTGGGAAAACCTTGGCCTGCTGCTGATGCTGCACACTGATTTCAAGGTCTGAGATGCGAGTATAAATGCGATCGGTATTACCTTGTTATCGCGGGGAGGGATTTCACACTTCTGTCAGAACGTTTAACAGACTGCGAGACGAGAAAGCGAACCTGATCGAGTCTCTAATCTTTCTCGAGAGATGCCGCGATAACAAGGTAATACCGATTGCATTTACACTCGCATCTCAAGCCTTAAATTTCGATTTAAAGCTTTCGTGACTGCAGGGATTCATCTTCTTGGTTCTTTCGGTAAAGTCACGTAGATGAAAATAATAAAAATCAAACAATGAAATACAATTCTCACGACGTTTCGGCCACAACGCAAGCAGCCGTCCTCAGGTGAAGAACAGGTCTGTCGGAAAGACATTCGTTCATTCAGACGCTGTCTTTCCGACAGCCCTGTTCTTTACCTGAGGACGGCTGCTTGCGTTGTGGCCGAAACGTCGTGAGAATTATTTTATTATGTTTTTTTTTTATTATTTCCATTCTACGTGACTTTACAGAAAGAACCAAGAAGATGAATCTCAAACCTTTTTAAAACAGTCTGCATCAACAGCAGGCCAAGCTTTGCCACCTTGATGACGAACGCTTGTGTTGCGCTCGAAACGTCGTGATTTATTTGATTTGATTTTTTATACCTACGTCACTTTGCCGAAAGAACCAAGGAGTATTGATTTTAGATTTGAAGCTTTCGTGACTGCAAGGATTCATATTCTCAGGGTTTTTTCGGTAAAGTCACGTAGGTAAAAAAATAAAATTAATAAAAATAAAATAAAAATCACGACGTTTCGGATGCAACACAAGCTTCGTCTTCAGGCGGAACCGTCACAGCACGATAGCTGTATCAAGTAAGAGCTTTTTATTCTTATTTTATTAATTTAAAAAAAAATACCCACGTGACTTTACCGAAAAAACCTAAAAATAGTATTGATTTTACTGGGTTTTTTTTTTTTTTACAAAAATGCGTCTTTTGGTTTAGTGTTGGATTTTAGATTACGTTTGGAGACACTGCTTTGCAATGGCAATGTAAATTACTGCTGCTTGAACACAAGTTACATTATTGTACTGGTATTGAAAATAAAAAATAAAAACTGGACTTTTCCTAAGTATTCTTGCAAGAGCGAGACATCCCGAATGCAGTTTTTGTTGTATGCTGTGTGTGTGTGGGGCATGATCGTATGATTGTGTTTGCTCTCACAATGATGCTAGTGATTATTGTGGGTTGCATAATTATATACGCTACCTTGTATACATTCCTGGTGTAGCGTCCCAATGTGGACATTCAACGTTCCATACGCAAAACGTGTTCAAAACAAGTTCACGAAATCCATATTGTGTATCAAGGCCGTAATTATAATATATATAAAATGTCCCCCCCCCAATATATTGCTATAAAATAGATGTATGTTTAAATGATTGTGGTTATGGTTGTACCTTATTAATCCCGAATCTGCCATTACATACAATGAAACAAGAAAAGGTAAAAAGTAAAAACACAGCAATGTAATACAATACACTAGTAGAAATTATTGTAAAACATAAAATAAAAGTCCATCCGACATGTTAGTGAATTTTTAAAAATATTTTAGGCAGGAAATGGCTGGAAATTCGTTCAAAATTTTCGGATTCCTCGCCTCGCGAGACAAAGATGAACTTTACTGCTCACCCCCATGACACAATTATCCCAGGAGTTGGTTGACTGCACAGCATCCTACCTCCAGCAGGGGCGAGGCAACCGCAAGGATTCGCTTCTGTTCATGCCCCCAAGCAGAGGTCGCAACCAGGTACCCGATACCCGTACCCTACCCGATACCCGGCTACTCGTACCCGGCCGGGTACGGGTACCCGTTTGCGACCCTGGTGCGGCCGGGTACGGGTACGGGTAAGCCGTGAGTCACTGGTGAGTCACCGTTTGTCACTCATTTCCCAACGTCTTGTCTCTTCTCACAATTCAAGTTCCTAGAATCAACCCACCCGCGCCTGCAACATGGCTTCATCCCAGAGGTCGCAACCGGGTACCCGATACCNCGGGTAGGGTACGGGTACGGCCGGGTACGGGTACGGGTACCCGTTTGCGACCCTAGTGCGGCCGGGTACGGGTAAGGAATCAAAACCCGTTTGCGACGTCTGCCCCCAAGGGTAACTTGATTTGTCGAGCCCGATGCGTGATATTGGTACGTAGTGAAGCTTCACGACAACATCACAGCAACACTGTAGCTCAACATTACGTATTCTATATTAATATTCTAAAAATGCCACTTAATATAAAGACGGAGATATGTTTATATCGATTGTATAACTCTTCACATTGAACATTTGCTTATAAGTCTACTATAAAGGTATACAGTTTTTACAACACAATTCTCCATGCGAATAGAATCGGAACTATTTAAACCTATTGCCGGATTTAGTTTCGAAACGGTAACCATTGATGCGCGTGTACCAAATGAAGCATTTCAAATCGTTGTGTTTTACATGAAGGTTAAACTCGCCCGAGGTTAATATTAATTAGCAAATTTCGATTTAAAGCTTTCGTGACTGCAGGGATTCATCTTCTTGGTTCTTTCGGTAAAGTCACGTAGAAGGGAAATAATAAAATAATAAAAATAAAACATAATAAAATAATTCTCACGACCTTTCGGCCACAACGCAAGCAGCCGTCCTCAGGTGGAGACAGGTCTGTCGGGGACGGCTGCTTGCGTTGTGGCCGAAACGTCGTGAGAATTCTTTTATATGTTTAGTTTTTATTATTTTGTTATTTCCATTCTACGTGACTTTACCGAAAGAACCAAGAAGATATAATTAACAAATTATTAAAGTTCCACGTGCCCGAGTCACGTGTCACCTCCTATACCTGTGACGTCACTGACTCCGCCCACCCCTCCCCTCAACTGCGCATTTGTGCACGACAGAAAGCTCGCGGTCACGTGACGCACTTCAACCAATCCGGGAGCGTGCTACATGTTTGGGAGGGGCTAATCGAGTAATTGACTATCGGTTTCTTTAAAATATTTAAATATGTTTCGTACAATTCTTTATATATTAAAAAGCAAATCAAATGTTTTGTTAGTGGATGTGTTGATTTTTGTATTTGACTGATCCCATGGCGTTGAGGTAGGCCCGCGTGACTTAAGAGGGAACGGGCCGGCCTCAACAAAGCAGCTTTGCGCAGTGGCAGTATCGTAGCCAATGAGGTTTATCCGAGGCGCGATTATTGCTAATTGAAAACTTTTCCCAATACCCCGCCACGCTGACTTGAAACACAGTCGGCGTCGGCAATTTTTGCAAGCTCTTTCGGGAGCTTTGGGTTGTTTAATGAAGTGTAGAATTTGCTTGAGGTTTTAAGTTAGCGGAACCTGCCGTGTTTGTAATTATTGTAATAAGTTTGCACCGGACTGCCCAGCCAGAGGTCGCAGACCCAATCTCTCAAACTGCTTTGCACCAATAAAAACACGTTCCTTCGGAGTGGGCAGGTAGGGACTTGGTTGGACAGCGCATTCGTGCACGACAGACAAATAATCCTGGTGGGCAGTGTGGAATCTGTTGTTCCTACCTGTATTAACTCGTCAGCCCATGGCTGCATCCCGGCACGATAGTTACGTAGTTCTCTGTCCCACGTGTTTATTCCATATTTTATTCCATGAAAACAGCAAAGTTCAATATCTGTAAGCTATGCCCCTTTCTCCTTATACCCTGCCCTTCGTAATAAACAATGATCAGGCCCAGTTGTTTCTGCTTCTTCCACCCCCGCGCCTTTCCTTTTAGGCCCCGCCCATTCTCATTAGGCCCGCCCATTGGTGTCTAGCCCCGCCCCTCCCCTGGCACACGGGGTGGGGGTGTGAGAAGGGGGGCAGTGCGCGCGTGTCGCAGTAGGACCAGAATGCCTCTTAGAGCAGCCAGATAACAACAGATTGATTATCCCGTTGTCACCAATAAGGTGACGCTATTTTAATTATTGGAAATTACCACAAGATTTTAAGCAATAGAAACAGTGTCACTGACTTCTTGCATTTGTTATTCCACTTACCACCAAAATATAAGGGAACAGCCGATTTCTGAATAATTAAAACGTAAATATTATTTAGCTTTTCAACCAATAAAATTCACGGTATCACAAAGCCTCGCATAAATGATCGAACTCTTAACTTTATTTGCACTTTAACAGGACACCACTTCGAAGTCACGTGTTGTATACCGATGACGTCCCCAAGCGCCAGCCATCACCTCCCGTCCAGCGGCACACGCGGGAAGAGGCACGGACAATGTTAACATATCTCCTCATCCAATTAATCGAGTAATTGACTATCCGTTTCATCAAATTATTAAATAGATTTCGTAAAATCATGATTGCGTTATAAAGAACATCAAATGTATTTTAGTGGATGTGTTTATTTACTATTTGAATGGTCCCATAGCGTTGAGGTAGGGCCGCGTGACTTAAGAGGGAACGGGCCGGCCTCAACAAACCAGCCTTGCGCAGTGGCAGTATCGTAGCCAATGAGGTTGATCCGAGGCGCGATTATTGCTAATTGAAAACTTTTCCCAATACCCCGCCACGCTGACTTGAAACACAGTCGGCGTCGGCAATTTTTGCAAGCTCTTTCGGGAGCTTTGGGTTGTTTAATGAAGTGTAGAATTTGCTTGAGGTTTTAAGGTAGTTATTGGTAAACACGTTCTTCGGAGTGGGCAGGTAGAAACTTGGTTAGACAGCGCGTTTGTGCACGACAGACAAATAATCCCTGGTGGGCAGTGTGGAACCTGTTGTTCCGACCTGGATAATGTGTGTATCTGTCGTGTCTTGTGAAGTGTGTAGGTTAAACGTTGAGTTTTATAAGGGCACCGCGGGGTGACCAGCCCCTCCCCACAAAGCCCTCCCACCCCCACCCAGCCCACCCTCCCACCCAGCCCTCCCCACACTCCCACCCAGCCCCTCCCACCTTCCCCACCCAGCCCCACCCAGCCCACCCCCCCACCCCCACCCACCCTCCCCACCCTCCCNTCTCCACCCAGCCCCATAATCCCTGGTGGGCAGTGTGGAACCTGTTGTTCTTACCTGTATAATGTTGCACTGGACTGCCAAGCCAGAGGTCGCAGACCGAATCTCTCAAACTGCTTTGCACCCAATAAAGTTAACTAGTCAGCCCATGGCTGCATCGCCGGCACTCTAGTTATGCTGTTCTCTTTCCATGAAATCAACAGCCAAGTTCAATTGCCGCAAGCTATGCTCCTTTCTCCTTATACCCTGCCCCTTCGTAATAAACAATGATCAGGCCCAGTTGTTTCTGCTTCTTCCACCCCCGCGCCTTTCCTTTTTAGGCCCCGCCCATTCTCATTTAGGCCCCGCCCATTGGTGCCTAGCCCCGCCCCTCCCCTGGCACACGGGGTGGGGGTTGTGAGAAGGGGGCAGTGCGCGCGTGTCGCAGTAGGACCAGAATGCCTCTTAGAGCAGCCAGATAACAACAGATTGATTATCCCGTTGTCCACCAATAAGGTGACGGTATTTCTTATTATTGGAAATTTACCACAAGATTTTAAGCAATAGAAACAGTGTCACTGACTTCTTGCATTTGTTATTCCACTTACCACCAAAAATATAAGGGAACAGCCGATTTCTGAATAATTAAAACGTAAATATTATTTAGCTTTTCAACCAATAAATTGCACGGTATCACAAAGCCTCGCATAAATGATCGAACTTTTGACTTATTTGCACTTTAACAGGACACCACTTCGAAGTCACGTGTTGTATACCGATGACGTCCCCAAGCGCCAGCCATCACCTCCCGTCCACCGGCACACGCGGGAAGAGGCACGGACAATGTTAACATATCTCCTCATCCAATTAATCGAGTAATTGACTATCCGTTTCATTAAATTATTTAAATAGATTTCGTAAAATCATGATTGCGTTATAAAAGAACATCAAATGTATTTTAGTGGATGTGTTTATTTTACTATTTGAATGATCCCATGGCGTTGAGGTAGGGCCGCGTGACTTAAGAGGGAACGGGCCGGCCTCAACAAACCAGCTTTGCGCAGTGGCAGTATCGTAGCCAATGAGGTTTATCCGAGGCGCGATTATTGCTAATTGAAAACTTTTCCCAATACCCCGCCACGCTGACTTGAAACACAGTCGGCGTCGGCAATTTTTGCAAGCTCTTTCGGGAGCTTTGGGTTGTTTAATGAAGTGTAGAATTTGCTTGAGGTTTAAGGTAGTTATTGGTAAACACGTTTCTTCGGAGTGGGCAGGTAGAAACTTGGTTAGACAGCGCGTTCGTGCACGACAGACAAATAATCCCTGGTGGGCAGTGTGGAACCTGTTGTTCCGACCTGGATAATGTAGTGTATCGTGTCGTGTCTTGTGAAGTGTGTAGGTTAAACGTTGAGTTTTATAAGGGCACCGCGAGGTGACCAGCCCCTCCCCACAAGCCCTCCCACCCCCACCCAGCCCCACCCTCCCCACCCAGCCCTCCCACACTCCCACCCAGCCCTCCCCACCTTCCCACCCAGCCCCTCCCCACCCTCGCCTCCCCACCCAGCCCCACCCAGCCCCCCCCACCTTCCCCACCCAGCCCCTCCCCACCCTCCCCTCTCCACCCAGCCCCACCCTCTCACCCCCACCCTCCCCTCCCATATGCACGGTGGGCAGTGTGGAACCTGTTGTTCTTACCTGTATAATGTTGCACTGGACTGCCAAGCCAGAGGTCGCAGACCGAATCTCTCAAACTGCTTTGCACCCAATAAAGTTAACTAGTCAGCCCATGGCTGCATCGCCGGCACTCTAGTTATGCTGTTCTCTTTCCATGAAATCAACAGCCAAGTTCAATTGCCGCAAGCTATGCTCCTTTCTCCTTATACCCTGCCCCTTCGTAATAAACAATGATCAGGCCCAGTTGTTTCTGCTTCTTCCACCCCCGCGCCTTTCCTTTTTAGGCCCCGCCATTCTCATTTAGGCCCCGCCCATTGGTGCCTAGCCCCGCCCCTCCCCCTGGCACACGGGGTGGGGGTTGTGAGAAGGGGGGCAGTGCGCGCGTGTCGCAGTAGGACCAGAATGCCTCTTAGAGCAGCCAGATAACAACAGATTGATTATCCCGTTGTCCACCAATAAGGTGACGGTATTTCTTATTATTGGAAATTTACCACAAGATTTTAAGCAATAGAAACAGTGTCACTGACTTCTTGCATTTGTTATTCCACTTACCACCAAAAATATAAGGGAACAGCCGATTTCTGAATAATTAAAACGTAAATATTATTTAGCTTTTCAACCAATAAATTGCACGGTATCACAAAGCCTCGCATAAATGATCGAACTTTTGACTTTATTTGCACTTTAACAGGACACCACTTCGAAGTCACGTGTTGTATACCGATGACGTCCCCAAGCGCCAGCCATCACCTCCCGTCCACCGGCACACGCGGGAAGAGGCACGGACAATGTTAACATATCTCCTCATCCAATTAATCGAGTAATTGACTATCCGTTTCATTAAATTATTTAAATAGATTTCGTAAATCATGATTGCGTTATAAAAGAACATCAAATGTATTTTAGTGGATGTGTTTATTTACTATTTGAATGATCCCATGGCGTTGAGGTAGGGCCGCGTGACTTAAGAGGGAACGGGCCGGCCTCAACAAACCAGCTTTGCGCAGTGGCAGTATCGTAGCCAATGAGGTTTATCCGAGGCGCGATTATTGCTAATTGAAAACTTTTCCCAATACCCCGCCACGCTGACTTGAAACACAGTCGGCGTCGGCAATTTTTGCAAGCTCTTTCGGGAGCTTTGGCTTGTTTAATGAAGTGTAGAATTTGTTTGAGGTTTTAAGTTAGCAGAGCCAATACATGATTATAAACACGTTCCTTCGGAGTGAGCAGGTAGAAACTTGTTTGGACAGCGCGTTCGTGCACGACAGACAGACAAATAATCCCTGGTGGGCAGTGTGGAACCTGTTGTTCCGACCTGGATAATGTAGTGTGTCGTGTCTTGTGAAGTGTGTAGGTTAAACGTTGAGTTTTATAAGGGCACCGAGGGGTAACCAGCCCCTCCCCACCCAGCCCTCCCACCCCCCACCCAGCCCCTCACCCAGCCCTCCCACCCAGCCCTCCCCACCCTCCCCTCTACCCTCCCTCCCCATATGCACGACAGACAAATAATCCCTGGTGAGCAGTGTGGAACCTGTTGTTCCTACCTGTATAATGTTGCACTGGACTGCCAAGCCAGAGGTCGCAGACCGAATCTCTCTAACTGCTTTGCACCCAATAAAGTTAACTAGTCAGCCCATGGCTGCATCGCCGGCACTATAGTTATGCTGTTCTCTTTCCATGAAATCAACAGCAAAGTTAAATTGCCGCAAGCTATGCTCCTTTCTCCTTATACCCTGCCCCTTCGTAATAAACAATGATCAGGCCCAGTTGTTTCTGCTTCTTCCACCCCCGCGCCTTTCCTTTTTAGGCCCCGCCCATTCTCATTTAGGCCCCGCCCATTGGTGCGTAGCCCCGCCCCTCCCCCTGGCACACGGGGTGGGGTTGTGAGAAGGGGGCAGTGCGCGCGTGTCGCAGTAGGACCAGAATGCCTCTTAAAGCAGCCAGATAACAACAGATTGATTATCCCGTTGTCCACCAATAAGGTGACGGTATTTCTTATTATTGGAAATTTACCACAAGATTTTAAGCAATAGAAACAGTGTCACTGACTTCTTGCATTTGTTATTCCACTTACCACCAAAAATATAAGGGAACAGCCGATTTCTGAATAATTAAAACGTAAATATTATTTAGCTTTTCAACCAATAAATTGCACGGTATCACAAAGCCTCGCATAAATGATCGAACTTTTAACTTTATTTGCACTTTAACAGGACACCACTTCGAAGTCACGTGTTGTATACCGATGACGTCCCCAAGCGCCAGCCATCACCTCCCGTCCACCGGCACACGCGGGAAGAGGCACGGACAATGTTAACATATCTCCTCATCCAATTAATCGAGTAATTGACTATCCGTTTCATTAAATTATTTAAATAGATTTCGTAAATCATGATTGCGTTATAAAAGAACATCAAATGTATTTTAGTGGATGTGTTTATTTTACTATTTGAATGATCCCATGGCGTTGAGGTAGGGCCGCGTGACTTAAGAGGGAACGGGCCGGCCTCAACAAACCAGCTTTGCGCAGTGGCAGTATCGTAGCCAATGAGGTTTATCCGAGGCGCGATTATTGCTAATTGAAAACTTTTCCCAATACCCCGCCACGCTGACTTGAAACACAGTCGGCGTCGGCAATTTTTGCAAGCTCTTTCGGGAGCTTTGGCTTGTTTAATGAAGTGTAGAATTTGTTTGAGGTTTTAAGTTAGCAGAGCCAATACATGATTATAAACACGTTCTTCGGAGTGAGCAGGTAGAAACTTGTTTGGACAGCGCGTTCGTGCACGACAGACAGACAAATAATCCCTGGTGGGCAGTGTGGAACCTGTTGTTCCGACCTGGATAATGTAGTGTGTCGTGTCTTGTGAAGTGTGTAGGTTAAACGTTGAGTTTTATAAGGGCACCGAGGGGTAACCAGCCCCTCCCCACCCAGCCCTCCCACCCCCCACCCAGCCCCTCCCCACCCAGCCCTCCCCACCCTCCCCTCTCACCCTCCCCATGCACGACAGACAAATAATCCCTGGTGAGCAGTGTGGAACCTGTTGTTCCTACCTGTATAATGTTGCACTGGACTGCCAAGCCAGAGGTCGCAGACCGAATCTCTCTAACTGCTTTGCACCCAATAAAGTTAACTAGTCAGCCCATGGCTGCATCGCCGGCACTATAGTTATGCTGTTCTCTTTCCATGAAATCAACAGCAAAGTTAAATTGCCGCAAGCTATGCTCCTTTCTCCTTATACCCTGCCCCTTCGTAATAAACAATGATCAGGCCCAGTTGTTTCTGCTTCTTCCACCCCGCGCCTTTCCTTTTTAGGCCCCGCCCATTCTCATTTAGGCCCGCCCATTGGTGCGTAGCCCCGCCCCTCCCCCTGGCACACGGGGTGGGGGTTGTGAGAAGGGGGCAGTGCGCGCGTGTCGCAGTAGGACCAGAATGCCTCTTAAAGCAGCCAGATAACAACAGATTGATTATCCCGTTGTCCACCAATAAGGTGACGGTATTTTTATTATTGGAAATTTACCACAAGATTTTAAGCAATAGAAACAGTGTCACTGACTTCTTGCATTTGTTATTCCACTTACCACCAAAAATATAAGGGAACAGCCGATTTCTGAATAATTAAAACGTAAATATTATTTAGCTTTTCAACCAATAAATTGCACGGTATCACAAAGCCTCGCATAAATGATCGAACTTTTAACTTTATTTGCACTTTAACAGGACACCACTTCGAAGTCACGTGTTGTATACCGATGACGTCCCCAAGCGCCAGCCATCACCTCCCGTCCACCGGCACACGCGGGAAGAGGCACGGACAATGTTAACATATCTCCTCATCCAATTAATCGAGTAATTGACTATCCGTTTCATTAAATTATTTAAATAGATTTCGTAAAATCATATTGCGTTATAAAAGAACATCAAATGTATTTTAGTGGATGTGTTTATTTTACTATTTGAATGATCCCATGGCGTTGAGGTAGGGCCGCGTGACTTAAGAGGGAACGGGCCGGCCTCAACAAACCAGCTTTGCGCAGTGGCAGTATCGTAGCCAATGAGGTTTATCCGAGGCGCGATTATTGCTAATTGAAAACTTTTCCCAATACCCCGCCACGCTGACTTGAAACACAGTCGGCGTCGGCAATTTTTGCAAGCTCTTTCGGAGCTTTGGCTTGTTTAATGAAGTGTAGAATTTGTTTGAGGTTTTAAGTTAGCAATTGATAAACACGTTCCTTCGGAGTGAGCAGGTAGAAACTTGTTTGGACAGCGCGTTCGTGCACGACAGACAAATAATCCCTGGTGGGCAGTGTGGAACCTGTTGTTCCGACCTGGATAATGTAGTGTGTCGTGTCTTGTGAAGTGTGTAGGTTAAACGTTGAGTTTTATAAGGGCACCGAGGGGTAACCAGCCCCTCCCCACCCAGCCCTCCCACCCCCACCCAGCCCCACCCAGCCCTCCCCACCCTGCCTCCCCACAGCCCCACTCCCCACCTAGCCCCCCCCCACCTTCCCCACCCAGCCCCTCCCCACCCTCCCCACCCAGCCCCACCCCTCCCACCCCACCCTCCCCTCCCCATATGCACGACAGACAAATAATCCCTGGTGAGCAGTGTGGAACCTGTTGTTCCTACCTGTATAATATTGCACTGGACTGCCAAGCCAGAGGTCGCAGACCGAATCTCTCTAACTGCTTTGCACCCAATAAAGTTAACTAGTCAGCCCATGGCTGCATCGCCGGCACTATAGTTATGCTGTTCTCTTTCCATGAAATCAACAGCAAAGTTCAATTGCCGCAAGCTATGCTCCTTTCTCCTTATACCCTGCCCCTTCGTAATAAACAATGATCAGGCCCAGTTGTTTCTGCTTCTTCCACCCCCGCGCATTTTCTTTTTAGGCCCCGCCCATTCTCATTTAGGCCCCGCCCATTGGTGTCTAGCCCCGCCCCTCCCCTCGCACACGGGGTGGGGTTGTGAGAAGGGGGGCAGTGCGCGCGTGTCGCAGTAGGACCAGAATGCCTCTTAGAGCAGCCAGATAACAACAGATTGATTATCCCGTTGAAAATAGTTTTTTTAATTCTTGGAAAATTACCATTAGATTTTAAGCAATGAAACAGGTATCACTGACTTCTTGCATTTGTTATTCCACTTAAGGGCCGTCCACGAATGACGTCACGCAGATTTTGAACGAGTTTTGACCCCCCCTATACAGCGTCACTCAGACCCTAGTATCACAAAGCTTTGCCCAAAAAACGCTTCAAATCCTTTAAACTATTGTGTGAGTTTTGTTGCCATGTTGTAGGAAAAAAATTTATTAACAAATCTTTTAATTTAAAANTGAGGTTGCTATATTTATTTAAAGTTGCGCATTTTGATGTGACGTAATTTCTAAGCCCCCCGCCAACACATCGTCACATGTTCACCCCCCCCCCAGGTGCGTGACGTCATTTATGGACGGCCCCTTACAACCAAAAGTATAAGGGAACAGCCGATTTATGAATAATTAAAACGTAAATATTATTTTGCTTTTCAACCAAAAATATCCCCGGTATCACAAAGCCTCGCATAAATGATCGCACTCTTCACTTTATTTGCACTTTAACAGGACACCACTTCAAGTCACGTGTTGTATACCGATGACGTCCCCAAGCACCAGCCATCACCTCCAGTCCAGCGGCACACGCGGGAAGAGGCACGGACAATGTTAACATATCTCCTCGTCCAATCAATCGAGTAATTGACTATCGTTTAATTAAATTATTAAAATATGTTTAGTAAATCCTTATTGTATAAAAAAGCAAATCAAATGTTTTTTTAGTGGATGTGTTGATTTTAGTATTTGCATGATCCCATGGCGTTGAGGTAGAGCCGCGTGACTTAAGAGGGAACGGGCCGGCCTCAACAAACCAGCTTTGCGCAGTGGCAGTATCGTAGCCAATGAGGTTTATCCGAGGCGCGATTATTGCTAATTGAAAACTTTTCCCAATACCCCGCCACGCTGACTTGAAACACAGTCGCGTCGGCAATTTTTGCAAGCTCTTTCGGAGCTTTGGCTTGTTTAATGAAGTGTAGAATTTGCTTGAGGTTTTAAGGTAGCAGAGCCAAAACTGCCGAGATTGTAATAATGTTGCAAGCCAGAGGTCGCAGACACAATTTCTCAAACTGCTTTGCACCCAAACACGTGTTCCTTCGGAGTGTGTGACGAGGGGGGGTTTGAGAAATTTGACGTCACATCAAAATGCGCAACTTTAAATATATATAAACAATATAATTGTAATAACAACACAAATTTTTATTGATTTTCATTATTAACTATTTGATTATTTAAATGTACTAAGGTCACCTTTTATTTATTGCTTCTCCGTGGGAGAATTGAGAAGCATAAATTTTGAAAATGTTTAAATGATTGCTATTAAACATATTTATTTTAATGATTCTACCAGGGCTTTTCATTCTGTGGAATGAATGTTTTTTTAATAATTGTACTCTCCATTTTGCTTCGTTCTACTACAAAGTTTCAAGTATTTTTTTATAGTTATAATTACTTTTAATATATTATAATTAGGATTTAATTTAAATGTAATATTCTGAACATCTGCAGTTTTAGATCGACGTTCAATATTTTCAAGTGAATTGTTTGCGAAATTTCCCAACGCCTCCTTGTTAATACGTGTTTTCTCTTACAAAATCAGATTGCAGCGCCACATTAAATACAACATGACTTTAGTGGCATGTATGCATCCATAGATGTTAAAAGTTGTCTTTGCACTGTGAGAGAAAGGGTCGGTAAACCGCTGGAGGGTCATTCCAGGTCCAACTTGTTACAATCACGGCAGGACTACTGCTTCTACCACCTTAAATTCTCACGCGCGTTCTTTTCTTTAATATAAAAACTAAAGCTCCAGAAAGAGCTTGCAAAAATTGCCGAGGCCGACTGTGTTTCAAGTCAGCGTGGCGGGGTATTGGGAAAAGTTTTCAATTAGCAATAATCGCGCCTCGGATCAACCTCATTGGCTACGATACTGCCACTGCGCAAAGCTGGTTTGTTGAGGCCGGCCCGTTCCCTCTTAAGTCACGCGGCCCTACCTCAACGCCATGGGACCATTGAAATACTAAAATAAACACATCCACTAAAAAACATTTGATTTGCTTATATAATACAATTTAAAAAATGACGAAACATATTTAAATAATTTATTGAAACCGATAGTCAATTACTTGATTAATTGGACGAGGAGATATGTTAACATTGTCCGTGCCTCTTCCCGAGTGTGCCGCTGGACGGGAGGTGATGGCTGGCGCTTGGGGACGTCATCGGTATACAACACGTGACTTCGAAGTGGTGTCCTGTTAAAGTGCAAATGAAGTTCAGAGTGCGATTATTTACGCGAGGCTTTGTGATGCCGTGGATTTTATTTGTTGAAAAGGAAATAATATTTAAGTTTTAATTATTCAGAAATCGGCTGTTCCCTTATACTTTTGGTTGTAAGTAGAAACACGTTTCTTCGGAGTGGGCAAGTAGGAACTTGGTTGGACAGCGTATTCGTGCACCACAGACAGACAAATAATCCTGGTGGGCAGTGTGGAATCTGTTGTTCCTACCGTATAAGTGTAGTGTATCGTGTCGTGTACAGTATAGTGTAGTGTGTAGGTTAAACGTTGAGTTTTATAAGGGCACCACGGGTGACCAGCCCCTCCCAACCCAGCCCCTCCCCACCCTCCCATCCTCCCCCGACCCAGCCCCACCCTCCCNACCCTCCCCTCCCCACCCAGCCCTCCCCTCTCCACCCAGCCCCACCCTCCCACCCCCAACTGATCACCTTAAGGCTGGAATGTGAAAGAAACACGAGGCAAAAAATCTTTTTTTCTTTTCAAGGCTTCCATTTTATGAATGGAGCCACCCTCCCCAGTTCCATTTTGTGAATGAAACTCGCCCGTCTCCTCATTGGCCAATCGCGGCGGTGCCCCCCCCCCCACCACTACCCCCCCCCTCTACAACCCCAACCCACCGCTCCCATTGGTCGGCGCCCTCGAGCCAATGGAGGGCTCTGGTGGGGCGTGGCCATGCACGACAGACAAATAATCCCTGGGGGCAGTGTGGAACTGTTGTTCCTACCTGCATTATCACAATGGCGTGGAGGCAAAGGTGCAGCCCGGGCAATGTCTCGCTAAAGCCGCCTGCAGGTGGAAGGAGGCCTCCGCTAGAGGGAGCTGGTCAAACAAACGAGGCAATTGTTTGTTTGATCAGAGACGTCTCGGGTAAAATAGGAGCAGCTACCCACACTTTACCCCACCACCACGTGACTTTAAAACGAACGCAGTACCGTGCACATTTTTTAATTGATGATTTTCTTCTTGGTTCTTTCGGTAAAGTCACGTAGAATGGAAATGATAAAATAAAAAAATACATATAATAATTCTCACGACGTTTCGGCCACAACGCAGCAGCCGTCCTAGGTGAAGAATCTGTAGGCTGCCAACGTCGTGAGAATTATTTTATTGTTTTATTTTTTATTATTTTATTATTTCCATTCTACGTGACTTTACCGAAAGAACCAAAAGAGTCCTGCAGTCACGAAAGCTTTAAATCGAGATTTGTTTATTTCACCTCTATTTAACCAGGCATAAAAAAAACATTGAAAACCTCAGGGTGGGGGGGGGCCTGACAACAAGTCAGCATAAATCACCACCACACACAAGGAAATAGTACAAACAAAACATGTAAAGAATTAAATGGAATGTTCGTCAGAGTAAAGTAGTGTGCTATACAATCAATGTAACTGTTTCAATCCAGTAAATGTAGGCTTCCTACCCACGCTGGCAGCAGAGCCGGTTACTAGGCGGGACCTGTGCATATTTGTTATAAAGCAGGCGTCGGGAACCTTTTTGACTGGGAGAGCCATAAAAGCCAAATATTTCTAAATATATTTCATTGAGAGCCATATAGTATTTTTAACGTATAATAAATTAAATGTCTTACTTTTAATGCGACTTCTGGTCACGGGACCGTGACCCGTTAAATTTATCTTCAAAACTAATTTCTGTTTACTTTAAAATGACACAGTATTATTAAGCAATATCACAAGTATTTTAAAATCAGTTCCAAACCGATTTTTTTTTCAACTCAAAATTGTCTGGGAGCCATATGCCGTCACCGGAAGAGCCATATATGGCTCGCGAGCCATAGGTTCCCGACCGCTGCTGTATAGGGTCCCTAAGTAATTAAAACAAAAATAAATGTTTTACTTGCATAGTAAAGTAATTGTATTTTTTAATTTGCTACACAGCCAGATAATACGAAAATCGCTAACCTTAAACACCCAGTCGTTCCTAAAAGTCGAAGGCGGTATAGTACTATAGTGATAGAGCAAGTGCAGAATCACTGAATCAAGATTGATAGATTGAAAGCATTTAGCGCGGGGCGCTTGAAAGTGCGGAGCCCGTAGGTACTACATATGTAGTTGTACTACACGTGTAGTAGTGCTACTACTAGTAGCTACTACACATGTGTAGTAGTAGCTACATATGTTTTTTTATGCCTGGTTAAATAGAGGTGTAGTACATATGTAGTAGTAGTAGTAGCTACTACTACTACATATGTACTACACGTGTAGCTACTGCATATGTAGTAGTAGCTACACATGTAGTAGCTACTACATGTGTAGTAGTAGTAGTAGCTACTACTACTACATATGTAGTAGTAGCTACACATATGTAGTAGTAGCTACATATGTAGTAGCTACTACTACATGTGTAGTAGTAGTAGCTACTACTACTACATATGTACTACACGTGTAGCTACTGCATATGTAGTAGTAGCTACACATGTAGTAGCTACTACACATGTAGTAGCTACTACATGTGTAGTAGCTACAGGCCCCGAACTTTCAAGGGGCCCCGCGCTAAATGCTTTCAAGCTATCAATTCCGCTTCGGTGATTCTGCACTTGCTCTATTACTAGAGTACTATACCGCCTTCAACTTTTATGAACGACTGGGTGTTTAAGGTTAGCGATTTTTCGTATTATCTGGCTGTGTAGCAAATACAAAAAATACAATGAATTTACTATCTATGCAACTAAAAAATTTGTGTTATAACATTGACGTGTTTTATTGTTTCCTTTAGGGCCCCTTTATAATAACATATACTACAGGCCCCGAACTTCGCTTCGCCCGGCACTGCCCATGATGCCCATCAACCCCTCCCAGCCCCCAACTTCACTTCGAAGCTGAACAGTTTAAATGAATCTCATCGTCATCTGCGGTCGTTTTTCTCTAATCCACGCGTCGTCGTCCCCACCCCTTTTCAAGCCGTGTCTTGTTGCGACTCTAATACTGTCATCATAATCATAATACGGTAGTCATAGACAGATAAAGGCGCAGCCTCACAACTGCTCGCTCACCACACACTGCTGGCGGAAGGTATCCGCTAGAGGGAGCTCCGGAGAGAGGGAGAGAACCCCTACACATGGGTCTTCCACGCTGGCTTTGACATGAATCGATAAGAGGTGGGAGTTGCCCACACTTCACCCCACCTTATATCGACCTGCAGATCGACTTAACTTGGGTGGAGGAGAGGGGCGGGGGGAATGATCGAATCCGGGACATGGAATCGAACCGGTGCGCTCGGGATTACAGGTGGCGGAGTGAGCTGCCCGGGCCTTGTGGTGGTGATGATGGTGGTGGTGATGGTGATGATGGTGGTGGTGGTGATGATGATGGTGGTGGTGATGGTGATGGTGGTGGTGATGATGGTGGTGGTGTGATGATGTGGTGGTGATGATGATGGTAGTGATGGTGGTGATGGTGGTGGTGATGGTGGTGGTGATGATGGTGGTGGTGATGATGACGATGGTGGTGATGATGGTGATGGTGGTGGTTGGTGGTGGTGGTNATGATGTGGTGATGATGATGATGGTGGTGATGATGGTGGTGATGATGGTGGTGGTGGTGGTGATGATGATGGCGATGGTGATGATGGTGGTGGTGCTTAATTTTGCCCCCCCCTCCCCCATTCAGAGAGGACTCGGTTCTCTCGTCCGCGCGCCCACTCGTGTTCGACTACCACACACACACACACAACAACAAAAGGCAAAGATCCCCGTGTAGCCTTACCGGACTGTAGGGGCAAGTGCTGTTCGCGAGGAACAGCACCAGGTGCTAACTTGAGGCTGAGTCGACCTAGGGAGGCCCAGGACCTGTTCTGATAATCGTCACTTGAGGTTGGTGGCTGTGAGAAGAAATCGAGACTTGGACGCCCGTGGGTTCGTAGCGCAGTGCGCTACCCACTACACGACCACTCACTCAGCCACTACGACTACCACCACCACCACAATGTGTTCAACCACCACTACCACCACCACCACACTGTGAACCACCACCACAATGTGTTCAACCACCACCACAATGTGTTCAACCACCACCACTACCACCACCACCACACTGTGTACCACCACCACACTGTGTTCAACCACCACTACCACCACCACCACAATGTGTTCAACCACCACCACTACCACCACCACCACAATGTGTTCAACCACCACCACTACCACCACCACCACAATGTTCAACCACCACCTACCACCACCACCACAATGTGTTCAACCACCACCACCACAATGTGTTCAACCACCACCACCACAATGTGTTCAACCACCACCACTACCACCACCACCACACTGTGTTCAACCACCACCACCACAATGTGTTCAACCACCACCACTACCACCACCACCACTGTGTTCAACCACCACCACACTGTGAACCACCACCACAATGTTCAACCACCACCACTACCACCACCACCATGAACCACCACCACTACCACCACCACCACAATGTTCAACCACCACCACTACCACCACCACCAAACTCTGTTCAACCACCACCACAGTGCTCAACCACCACCACACAGGCACAACAACTTACTGACACTCTCACCCACAGACAAGACAAAGATCCCCNGTGTAGTTAACAACTGTAGGGCAAGTGCTGTTAGCGAGCACGTATGAAGGCCGGAACGGACACACGAGGTGGCCAGCACCACGCCCGGCCGCCTTTGTCTCCCCAGTGGCGATGTTTACACACCGTACTCATTTGAGGCCGAGTCGACCTAGGGAGGCTCAGATAATCGTCACTGGTGTTGGCCCGAGCGGCGAATCGNAGCGCAGTGCGAACCACTGCGCCACCGCTCCCACACTCCCACCCCACAGCCACCCACACAGTCCCCCCACACACCCTGACTCACACACTGCCACCCCTACACACTCACACACNTCCCTGTGACACACCACANACCCACTCATACAGCCTCTCCCACGCACGTTCACAGCCACCCACCCTATCACACACCCACACACCTACACACTCACACATCCACACCCACAGCACCCACTCACCACTGGCACTCACAGCGCACCACAGCATAATCACCCCCACACCTCCACACCCACACACTCAGCACATCAACACCCACACACCCACACATCCACACCATCACACACTCACACACACTCACCACACATCCACACCCACACAGCACGTTCACACACCCACACACTCACCCCACACACACCCACACACACACACACACCCACACACCCACCTACATACACCCACACACTCCCCACCCGNTCACCACAACCGCAAGTCACGGCACTTTTCTGCCGCACCCTCCCAACTGCTCCCCTTTGGAGTCCGTCCCCCCTCCCTCATCATCGCCGTTTCTCATCCCGCAAGCGGCACTCAAATAACCTCGTTCGGCGCGAGTACCCGTGGTTCATCTCTCCCCCCCCNTCTCTCNATCTTTTAAGAACCTTGCGAGGCGTCGCATGACCGCTCGACGTTGGTCACCTCTGCCTCGATAGGTCACCGCGACAAACGCACGAAGGCGGCACGATCTCCGACACCACGCGGCCGTGCGAGACACATCGTGGCTCAGAANCAAATCCAAGGAAGAATCAAGTTCAAGTTCATGTATTGGTATAGCCTGTGAGCCATTCGGCTCTTGATCGGATGCAACCGCAACAAACAAAAACATGACAAAAAACATCTTAAAGTGACTATGTGACTGAGTGCAAACAGAAAATCCAAGAAAAGACAGCAAACTGTTGCAGAAAAACACCGCACACCAACGCTGTGTGCAAAAATCCAGTGGGATGCAAGTCAAACAACAACAACAACCACAAGACAAGGGGGGGGGGTAAGAAGGAGGTGAACAGAGCGTGACATCTTTCGTGAAATATTTCATTTAAACAGGGGAGGGGGGGGCACATAAAGCAAAGCATTGGAAAAAAAACACACAAAAATGATGAACGAAGCAAAGTGCCGACTACACCGAGCATCTTCTTGTTTCCTGTGATCGTAAAAACAAAGAGAGAGAGAGAGCGAGAGAGTGAGCGAGAGAGTGAGCGAGAGAGTGAGCGAGTGAGCGAGAGAGTGAGCGAGTGAGCGAGAGAGTGACCGAGAGAGTGAGCGAGAGAGCGAGAGAGTGAGCGAGTGAGCGAGAGAGTGAGCGAGAGAGTGACCGTGAGAGTGAGCGAGAGAGTGAGCGAGAGTGAGCGAGAGAGTGAGCGAGAGAGTGAGCGAAAGAGTGAGCGAGTGAGATAGCGAGAGAGTGAGCGAGAGAGTGACCGAGAGAGTGAACGAGAGGTGGGGTTTACATAAAGCAAAGTTATAAAAAAATATTACGAAATGATGAACGAAGCAAAGTGCCGACTACACCGAGCATCTTCTGTTTCCTGTGATCGTAAAAAAACAAGAGCGAGAGAGTTTGAGGAGGTTGACTGACGTTGGTGATGTCAGCCACAACTCCGCTCAGCCGTGGCTCTCCCCCTGCTCCTCCTGCTCCCTCCTGCTGCTCCTCCTGCTGCTCCTCCTCCTCCTGCTGCTGCTCCTCCTGCTGCTCCTGCTGCCGTCAGCTTCAAGCCCTCGACGCTGAACTTTTAGTCGACACCTCAAACAAAACTCGTGGCGTGCGCGCGCGCCGAAGGTTTCAAAGTCTGGGTGAAGGAGTCAAACTCCCAAAAACAAATACGGAGAGTTGGGTGTAGAGAGGGACTGGTAGGGAGAGGGTAGAGAGGTAGAGAGAAGGGCAGGGAGAGAAGGGCAGGGAGAGAAGGGCAGGGAGAGAGAGACAGAGAGAAGGGCAGGGAGGTGAAGAGGAGATGAAACTACGACGGCAGCGGTGACGAGAAGAGTGAAGGTATGTGTCTGTGTGTATGTCTGTGTGTGTATGTGTGTGTGTATGTGTGTGTGTCTGTGTGTGTGTGTGTGTGTGNGTGTCTGTGTGTGTGTCTGTGTGTGTCTGTGTGTGTGTCTGTGTGTGTCTGTGTGTGTCTGTGTGTGTGTGNCTGTCTGTCTGTGCGGTTAGCGCAGCGTAGCGCTAACTGCTACACTACCGCTCCCAAACCACCACCACAACACGCGCACAGACACAGAGAGAGAGACAGCGACACAGACACAGAGAGAGACACAGCGACACAGACACACAGAGAGAGAGACACAGCGACACAGACACAGAGAGAGACACAGAACAGAGAGAGACCACAGCGACACAGACACGAGAGACACACAGCGACACAGACACAGAGAGAGACACACAGCGACACAGACACNGAGAGAGACACAGGACACAACAGGAGACCACNGCGACAGACACNGAGAGNCACACGCCGACACGACAGAGACACAGAGACNCACNGGACACGACACATGAGAGAGACACAGACACGACACNGAGAGAGAGACAACGGACACGACACACGAGAGGAACGGACACGACACAGAGGAGACATCACGGACACACAGGACACGGAGAGANACAGGACACATGACAGACACATGAGAGAGAACAGGACACGACAGACACNGAGAGAGACGGACACATGACACNGAGGAAGACACACGCACGACACGACAGATCACAGAGAGAGACACAGCAGACACAGACACATGAGAGAGACATCACGCGACACAGACAGACACAGAGAGAGACACACAGGACACGACACACGAGAGACACAGACACNGCGACACAGACAGACAGAGAGAGNGACACACAGACACCAGAGAGACACAGGACACAGACACAGGAGAGACNCACGCGACACGACAGACAGACACAGACACAGAGGACACATGACACACGAGGACCNGACACACAGAGGAGAGACACACACACGAGAGAAACACNGACACAGAGAGACCACGACACACACGAGAGAANACAGGACACGAGACGAGAGAGACCACATGCGACACGTGAGACAGACNCGAGAGAGATGACACNGCGACGACNCGAGAGAGACACGCGACACAGACAAGAGAGACACACAGCGACACA
This sequence comes from Lethenteron camtschaticum, assembly GCA_018977245.1. Taxonomy (NCBI): domain Eukaryota; kingdom Metazoa; phylum Chordata; class Hyperoartia; order Petromyzontiformes; family Petromyzontidae; genus Lethenteron; species Lethenteron camtschaticum. The sequence continues at coordinate 4,904,502 of MU249614.1, read as the reverse complement.
GCAGACAGCGACACGACACAGAGAGNGNCACAGACACACGAGAGACCACCACAAAGAAGAGAGAGAGACACACNCCAGCAGAGAGGACACAGACACAGACCAGACACACACAGCGACTGGGTCTGCGATGAGGCAGACTCGCTGTCTGCCTGCCCGAGGCTCCGGGGTCGGGGCGAGCGGCAGGTACNTGCCCTGTGTCCGGCCCGGGGATAAGTGGGGCGGGGGGGTCACAGAGCCGCTGCAGTCACCATGCAGGTGCCGTCTCGGTGTCTGCGTGGGGAGCGGTGGCGCAGCGGTTAGCGCGCTGCGCTACGAACCCGACACGAGTTCGATTGCCGCTCACGGCCACCACCCGCGTGACGATTATCCGGACCGGTTCTGAGCCTCACCTAGGTTGACTCGGCCTCAAATGAGTACCCGGTGCGGTGTGTAAGCATCGCCACTGGGAGACAAAGGCGGCCGGGCGTGGTGCTGGCCACCCACCCCTCGTGTGCCGTGCCGGCCTTCATAGGTGCTCGCTCGCGAAAGCACTTGCCCCAACTGTCTGTTAAGGCTATACGGGGACCTTTGTCTTTGCGTGTTGTGTAGCGGGGAGCATAGTGTAGTGGTTAGCGCGCTGCGCTATGAACCCAGTGATACGAGTTCGATTCCCGCTCACGGCAAACACCCAGTGACGATTATCTGAACAGGCCCCGGGCCTCCCCTAGGTCGACTCAGCCTCAAATGAGTAACTGGTGCGGTGTGTAAACATCGCCACTAGGGAGACAAAGGCGGTCGGCGTGGTGCTGGCCACCCACCTCCTCGTGTGCCGTTCCGGCCTTCATAGGTGCTCGCTAACAGCACTTGCCCCTACAGTCTGTTAAGGCTATATGGGGGATCTTTGTCTTTGTGTGTAGCGGGGGGCAGCGGTGAGCGTTGAATTTCTTTCGCACCGTACGCAGGGTCGGATTAAGATTGTGTAGGCTCCTGGGGGCTACAGGGTATGTGAGCCCCCCACCCACCACCCCCAGTAATACTTTCAAAAGAAGAACAAAGTTAAAGAAAAATAAAAGTTTAGCATTCACAAATAAAATAACTTCTCACTTCATCTGTGGAGGCCCTCCAGCTGACGAGGCCCCCCTAAAGCTCCCCACGCCTTAATCCGGCTGGTCGTACGTAGCCAGCCGTGCCGGTCCTCTCCGAGGTCGACTCAGCCTCAAATCAATACCGTGTCTGGGGGAGGGAGAGAGACAAAGACGTCCGGGCGTGGGCTGGTGGCTACCCGCTCGCTTGCTCCTGTGCCTGCCTTCCCAGCTGTCCGTCAAACGACACGGGCGATATTTGTCTTTTGAACCTAGCCTGGACAACGCCGTCGTGACATTAGCTATGGCGGGGGAGCGGTGGTGCAGCGGTTAGCGCGCTACGCTATGAACCCGGCGACCCGGGTTCGATTCCCACTCACGGCCAACACCCAATTACGATTATCTAAACCGGTCCTGGCCTGCCCTATGTCGACTCAGCCTCAAACGAGTACCTGGTGCGGTGTGTAAACATCGCCACTGGGGAGACAAAGGCGGTCGGGCGTGGTGCTGGCCACCCACCCCTCGTGTACCGTTCTGGCCTTCATAGGTGCTCGCTAACAGCACTTGCCCCTACAGTCTGAGAAGGCTATACGGGGATCTTTGTCTTTGTTTTGCGGCCCGTTTGCGAATCCACTGCAGGCTGAGGGTTAATTGGCCATACTTCACCACGCTGGTCAACGCGGGTTGCTGAAGACTCCGTGCGTGTACGAAGCGTGCATCATGCGTGCATCATGCGTGCGTGATGCGTGTATGATGCATGACCAGGCAAAAACCGGCGGACCGAGTAATTCGCCTCCAGCGGAGTGTGACAATAAATCCAACAGATAGCGGACAAAGCGCACACAACAACATCAGCATCATCATCAACATCATCATCAGCAGTAGCAGCCATGGTTGATCCACTGCTGAATGAAAACATCAGAAATCCACCGGCAAATTCGCGCGCGATCCTGCGACCCAGCAACGCGCCCCCNGTACGCAACGCGCCCGTCGATTCCGTCGCTCCATCTCCACCGTGGACGTTCCACCCCCTCGGCTGCCGCTCGCTCCTTGAATCGCCTCGACCGCGAACCATAATCCTCTTCGTCTGGCTGTGACGCGTCCTGTAACGAGCCGATAATTACGTCGACCTTGACAATTTAACTTCTCTCTCTCGCTCTCTCGTCCACGTGTCCCCCCTTCCCTTCCTCCTCCTCCGTCTCTCAAAACATCATCTCCAAGCACACATCTCGCATCATCTCCAACGCGCTCTCTCCGCTGCCGATGCACGAATCTCATCGTGACGGACGTCTCAGACTTGCGCGCGTGTCCTCTAACCCAGGGGCAGATGTCGCAACCGGGTACCCGATACCCGTACGCTACCCGATACACGGCTACCCGTACCCGGCCGGGTACGGTTACGGGTAGCCGTTTGCGACCCTGGTGCGGCCGGGTACGGGTAGACCGTGAGTCATTGGTGAGTAACCGTTTGTCACTCATTTCCCAACGTCTTGTCTCTTCTCACAATTCAAGTTCCTAGAATCAACCCACCCGCGCCTGCAACGTCGCTTCATCCCAGAGGTCGCAATCGGGTACCCGATACCCGTACCCTACCCGATACCCGGCTACCCGTACCCGGCCGGGTATCGGGTAGGGTACGGGTATCGGGTACCCGTTTGCGACCCTGGTGCGGCCGGGTACGGATACGGGTAAGGAATCCAAACCGTTTGCGACCTCTGCCCAGAGGTCCCCATTAACCCCGGGCCGCAGACCGGTGCCGGTCTCAGTCACGGGTTTTGTTAAGCCCACGAGCTGCTCGCCCCGAGTAGCCAAAATGAGTAACAAACAAACTTCGCTGGAGAGCTTCTTTGAAAAGGGGGAAAGACCCAATGATGACCCCCCCGACCCCGGTCCGTGAAAGAATTGTCTTCCACGAAAGCGGTGCCTGGTGCCAGTAAGATTGGGAGCGCTGCTAGAACTCCACGCACTCCTCTGTGCTCAGAGTGACACCGTCACCCTCTGCCGTGATCACATCTTGTGTCGGAAACATCGGTCGTTGACAACAATGTGAACGCAACCCCCAACTGGAAGGTTCGCAAAGCGTACACACACACGCACACACACGCACACACACGCGCACACACACACACGCACACACACGTACACACACACGCACACACACACGCACACACACACGNACGAACGCACGCACACACACACACGCACACACACACGCACACACGCACACATACACACACGCGCGCACACGCACACACGTACACACACACACGCACACACACACACACGCACACACGCACACACACGCACACGCACACACAAACACGCACACACACACGCACACACACGCACGCACACGCACACACACACACACGCACGCACACACACGCACACACACGCACGCACACATACGCACACACACGCACACACACGTAAACACACACACGCACACACACGCGCACACGCACAAATACACACACGTACACACACGTACACACACACGTACACACACACACACACACATACACACACACGCACACACACACGCACACGCACGCGCACACACACCACACANGCACGCACGCGCGCGTTTAACCGCTGCGACATACCTAGGGTATTCCAGGTATGCACGCACGCACACTGGTGTGTGTGTGTATCTAATAAAGTGGGGGAGCGGTAGCGTAGCGGTTAGAGAGACAAAGGCGGCCGGGAGTGGTGCTGGCAAGCCCACTCCCGCGTGTGCCGTGCCGGCCTTCATAGGTGCTCGCGAACAGCACTTGCCCCGACAGTCCGTTGAAGCTATACGGGTGGGGAGGGATCTTTGTCTTTGTCTAATACAGTGCTTGCGTAAGTAGTACAAGTTGCCAATGCTGGTATAAGTTCGACTCCCGCTCGTGACTCATTGATGATAATACTATGAACTAAACTGTTTGTTTCGTATCAGATAAGGTCCACTTGAACGATGTAGCTACTGTCTTCAGAAGCTATCTGGTCACGAATGATAGCTCAAAGAAGCGACATATCACGCGGAATGTGGAAATGCATTGCGGCCAAATACGTGAAACGCGTATTCATTATAATACATACAAATAAAACTAAACCATCCCCACCATACCAGGCAAAGCCCGTTGAGGTTATAAAATTATTTTTCAGAAGCGACCTGGGGAAAAAAGTATAGCTCAACAAAGCGGTCCATTTTTTTGACATGTATAGCACCAAAATCATGTAACTAATCTTAATGCATGTTGATTCTAAATGTGGAGGGAACAATAGGACCAAGAGAAAAATCCACGCGACCACGGGGAGAGAGAAACGCAAACTTCGAATATACAACAGGCGGCAGGGTTGGGGTCAAACCCACGACCTCCTGTACACCAGGCGTGGTAGTTAACATCTCCTAGCCACCGTGATGATGATGAGAGAGAGACACGCAAACTCCAAATATCAGCAGCAGCAGGCGTCAGGGTCGGGATCGAACCCACGACCTCCTGTATACCAGGCGAGGTAGTTAACATGTCCTAGCCACCGTGATGATGATGAGAGAGAGAGAGACACGCAAACTCCAAATATCAGCAGCAGCAGGCGTCAGGGGTCGGGTTTGGGCAGGGACCCGTCACGGCTAGAAGGGGCCCGATGACCGTGGCCGAGACTCATCACGGAGTTGGCAGCCGAGGGATGGAACGCGCCCGAGAGAGGAACGTCCACGGAGGGAGATGGAGCGATGGTTCGATCGGCTCCGTGTGGGCACGGGTGCTGGGCGGATTGATTGCCTGGCGGGGATGGTTCGCGACAGACGACATCGACTTAGGGTAGATGCGTTCATCCAGCAGTGGATTGACAAAGCGGTAGTATCATCACTATCACTCCTATACTGCATTGCTTGTTATGAAGATGATTTGCAGATGAAGAGTCTATGGGAACTTTTTGTTGGCAGGATAAAAATTATTAAAAACAAACTAAAACAACGAGACGAGGTTTTAGCCTTTCTGGCAATATAAAACACGCGTCAAGATGTCCAGACATCAAAGAGATCGTGCGCTAATGCAGACTCGAAGCCGTGCAGAAGGCATCGATTTGGCGTTTGAACATCTGAACACTTATTCTTGATTCTTTCGGTAAAGTCACGTAGAAGGGAAATAATAAAATAAATATTGTTCAACTTTTTATTACTTCCCTTCTACGTGACTTTACCGAAAGAACCAAGAATATGAATCCCCGCAGTCACGAAAGCTTTAAATCTAAATCTGAACACTTGTTGTTTTTATTAGATTTTGAAACTTTTTTCATTGCCAGGAAGGGTACGCATGTGCTGTATGTTGAACTTCTTTCGCGCCGTACGTAGACAAATGTGCGAGTCGTAGGTGCCGGTTGGAAGGACAACGAACTAAACACAAAAAGGAGTTTTAAATAATTCGTTTTCTATCTAGATGATTTAAAAGTGCAGAGCGCCTGCGGCTTTCTAATATGTGAAGGAAGAGCGTTCAGATGAGATTCATAAAAATTAACCCGTAAAAATTCAAAGTTTTTCACTATAAATCCTTTATATGCGTGGCGGCTAGAGTCCTCTCGTCCTCTGGCTTGAGATGGCTGCCACCTATGGGTCAGATGATTGCCTGCCACCATTAAGCAATTGGTAATTAAATATAAAAAAATTCCTAAAAAGTGTCAAATTTTGGAAAAAATTTTCACGAAAATAATTGTCACGCACAACGAGTCTGTGTGCAAAATGTCAGCTCGATTGGATCACGGAAGTGGGTTAAAAACGACCGAAAGATTTGCACGGTCGTAAGCAAGCAAGCGAACTTAATATAAAGGATTTAAAAATAATCTAAATATTAACAAACCACCGGTGACGATTATTTGAACAGGCCCCCTAGGTCGACTCAGCCTCAAACGAGTAACTGGTGTGGTGTGTGAACATCGCCTCTGGGGAGACAAAGGCGGCGGGTGTGGTGAATCCAAGTCTCGGGCGAAGCCGGGTAGTACAGCTAGTTGTAAATAACAAATTATCTCTCGCCCAATGTGGTACTCGAACCACGGCCCTGAGATTAAGAGTTGATCAATAAAATCAATAATAAATCACAAATAAAAAACAATCAATCTCCAACATGGGGCTTGAAACCACGGCCCTCATATTAAGAGTTGATAATAAAAAACTAAAAGCAATAATGAATAACAATTAAAACATTTATATCTCTCGCCAAACGTGGAGCTCGAACCCACGGCACTAAGATTAAGAGTAAAAAAATAAGCAATAATAAATAACAATTAAAAAAAATCTCTCTCCAACATGTGGTTCGAACCGGCCCTGAGATTAAGAGTTTAAAAATAAACAATAATAAATAACAATTAAAAAATATATCTCACCCTAACGTGGTTCGAACCACGACCCTAAGATTAAGAGTTAAAAAATAAGCATAATAAATAACAATAAAAAAATATATCTCAGCCCTAACGTGGGGTTCGAACCCGCGACCCCTGAGATTAAGAGTTGATACAAAACTATATACTATTTGGTTCTTTCGGTAACGTCACGTAAGGCATACAACAAAATAAAAACAATTCTTGCTGTGGTTTTCCCACCTGATGATGATTGCTTGTGTTGCAATCGAAACGTCGTGATTTAATGTATTTATTTTATACCCACGTGACTTTACCGAAAGAATCAGAGATTATGGATTGCTACAGTCACGAAAGCTTCAAATATAGACAAAAATATATAAAAAAATAAAAAAATAAAAATCTCTCGCCCAACGTGGGGCTCGAACCTACGACCCTGAGATTAAGAGTTGATACAAAAAAATATATAAACACTAAATAAAAATAATCTCGCGCCCAACGTGGGGCTCGAACCCACGACCCTGAGATTAAGAGTCTCATGCTCTACCGACTGAGCTAGCCGGGCGGATACGCACCAGGCGCGTCAGCTGTGCTTAAGAGTTAACTCGTACCACGTGTGACGGTGACTCACTTGCAGAGGCAAAGGTCACCCGTGTAGCCTCCGAAGGTTGTTGGGGCAAGTGCTGTGAGCGAACACGATTAGACACGCGTGAAGAGCACACAGGCAAAGGTCACCCGTGTAGCCTCCGAAGGTTGTTGGGGCAAGTGCTGTGAGCGAACACGGATTAAATGATACACACACACGCACAAACTTCATCAAATGATCGCCACTGTTATTGGTCCTGAGCTGAATCGAACTCTGGTTCGGCGGGTTCCGAACGCAGTGCGCAAACCACTGCGCCACCGCTCCCCACGTACAAACAAAGATAAAGATCACCCGTGTAGCCTGAACGGACAGTCGGGGCAAGTGCTGTTAGCGAGTAGCACCTATGATGGCTGGGCACGGCACGCGGATGGGGTGGGTGGCCAACACCACACCCGGCCGCCTTTGTCTCCCCAGTAGCGATCGTTTACACACCGCACCGTGTGACTCATTTGCGGCTGAGTCGACCTAGGGGAGGCGCAGGACAGCGCGCGAACCACCGCGCTCAGCGTCGACGCAAAACGCAGAGTCCGTCACGCGCTCACGGCAAACACAACAACAACAGCAGCAACAACAGCATCAGCATCAGCAGCAACAACAACAACATCATCATCAGCAACAACAACATCATCATCATCAGCAGCAACAACATCATCATCAGCATCAGCAACAACATCATCATCAGCAGCAACAACAACAACATCATCAGCAGCAACAACAACATCATCATCAGCAGCAACAACATCATCAGCATCAGCAACATCAGCATCAGCAACAACATCATCATCAGCAACAACATCATCATCAGCAGCAACAACAACAACATCATCATCAGCATCAGCAACAACATCATCATCAGCATCAGCAACAACAACATCATCATCAGCAGCAACAACAACAATCATCATCAGCAACAACAACATCATCAGCAGCAGCATCACTCCGTCTTCACATTCTGCACGGTGGTGCGGATGGGTGGAGAGGTTTGCGCTTTGTCAGCAGGGACTGAGTGCGGGGCCTGTAGGATATTCTGGATTTGACATATCCCGTAGGATATGTTGTTATAAAGGGGTCCTAATTTAAAAAAATTAAATATTAAAGACATTTTTAACTTGCAAAGTAAAGTTATTGTATTTTTTATTTGCTACACAGCCGGATAATACCACAAATCGCTCAACTTAAACACGCAGTCGTTAATACAAAGTTTAAGGCAGTATAGTACATAGTAATAGACAGTGCCGGTTAACAGGGGGCCTGTAGCATATCTTATTTTTTTNAACGGGAAAATATTAAAACACATAAATACAAAAACACACATTTTTTACTTGTGTAGTAAGTATATATGGAGGCTTGACGACAGGATCGGAGGCACACTTATTTATTACACCAACACAGTTGTACAGGTCACTTGGCTACAGGGATTCTCGACAGCTAACCCCTCTAACCTATACCAATTCCTCCACTACGGGACTAGGGGAGGCTATCTGTCCCAGCTTGGTTAAGCTGGGATCCCGGCTCCCTGAGTCACCAGACCAGCTTCGTCTGGGCTCTCGGGCCACGCCACCGGCTTGCCCTGGTCGGCCCTTATAAGGACAGCGAGCCAGGGGAGCTCTGGGGCCTACACTAGCTGGTCTTCCGTCTTCTCTGGTTAAAGCTGAGTCCCGACCTCGAGCCCTCGAGCTCATCACCTTTTATAGGACTCGCCCCCGAGGGGGGGCCCGTGGGGGATACACATGCGGACGTCGGTGCTAGCGCCACCCTTGTGTACGGCCGTAACCCCGCCCCTTGTGTTTGTTGGCCATCCGTGGCCATGCATAATCACACCTCAACATTCGTAGCCATGCGCAATTACACCTCTACATCACCCCCCCCTGTACAGCTCGCAGCCGTCCCTGGCTGCAAAAAAAATCAGAATAAAGGTGCATCCCTCACAAAAACCCCGTGTGTGTGCCTCGCGTAATTTTTAACAAGAACAAGAGAACCTTCACAAGAACAACAACAGGAAGAGAGAGAGAGAGAGAGAAAAAAAAATAACCCGACGCACCCCCCCCGAATAAATACCCCAAAACCAACATATATACACACACTCCGGACGCCACCCCTCCCATTGTCCGCAAGGCCCCCCAACGGCCGACCTCACAATAGTCTGCGCGTTTTGGCGCGCGTCCGCGCGGCGGCCCGTCACAAGGGCCCGTCCTGGCACGCTCAGTGACGGTTGTTGACGGTCCGGGTGCAAGAGAGTCAGGCGTCGCTGCCGAGTGACCCCGACCCTCCGGGAGGGGTTGGTGGGTGTGGACCCGTCACTCCTGTTTCACCTGGGGACGGAACAGTTGGCGCCAGGTTAGGCGAGTGCAGCGACGACGGGGAGTCGGCGACACCCTCACACGTTTGGCCATGCGTGTGTGTGTGTGAACCACGGGGCGGCGCAACAAATGGTTTTAACCTTGAGGGGTGCACATACCACCGGCGCCTCCCCCATTTGACGCGAACACATTGCGGCCGCAAAACCTGCACGACCTCCACTGGCCCCCGCCACGGCCGTACCAATTTCGACGAGGTTGCCAGCGGCACCTGAGGACAGTGCAACCACGCCCTGTCCCCTGGTTCCCATTTGACCACCTGCACCCGCCCAACCGAAGCCTCTCGTTCGCCTTCTGGCGGAGTTCAGAATTTTGCACGGCCGCTTCCCGCGCCTCAGACAATTTAGCGATGTTAAATTTAATGTGTTCGGACAAATTAGACTTCGCCGGGAGCGCCGAGAGCTTCAGCTGGGTCGCCACAGGGGGTTAACTTCGCGCCCATACATTAAAAAGAAAGGGGAAAATCCGGTGGCCGCATGAGGAGCCATTCTGTAGGCCTGCAACACACCGGCTATGCGGAGGTCCCAATCCGTCTGGGATACCGACACCTGCTGGGACAGCATGGACGTGATGGTCCGATGCAGCCGTTCCACCATCCCGTCAGTTTGTGGGTGATACGGAGAGGTCCGAACCTTCTCCGTACCCAAGAGGTCGCACACCTCACGTAGGAGTTTACCAGAAAAATTCCTACCCTGGTCAGTAAGCAGCCGTTCCGGAGCACCTTTGTCGAGGACATAGCCCTGGACAAAGGCCTCCGCGATGGCTGCTGCCGACTGGTTCGCCAGGGGCCAGGCCATAGGCCATCTCGTGAAGTATTCAACCCCCGTTAGTAAATACCTATTGCCCCTGGGCGTAGCGGGAAATGGCCCAAGTATGTCCAGAGCGACGAGCTCGTTAACCCGGGAAACTTTTATGGACTGCAGCGGAGGGTTGGACCCCCTCGCAGGCGGCTTCCTCTGCGCGCATTGCGTGCATGACCCCAAGAGATCCCCCACGTCCTTTTCCATGCCCGGCCAGAAGAAATCCAGCTGGAGCGTGGCAAAGGTCTTGTGAACCCCCAAGTGCAGAAGCCGCTCATGAACAGCCCATACCACCTTACCCCTTAAAGCAGCAGGCACCACAAGCCGCTGGCGCCGGGTTTTTCCATCCCAGTGCATCAAAAGACCCTGGAACAACCCCCACGAGTCAACGTTTTCCACCCCCTGACCAGCCCCCCCGACGCGACGGCGCAAAGCGAGGAGGGAGGTGTCCTCCATTTGGAGGCGTCCCCATTCCGCGACCGGCAACCCCAGCAATGAATCCCTCCCTTCTTGCTCGATAGGACCCGAAGCCGAAGGTGCATCGGTAGCGGCCACGAGGACCGAATCGGTGGTGACGTTCGGGGCCTACAACGCCCCGAACCCAACAGGCACGCGCACTCCGAAGTGGGTGGCAATCGTGACAGGGCGTCAGCGTTCGTGTGGCGGACACCCTTACGATATGTGGTGACAAAGTCATAGTCTTGGAGGATCTCCAACCATCGAGACAACTGGCCCGATGGTTGTTGAACCCGCAGGGCGTACTGTAGGGCCGCATGATCTGTACGGACGGTGAACCGCCGACCGTACAGATACGGGCGGTACTGTTGAATGAAATAAACAATGGCCAATAATTCCCGACGGGTAACGCAGTACCGCTGTTCGGCTGGAGACAGTACCCGACTACCGTAAGCCACCACATGCTCTACGCCCCCGATGAGCTGGGACAGCACACCCCGATGCCCGTGTTACTTGCGTCAGTATCGAGCAAGAAGGGTTGTGAAAAATCCGGGTAATTCAACGGCGGAGCTCCCACCAAAGCATTTCTGAGGGCGCGAAAAGCAGCCTCCTCCTCCGGCCCCAATGAAACCTGACTCCCTTGGACGTCAAGGCATGCAATGGTTTCGCAATCATAGCGAAGTCAGCCACAAATCGCCGATAATACGACGCGAACCCAATGAAACTCCTGACCTCTCCACAGAGGTGGGAGTCGGCCAGGAGCTGACGCATTCCGTTTTGGCGGGATCAGTGGATATCCCCGAGCGCCCAACAATGTGACCCAAATATCGCACCGATTCGCGGAGTAAATGGCACTTCTGTGGTTTAAATTTCAAATTGGCAGCCCGCATTTTGAGAAAAACAGCACGCAACCTCTGGAGGTGTTCCTCGAAGGATTTGCTAAAGACGATGACATCGTCTAAGTAAATCAAACACGAATCCCATTGCAAACCTGCCAAGACCAATTCCATTAACCGCTGAAAAGTTGCCGGCGCAGAATGTAAACCCATCGGCAAACGGTTAAATTGGAAGAGGCCCTGCGGTGTACGAAAAGCAGTCTTAGGTTTCGATTCGTCATCCAGAGGAAGCTGCCAGAATCCAGATAGCAAATCAAGGGTGGAAAAGAATCGCGCACCGGCCAAGGCGTCGAGCGACTCATCCATCCGAGGAAGCGGGTACGCATCTGCCACAGAGATTTTGTTGAGACGCCGAAAGTCAACACAAAATCTCAGTGAGCCGTCGTGTTTTTTCACCAAAACGATCGGCGCGCCCCACGGGCTGGTGGAAGGGGAAATGATATCGGCGGCTAGCATGTCATCAACAGCCGATTTGACATGATCCTTTTCGGCGGGACTCAACCGAAAGGGATTTTGGCGGATCGGCGCGCTGTCACCCGTGTCAATATGGTGTCGCAGCAATTTTGTACAACCAATATCAAATTTGTGTTGACTAAAAACGTCAGCAAATTCGCTCAGGAGAACTCGCAGCTGCGCGCGCTGCGAGTCAGACAGGTCCACTGAACCCGCGCAAAGCGCATCCAGCCATCCGTCATCAGAGTCCGAATGCGGTCGCGACGGAGGATCGGTGGATACCTGACCCACGAGTGGTTCCTCATAGGGCACCGGCGTTGCGTGTGCAAGCACGGTCCCTTGAGGAACCACGGCCGTTCGCGATCCCACATTAAGGACTGCAATGAAGGGGTCCCATCCCCTCTCACCATAGTCTGAGCCGCGAGCAAATCGGGTCCATTGACCCCGGCCCGAGATGGACCCAACAAGACCCCCGATCCGCAACCCCTGCATCAAACGACCGACGCAACCTAAGAGGGACGAGCATCTGAGCCCCCGGAGGCACGCGCACAGTTTTTGTGACGAGCGCCTGCACGGTGGCAAACGCCCGACGCTCCGTGGTGGGGGAAGACAGAAATGTAACGCGTCGGCCCGACGGGAGCTCAATGCACCCTTGGTCAATAAGGATACGGATGGGCATTTTGGCCAGAAAATCCGTCCCAACAGGCACGGAACCGCGAGTGAGGAGGAAACCAAAACAGGGCCGGATAATTTAATGTCCCCAATGCAGATAGTGGCGCGGATTTGGCCAATAATGCCCAGAGAGCCTCCGTTAGCGGCATAGCACGGCACGTCAACAGGGAGCAAGGGACGACTTTGAACGGGAAGGATGTTATAAATTAAATCAGATATAATGGTCGCCGATGCCCTGTGTCAATTAAATCCGCACCTCTACCCCATCAATGTGACCGACCACGACAGATGATCCCGCCGACGCAGCAACGACACGATGGGCGAGCTCCGACCACTGACCCGGTTGGAGCGCTCGCCGCATTACCGAACAATCGCGCGCGACGGACGGGGAATTTGGAGCCCTGTTTAGTTGAGCGCGTGAGTGTGTGTCGGATGTGTGCGTGGGCCAAACGTGTGAGGTGCCGCGACTCGCCGTATTTCTCTGCTGGAGCTTGGGAGGAGACGGCGTGGCGTCCTGACGAGGTGTCGCCCCGCGCTGACGGGGAGCCCGGCATCCAGACGCAACGTGGCCTTGCAGGCCACAGTTGTAGCAGCGTGTGAGCGCCCCAGATGGCTGCTCCTGGCGGCTCGGTCCATTCCGAGCCTGCGGTGCCGCCGATCTCCATTCCCCTCGCCGCTCCACCCCGCAGACCTCCTCCGATGGAGGGCGGTGGTCGCCATGGCATGGCCGGCCGCCCCTTTGCCGCCTTCCGACGCAGGGACCGCAAGCCCCCGTGGATGTGGCGCGCGACCAGCAGGGACGACATCTCCGCGTCGTCCTGAGCCAGGACGTTGACGTCCAGCTCGTCAGCGAGTAGCAGCAGCTTCTCAGCCACCATGGCATCCACTCCTTCCTCGTCCATCCTTGGGAAAGCAGCCTTTGCCAGAGCCAGGAGAGCCGTCCGGAAGGCCAGGGGTGACTCGTTGGCGCCCCGACTCCGATCGTGGAACAGCTGCCTGCAGTCCGAAGGCGGCCCATAGACGGCTGACAGCAGCTGCAACGCCAGGTGTAGAGTGGCGCGCTTTTCCCTCGGCGCCGAGGTGAGGGTAGCCAGGGCGTCGTTGTCCAGCATCGCTGGCAGCGCGCGTAGAGCCTCGGCGTCCGACCAGTTCGCCATCTCTTGATGAGCGATGAACCGCCTCTTGAAGCCGCCCCAGTCTCCGTCAGCGCCGACAAATTCTTTAAGAGGCGGCAGACGCTGTTGTAAGGCGGCGTCCGTGGCCGCAGAACGCTCTCCGTCGCTCCCCGCCGATGATACAGTGTGGGCGGGCCGTGCACATGGCATCGCCGGTCGCTCTGATGTTGACGCGCCGGCCGGCGTTGATGATGTCACGGCTTGTGCTTGGCGCTCAGCAGACACGTGACGCGGGCCGGCCCGCCCTCCGCTCGTACTGTAGAGATGGCGGGAAATTTGACCGCGAGCCGCGTCGGGGTGGCGGGAAACGTCGCCCCGCGCCGGCTGCCGTCGTCGACCCGCGCTGCTCCTCCAGCCCCCAGCCGCGTGATCTCCTCCAACGCGGCGGCCGCGGCGTAGAGCAGGTCCGCCAGGCGCGAGTGGGCCAGCCGGAGTCCCTCGGCCGACGCATCCCCCTCCTCCTGTCGTAGCGGCGCGGGCGTACTCGGCCCGGCTGCTCCGATTCGACCCCGGCCATCACTGGTGGAGAATCGGCCGCGGCGTCTTCCATCTCCGACTCCCTGGTACGTGTCGTCCCTCGTGTGTCCATCGTTGGACGTTTACTTCTGACCCCAGATGTAGTAAGTATATATGGAGGCTTGACGACAGGATCGGAGGCACACTTATTTATTACACCAACACAGTTGTACAGGTCACTTGGCTACAGGGATTCTCGACAGCTAACCCCTCTAACCTATACCAATTCCTCCACTACGGACTAGGGAGGCTATCTGTCCCAGCTTGGTTAAGCTGGGATCCCGGCTCCCTGAGTCACCAGACCAGCTTCGTCTGGGCTCTCGGGGCCACGCCACCGGCTTGCCCTGGTCGGCCCTTATAAGGACAGCGAGCCAGGGAGCTCTGGGCCTACACTAGCTGGTCTTCCGTCTTCTCTGGTTAAAGCTGAGTCCCGACTCGAGCCCTCGAGCTCATCACCTTTTATAGGACTCGCCCCGAGGGGGGCCCGTGGGGATACACATGCGGACGTCGGTGCTAGCGCCACCCTTGTGTACGGCCGTAACCCGCCCCTTGTGTTTGTTGGCCATCCGTGGCCATGCATAATCACACCTCAACATTCGTAGCCATGCGCAATTACACCTCTACACTTGCATAAAGTTTATTTTTTTGTACACAGCCAGATAATACCCATCGCTCATTAAAACCATCGTTAAAGTTGAAGGGATGACTATAGTGATAGAGCAGTGCAGAACACTGAACCGGAATGACGAAAGCATTTACACGGGGCCCTTGAAAGCGGGGCCCGTAGCTACTACTGAGACTACTACGACTACACGGTATAGAGCTACTACTACAAGTAGCTACTCTACATGTGTAGAGCTCTACTACAGNATGTAGCTGTGTACTACTACACGGTTTATTAGTAATAAATCGGCATGCGACCCCACTGCCACTGGAGCATATTTTACGTGCAGGGACTCTTGAGATGATAGGACAATAATCTGAGTCCATAATTGGCAATGGGCATTGTCTTGTTGTGCGCCTTTTGGCGTCATCTGGTCCAACCCATGTGAGACTAGGCTCTAAGGAAAGCTGTCTCGGGTGTGGACCAATCAACTTCAAGGACAGTGCATACAGAGTTATGTTTTTTGTTTCCATTCCGACCGCAGGTATTGTGGTCAATGCAAACATGACTCCTTGTAAAAAGGTGTCAGTTTTGTTGCCAAATAAAAGGGTAAAAACCCAATTATCATATTTTTACTGGCAAATGAGTTTCCAATGGTGTTTGTTGTTGTTGTTGTTTTGCTTTTGCCGACGAAGATCGCAAGCGCTTTATGCCACGACCTGCGTTTGTCGAACTGCTGTAGGCGACTCACGTAGCCAGCCGTGCTAATCGAAGGTGCGGCGGGAAGGACAACAGAGCCGGGCTGACCAGGATCAGGGGCAACACGAGGAGGCCACGTGGGCGCAAGGGGCCGATTGGGGGTACGGGACACGGGGTCACGGGGGTCACAAGCGCCGAGCGCTCTGTCCGCCTGAAAGGAAGCGAGCGATGGGGAGGTGTGAAAAGTATTTGGCCGTGATGACCTATTGACCTTGAGCTTGTGTTCGTGTGTGTTCAAGTGATTTCGATGTAAAGCTTCTTTCGTGACTGCAGGGATTCATCTTCTTGGTTCTTTCGGTAAAGTCACGTAGAAGGGAAATAATAAAATAATAAAAATAAAACATAATAAAATAATTCTCACGACGTTTCGGCCACAACGCAAGCAGCCGTCCTCAGGTGGAGAACCTGTCTGTCTCCCGACAGACCTGGTTATGTTTATTTTATTATTTTATTATTTCCCTTCTACGTGACTTTACCGAAAGAACGAGAAGGTGTTCAAGTGAGTCGAAGGGTCTGCGCGTGTGTGTGTGTTCAAGGGAGCGGTGGCGCATGGTTAGCGCTACGCAGCGCTACGAACTGGCGACCCGGGTTCGATCCCGCTCACGGCCAACACCCAGTGACGATTATTTTAACCGTTCCTGGCCTCCCCTAGGTCGACTCGGCCTCAAATGTACCCGGTGCGGTGTGTAAATATCGCCACAGGGAGACAAAGGCGGCGGGCGTGGTGTTGGCCACCCACCCCTCGTGTGCCGTGCCGGCCTTCATAAGTGCTCGCTAACAGCACTTGCCCCAACAGTCTGTTGAGGCTACAGGGGGATCTTTGTCTTTGTTCTAGGGAGTCGGAGGGTCCTGCGTGCGCGCGGTCACCGACAGCCCAAGGTCACGAGGTCGCGAGGTCACGAGGTCGTGACCCCACGTCCGCTGGGGTGGTGGGGGGGGGGTTGAGGTTCTACCCCGGGACCGTTGCCGGGTGGAGTGGGGCCCCCCGTGACCTCTCGCCCACCCCCCGCGACCTCCCCCCCCGTGACCTTCACCTCCCACCCCCCGTGACCTCTCTACCTGCCGAGGCGCCCCCCCCCCGCCACCGCGAGGACTCCATGAGCAGCCCGGCAGAGAGCGGCGCGCAGCCTGGCAGCCTCCAACAGTCGCGAGGTGGGGGCACGGGGGGGGCACAGGGGGGCACAGGGGGGGGCACGGGGGGCACAGGGGGGGGCACAGGGGGG
This sequence comes from Lethenteron camtschaticum, assembly GCA_018977245.1. Classification (NCBI taxonomy): domain Eukaryota; kingdom Metazoa; phylum Chordata; class Hyperoartia; order Petromyzontiformes; family Petromyzontidae; genus Lethenteron; species Lethenteron camtschaticum. The sequence goes on along the minus strand of MU249614.1, from coordinate 4,887,547 downwards.
GNCACAGGGGGGGGCACAGGGGGGCACAGGGGGGGGACACAGGGGGGNCACAGGGGGGAGGGCACGCGAGGTGGGGAGCACAGGGGGGGGACACAGGGGGCACAGGGAGGGGCACAGGGGGGGGACACGGGGGGGCACAGAGGGGGGGCACAGAGGGGGGCACAAGGGGGGGACGACACAGGGGCACAGGGGGGGCACAGGGGGGGGCACAGGGGGGCACGCGGGGACACAGGGGGGGGCACAGGGGGGAACACGGGGGGGGGACACAGGGGGGGCACAGGGGGGAACACGGGGGGGNACACGTGGGGGACACAGGGGGGGCACAGGGGGGAACACGGGGGGGGNACACGTGGGGGACACGGGGGGGGCACAGGGGGGAACACGGGGGGGGCACAGGGGGGAACACGGGGGGGGGCACGGGGGACACGGGGGGGGAGCACAGGGGGGCCCACGGGTTACGAGAATAGGGGGGAGAGAGGGCACACAGCGGGGTAAGGGCACCGAGGGACACGGGGATCGCGACGCCACACGCGAACTACTGGACATCCGCGAAGAGGAGCTTCAAGCTCTTCGGATTTCTCAGCACAAACACAAGGTCTGATAGCGAGGCGCGGCGCTGTCTGGATACCACGGCCCCCACCCTCTGACGGGAAGGGCTGCGGGCTGGGTGATGAGAAGGGTATTTGTAGCCCGACTTTGCCAAGGGACGTAAATTAAATTCAAAGTTCCGCGAGATAATTTCAGACATTTCAAAGATTTTTCCCATGCGCCTAAGAGGCTCCGCAGATGTCTCCGTGTCCCCCGTGACTGCACATTGACACGCTGGCGCGGCCCCGTGTCCACGTGTCCCCTTTCCCCGTCTTCCCCGTGTCCATATCCCCCTGTCCACGTGTCCCCATGTCCACGTGTCCCTGTATATCCATTTCCCCGTCTTCCCCGTGTCCCCATGTCCCATATCCCCATGTCCCCGTGTCCCCGTGTCCCGTGTCCCTGTCCCCTGTCCCGTGTCCCCTGTCCCCTGTCCCGCTGTCCCCGTGTCCCCGTGTCCCCCTGTCCCCGTGTCCCCTGTCCCCGTGTCCCGTGTCCACGTGTCCTCATGTCCCCTGTCCCCGTGTCCCCTGTCCCCTGTCCCCGTGTCCCCGTGTCCCNGTGTCCCCGTGTCCCCCTGTCCACGTGTCCTCATGTCCCCGTGTTCCCGTGTCCATGTATCTCCCTTTCCCCATGTCCCCGTGTCCCCGTGTGCCCGTGTCCACGTGTCCATGTATCTCCCTTTCCCCGTCTTCCCGCGTCCCCCATGTCCCCATATTCCCCATGTCCCCGTGTCCACGTGTCCCTGTATCTCCCTGTCCCGTGTCCCCATACCCCACCTCCCCCCCCCCCACGGTTACCCCCCCGCCCCCCGGTTACCCCGCCCCCCCCGCAGTAGCTTCTCGGAGCCCCCCGTCTCTCTGCGCCGCTGAGGATGGCGCGTGGCAACTCGCGCGCGCGGTGACGCAGCGGCGGCCCCTGCTGGGACCCGCCCCCACAGGAGGACCGCCGGCGTTGCCATGGAGACGGAGCATCGCCGTGGCAACGGTACGCGACTTCTCAGTGCACGTGGCGATGGGATTCTTGAAGCCGTCTGTGGGGGGTGGGCGTTGTTTGTACCTCGCGCGGGGTTGTGGGTCGTCCTCCGACACCAAGGCAAATTGAAAGGCCTCACCTAAGGGGCCGTCCATAAATGACGTCACGCACCTGGGGGGGGGGGTCAGACAGTTGTGACGATGTGTGACGAGAGGGGGAGAAATGTGACGTCACACTTAAAAATGCGCAACTTTAAATATATATAGACAACACGTTCTACTTATGATAATTGTTTTTTTACCCTTTATCTGGCAACAAAACTGACACCTTTTTTACGAGGAGTCATGTTTGCATAGACCACAATACCTGCAGTCATAATGCAAACAAAAAACATAACTCTGATAATGTACGCACTGTTCTACTTAATTAAATAGACTTTTTTAGAAATGTTTTCTCCTACAACATCAGAGTGCAGCGCCACATTAAATACGCACTACAATGACAATAGTTTAAACGATTTGAAGCATGTTTTATTGGGGGGGGGGGGGGCAGAGCTTTGTGACGTCATATTTGAGGGGGGGGGTCAGACTTTTTGTGACGCCGTGTGACGAGGGGGGAGGGTCAAAAATCGTCCAAAATCGCGTGACGTCATTATGGACGGCTCCTAAGAAGGGAAATTCGTGGCCGATACTCAATTTAGTTTTTACGTCTCTTATTGTAAGAGGCACACCGAGATCTTGTGCCGCGGTGTCAATAAAGTTAAACAGACCTGCTCGCACACAAAGACAAAGGTGCCCCGTGTAGCCTCAACAGACTGTAGGGGCAAGTGCTGTTAGCGAGAGCAGCACCGATGAAGGCCGGAACGGTACACGAGGGGGTGGGTGGCCAGCACCACGCCCGACCGCCTTTGTCTCCCCCATTGTTGTATGTGTACACACCGCACCAGGTACTCATTTGAGGCCGAGTCGACCTAGGGGAAACCCAGGACCGGTTCAGATAATCGTCACTGGGTGTTTGTGGCCGCGAGCGGGAATCGAACTCGGGACGCCGGGTTCGTAGCGCTAACCGCTGCACTACCGCACCCCACGTCAAAGACAAAGCTCCCCCGTATAGCCTCTCACAGACTGTTGGGGCAAGTGTTGTTAGCGAGCACCTATGAAGGCCACATACACACACACACGCACACCGAATTATAAAATGCAAACCCATCAAATTTGCTTTTTTAAATACAGAGAGCAGAGGGCGTTGGGGTTAGAGGTCGTTGTAGCGGTCAGCGCGCTACGCTGCGACCCGGGCGTACAGCCGAGTTCGATTCCCGCTCACGGCCTCCCTAGGTCGACTCAGCCTCAAATGAGTACCTGGCAGCGGTGCCACTGGGTGAGACAAAGGCGGCCGGGCGTGGTGCTGGCCAGACACACTCTTCGTGCGCCGTGCCGGCCTTCATCGGTGCTGCCGTTCCCTAACAGCGCTTGCCCCAAACAGTTGTTACAGGCTACACGGGGGACCTTTGTCTGTATCTTTGTCATCGGGCGAATGCGGTAATCGTGGCGCGCGCGGGCGGCAGCCTGCTGCCTTCTCTGCCCCGGTAACAACGTCGCTCGCCCATCTCGAGCACCAATTAAAGTCGCTCGCTCCATCCGCGGGAGGATTGAGAAAGCAATGAAATTATTAAATAAACTCGCCGCACATTCTTCGGATTTCACCACCGGGAGCCAGCTGACAGTAACCACACGGGTCGGAGAACGTGACGCAAGATACACCGTAATTATATGTGTGCGTGCGTGTGGACTGTGAAGCCTTCAATAGCTGCACCGGAGGAATTTCCATCTGGTACAGATACGATGGGAGGCTGATCGATGCCCGGGTGCGGTCAAGGGATGGCTACCTATTGCTCAACCACGTTATGTATGCCGATGATCTGGTAATTGCTGCTCACTCAGAGGAGGAGTTGGAGGCGCTGTTGCTGAACCTGGAGCTTGCCACTAAGAGGTGGGGCCTTACCATCAGCCCCACCAAAACGAAGCACCTGCCTGGGTATTTTGTACCATCGGCACTCCACCCCCACAACTCGCAATCGGTGATGGGGCGGTTGTGGAGAGAGTGGAAAGTTTCCCATACCTGGGCAGTGTGCTCATGACCGGCTACGGTTTGACAGCAGAGGTCTCACTCAGAATCAGTCGAGCGGTATTATATTTTATCGGTTGCGTAATGCTGTGTGGAAGCTACCTCGTCTGTCGCTCCACATGAAGCTTCAAGTCTTCTCGGCCACGGTCATTCCATCCCTTATCTACGCTTGCGAAACGTGGACCCCCCTAATGGAGCATCTTCGCAGATTGGAAACATTGAGGCTGGCCTGCCTACGATCCATCCTGGGTTTAACCAGGCTGGATTGTGTGAGGAGCTCACAATCCTTGAAAGATCTGGGCAAAGTCCCATCGGTGAGCTCCTCCGGTAGGCAAGGCTGCGTTGGCTGGGTCATGTAGCCCGCATGCCCAGCCACCGCATGCCTAAACAGCTTTTGTTCGGCCGGATCGAGAGGGCTAAACGGGCGCGGCACGGGCTAGAGAAGAGATGGAGTGATGTGGTACAGCAGGACGAGGAGCTGAGTGGACTTGCCGATGACTGGTACCAGCGGTGTCAAGATCGGCCTCTGTGGAGGAGGCTCGTGAAGGACGCTACTGGGCAGTTGGAGGCAGTCGCCCTCCAACAACAACGGAGGGCGGAGGAGCGACGCTCACAACAACGAGCGGAGCGCCAGATGGCTAAAGCACAGCAAGTTGGTACAGTAGGGGGCACAGGTGGTGCATCAGCCAGTCATCTCGGTCATCTCAATCAGTCGACCCGTGGCACCTGGGTCTGCCCCATGACCTCCTGCCAGCGGGCGTCGACACTTCACGTGGCCTCAAGGTGCACATGGCCTGGCACAAGTGTCGTGGTGACGTCACCGCCACTTAGTGGCGAATGGCGGTTGTTGTTGTTGAGTGAGTGTGTGTGTGATAGTGTGTGTGTGAGTGTGTGAGTGAGTGTGTGTGAGTGTGTGTGTGAGAGTGTGTGTGCGAGTGTGTGAGAGTGTGTGAGTGTGTGTGTGAGAGTGTGTGTGTGAGAGTGTGTGTATGGGGTGTGTGTGTAGTTTCACACACTGATGATGATTTGACACTGATGATGATGATGACACTGATGATGATGACGATGATGGTGATGATGACACTGATGATGATACTGATGATGATGACACTGATGGTGATGATGACACTGATGGTGATGACGACAATGATGGTGATGATGACACTGATGGTGATGATGACACTGATGATGATACTGATGATGACACTGATGGTGATGATGACACTGATGATGATGACAATGATGCTGATGATGACACTGATGGTGATGATGACACTGATGATGATGACGATGATGATGACGACACTGATTGTGATGATGACACTGATGGTGATGATGACAATGATGATGATTTGACACTGATGATGATGATGATGAACTAATGATGGTGATGATGACACTGAGGGTGATGACGACTCTGATGATGACACTGATGATGATGAAGTTGACAATGGCAATGACAATGATGATGATGACGACACTGATGATGATGACACTGATGCCAATGATGAAGATGCTAATAATGATGTTGATGATCACAATGATGATGCTGATCACAGTGATGACGATGCTGCTGATGACGACGATGCTGCATGATGACGACGATGTGATGATGATGACGACGATGCTGATTGATGACGAGATCATGATGATGACGATGATGCTGATGTATATGACGATGCTGATGGACGATGCTGATGATGATGACCACGATGCTGATGATGATGACGACGATGCTGATGATGATGACGACGATGCTGATGCCATCTTCCGTGCAGGCCACGTCTCCTGTCCGCATCTGGGAACATCCTCGGGCACCACGAGGTACGACGTTCCGGACGGCACCCCTCCGCAGAGCAACGGGACGTGGCTAGGGCCAACCACGAACGGGGCTCCCGCTCAACCACCACCACCACCTCGACAACAACAACCACCACAACATCGGCCACGGCCGCCGCCGCCAGCGCAGCGACGGTCACCGCCACGGCCGTGGTGCTGGTGCCGCCTGCGGCCACGGGGAGCGGCGGCGTGGGTCAACGCGGGGTCACCGCCGCCACCACCGCCACCACCGCCGCCACCGCCGCCACCACCGCCACCACCGCCACCACCGCCGCCACCACCACCACCACCGCCACCACCGCCGCCACCACCGCCGCCACCACCGCCGCCACCACCGCCGCCACCACCGCCGCCACCACCACCGCCGGACGGCACCAGAGAAGGCGGAGGTCAAAGGGCGATGGGCGAGTTGGGGGGGCGCCTCCAACAAACAGCAGAAAGACGGAGAAGGTGGGGGGGGGGGTCGTGGGGGGGCGGATGTGGTGGTGGTGGTTGGTGGTGGTGTTGGTGGTGGTGTTGGTGTTGGTGGTGGTGGTGGGTGTGGTGGTGGTTGGTGGGGTTGGTGGTGAAGTTGGTGGTGAGTGTAGTGGGGTTGGTGGTGGTGGTGTTGGTGGTAGTGGGGTTGGTGGTGGTTGGTGGTGTTGGTGGTGGTGTTGGTGTTGGTGGTGGTGTTGGGTTGGTGGTTGGTGGTGTGTGGTGGTGGTTGGTGGGGTTGGTGGTGAAGTTGGTGGTGAGTGTGGGGTGGGTTGGGTGGTGGTTGGTGTTGGTGGTTGGGTTGTGGTGGTTGGTGGGGTTGGTGTTGGGGTTGGTGGTGTGGTGTTGGTGGTAGTGGTGGTGGTGTTGGTGGTTGTGTGGTGGTGTTGGGGTGGTGGTGGTGGGGGTGGTGGTGGTTGGTGGTGGTTGGTGTGAGTGGTGGTGGTGTGTGGGGTTGGTGGTGGTTGGTGTTGGTGTGTGGGGTTGGTGGTGGTTGGTGGTGTTGGTGGTGGTGTTGGTGTTGGTGGTTGGTGGTGGGTGTGGTGGGGTTGGTGGGGTTGGTGGTGGTGGGTGGTGGTGTGGTGGGGGTGGTGGTTGGTGTTGGTGGTGTGGGGTTGGTGGTGGTTGGTGGGTTGGTGTTGGGTTGGTGGTGGTGGTGTTGGTGGTGTGGTGGTGGTGTTGGTGGTGGGTGGTGGTTGGGTGGTTGGTGGTGGTGTGGTGGTGGTGGTGGGTTGGTGGTGGTTGTGGTGGTGTGTGGGTTGGTGGTGGGTGGTGTTGGTGGTGTGGGGTTGGTGGTGGTTGGTGGTGTTGGTGGTGGTGTTGGTGTGGTGGTTGTGGGGTGGTGGTGGTTGGTGGGGTGGTGGTGGTTGGTGGTGGTGTGGTGGGTGTGGTGGTTGGTGTTGGTGGTAGTGGGGTGGTTGGTGGTGGTGGGGTTGGTGTTGGGTTGGTGGTGGTGGTGTTGTGGTGGTGGTGTTGGTGGGTGTGGTGGTGTTTGGTGGTGTGGTGGTGTGGGTGTTGGTGGTGTGTTGGTGGTGTGGTGTGGTGTTGGGTGGTGTTGGTGGTTGGGTGTGTTGGTGGTTGTGGTGGTGGTTGTGGTGGTGTGGTGGTGGGTGTGGTGTTGGTGGTGGTTGTGGTGGTGGTGGTGGTGGTGGTGGTGTTGGTGTTGGTGGTGGTGTTGGTGTTGGTGGTGGTGTGGTGGTTGTGGTGGTGGTGGTGTTTGGTTGTGGTGGTGTTGTGGGGTGTGGTGTGGTGGTTGTGGTGGTGTTGGTGTTGGTGGTTGTGGTGGTGTTGGTGTGGTGTGGTGGTTGGGTGTGGTGGTGTTGGTGGTGGTGTTGTGTTGGTGGTGGTGTTGGTGGTTGTGGTGGTGTTGGTGTTGGTGGTTGTGGTGTGTTGGTGGTGGGTGAACATGGTGGTTGTGGTGGTGTGGTGGTTGTGGTGGTGTTGGTGGTGTTGGTGGTGGTGATGGGTGTGGTGTGGGCGGCAGTGCGCAGTGGTTTTGCGCTGTGATCCCGGCGACTCAAGCTCCATTCCAGCTCGCGGCCAACATCAGATGCGGAACATCTTAACCGGTCCCCGGGCCTCCGCTAGGTTGACTCGGCCTCAAATGAGTGACGTGGGTGCGGTGTGTAGTCAACATTGCCACCGGGGAGATGAAAGGCGGCGGCGTGGTGGTGGTGTTGTTGGTGGTGGTGGTGTTGGTGGTGGGTTGGTGGTGTTGGTGGTGTGGGGTTGGTGGTGGTGGTGGTGGTGGGGTTGGTGGTGGTGGTGGTGGTGGGTTGGTGTGGTGGGTTGGTGGTGGTGGTGGTGTTGGTGGTGGGTTGGTGGTGGTGGTGGTGGTGTGGTGGTGGTGGGGTGGTGTGGTGTGGGTGGTGGTGGTGGTGGTGGTGGTGGGGTTGGTGGTGATGGGTTGGTGGTGTTGGTGGTGGGTTGGTGGTGGTGGTGGTGGTGGTGGTGTTGGTGGTGAGTGGCCACACCACCTCCCTCTCGTGTACCGTTCCGGCCTTCACAGGTGCTCGCTAACAGCACTTGCCCCTACAGTCTGTTAAGGCTATACTGGGGATTTGTCTTTGGTGCGGTCTGCGTTCCCATGCCCACCACANGTAGCCACATGCGCCCGTGTTTGTTTTTGCTGCGAGTTGGAGCTGGGATTGTGGCCCATTTGAAGAGAGCTTCACGACTCGACACCACACGCTCCCTTCACCCCCCCCTCCCTCCCTCCCTCCTCTGTGCACCGGCCAAAGTGATGTGTCAGATGATCAGCTGACTCACCAAGTGACAGCCCACCCACTCACCCACTGACCCACTGAGCCACCCACCCACTCACCACCCAGCGACCCACCACCAATTCACTCACTCAGCCACTCAGCCACTCACCCACTGATCCACCCACCCACTCATCACCCAGCGATCCACCACCAATTCACTCACTCAGCCACTCACCCACACCCATTGCCCACCCACCCACCCACTCACCCCAGCGACCCACCACCAATACCACTCACCACCACCACTCACACTGACCCACCCACCCACTCACCACCCAGCGACCCACCACCAATNCACTCACTCAGCCACTCACACTCACCCACTACCACCACCCCCACCACCCAGCGACCCCACCAATTCACTCACCAGCCACTCAGCCACCACACTGACACCACCACTCACACCCAGNGACCCAACCTACACTCAGCCCACCACTACCCACTGACCCACCACCCACTCACCACCCAGACGACCNCACCAATTCACTCACTCAGCCACTCACACTCACCACTNACCCACCCACCCACCACCACGACCCCACCAATTCACTCACTAGCAGTCCACTCAGCCACTCACCNACTGATCCACCCACCACTCACACCCAGCCCACCACCAACACTCACTCAGCCACTCACACTGACCCATTGACCCACACCCACCCACCACCACCAGCGACCCACCACCAATACTCACTCACCACTAACTCACCCACTGACCCACCCACCCACTCACACCCACCCCACCACCAATACTCACTCACCACTAGNNACTCACCCACGACCCACCCACCCACCACCACCACCCCACCACCAATACTCACTCACCACTCACCCACTCACCCCACTGACCCTGACCCACCACTCACCTGACCCAGCCCACCACCAATTCCACTCACCTCACCACTAACACTGGTCCCACCACTCGCTCACCCACCACTCGCTCACCCACCACTCGCTCACCCACCACTCACTCACCCATCCACTGCCTCACCCACCACTGCCTCACCCCACTAACACTACCCCATTCATGCACTCACCNACCACTCGCTCACCCACCACTCACTCACCACCACTCACTCACCCAACCACTCGCCCATCCACTCACTCACCCATCACCCACCACTCGCTCACCCATTCACCCACCACTCGCATCCACTAACACTNACCCACACTGCACTCACCCATCCACACCACCCATCCACTGCCTCACCTATCACTGCCTCCATCACTCACTCACCCATCACTCACTCACCCACACTGCTCACTCTGACCCGCCCACTCTGTCCACGACTACCACTCACTACCCTG